>JANAVB010007399.1:47629145-47981645 GCA_029216955.1 Iris pallida
AATAGTTATCACTACATGCTTCTTCAATAGTTTGGTTCTAGCTGTGAAATAAATACAACACAAAAGATATATCTTGGTAGAGTAACGTGTACTTATGCCCTGGGTGATCTCACCTATTACCAGGTCCTTGGGGTGGTCAACCATGAATTTTATTCTTTTTGGCAGACTTTCAAGGTAGCTGGTTCCGGTTTTAGGTTCTATAGATGCCCTGCTAGGTGTACTAATGTCTTCATCATCATTATCGATCGTTGATCGTTTGTTGGTTAAATTCGTCAAAGGTGACGTTCATTGATTCTTCGATGATCATTGTCTTTTTATTGAAGACTCGGTACCCTTTAATTTTAGCCGCATAACCTAAAAAGATATCCTTATCGTCCTTTTCGTCAAATTTACCTAAATTACTTTTTAGTGTTAAGAATAAAACATTTACAATCAAAGATTTTAAAATAAGAAACTGTTGGAGTTCTATCAAACCATAACTCATAGGGAGTCTTCTTCGATTTAGGTCGAATTAGAACCCTATTGAGAACATAACAAGCTGTATTGACAGCTTCTGTCCAAAAATATTTGGGTAGACTAAACTGGTTCAACATTACTCTAGCCATTTCAGATAGAATTTTGTTCTTACGTTCCACAACTTTGTTTTGTTTGGAGTCCTAGGGCAGGAGAACTCATACAAATATTCGTGTGTGTCACAGAAATCCTTAAACTCTGCATTCTCGAATTCTTCGTCATGATCACTTCAAATACGAGTAATCATGAATCCTTTCTCATTTTAAACTTTCTTATAAAATGTGATAAATTCAGACAATGTATTATTCTTGCGTGCAAAAAAATATACCCACATATATCTAGAAAAATCATATATTATTACAAATGCATATAATTTACCACCTAGGCTAGCAATTCTATTAGGCCCAAATAAATCTATATGCAGCAATTGTAGAGGTCTAATGGTACTTACAGTATTTTTGGACTTAAATGTGGATCGGGTAGCTTTATTCTTTTCACATTCGCTACATACCGTATCAACTATAGTACATTTGTCTTTGACAAAGTTAATACCATAACCATAGTATGCTGAGTATGTTACGTTTTAACTAAGTTACTACACAGACATCTTTAATCACAGGGTAGGGAGCCTTACCAATGTTGTCGATACCTACTATATATACCCTTTTAAGTTGTTACTGAAGGATATGTATCTTTCTTTCTTCTTCGACAATATTGCGAATAGAGAAGCATCACTGGTCATATGTCGTGAGCAACCGTTGTCGAAGATCCACTTACTCCTAGCATGAGTAGGGTGTTCCACCTACAAAGAAGTTTGCAGATAAAACTTTTGGTACCTATTTCTTGTAGGGTCCGGATATGTTAGTCATTGGTATCCATGCACATAGTTTAAAATCAACTAATTTTCTTACTCTACATGCATGTAAGATATGACCAATGGTGTCACAATGGTGACTTCTAGTATGCTTAGTGTTAGGTGCAGTGTGTTGTGCATGATTGGTAGGTCTAGGTGTTCTAGTTGGATACTTATAGTAGAGTACATGTCGGTTAGTCTTTTTGGACAAAGGTTTGGCTATGTTTCGTCTGATAGTATTGGGTTTGACCGTGTTTCGATGTTTTGGTAATTGACATGTATTAGGGTAGGAAGCAGCAACTTCAGGCTATTTTTCTAATCTAATTTCCAACTTTTTGGAGGTGTCATAAAGAGTGTTATAGTCAGCTGTACGTGCATCATTTTTGACTAGTGCATAGTGATAGCTCTTCTTCTCTTTGAGTAAATCTTTCTCAAGATTAGCAATGATCTTGTATTTCTCTTCGGATAAACGTGTAGTCTCATGTAGTTACAGTTTGACAGAAGAAAGCCCACCAGTCTCACTAGGGGTTTCACTATTTCTAACCTCAGCTAGTAAGTCGGTAAGTCTTCCTATTTCACCTTTTTACTCTTTGAGTACCTTCTTAGAGTTTTGGTATTTGTTAAGCAGTTTTCTGTGGTCATCTAAGAGGTCACTAAAAGCTTCACCTAACTGGTCAAAGATAAAATCATATGTATCAAAGAGGGGGGTTTAAGTTTACCTGATTATATGCTATCAAGCATAAATTTGTAGCATCATCTGATCGTTCATCTTCTGAATCGCTGGCTTCGCTTTCATGCTAATGCTTGTATTGACATATCTTCTGGAAGTAGATTTCTTAAATTAAATATTTTCATGCCAAATGCTTGTATTGACATATCTTCTGGAAGTAGATTTCTTTAATTAACTATTTTCATACTTGTTGCCTTTTCTGGTTGATAATGATGTTGTCGGACAATCCTTCTTGATGTGTCCTTTCTTCTTGCAACCGTAGAAGATTGGATCTTCTTCATTGTTGTTGTTGTTGCTTTTCTGTTCCTTCGTTCTTCAGTTGAACCTCATGAACTTTTTGAACTTCTTCACTAGGAGAGCTTGATTCTCAATGTCAGAATCATTGTCATCAGAATCTTCTTCGACAGTTCTTCGTTGTTGAGCTTTGAAGGTGATTGATTTTTTCCTGTGGTGCGGCTCTTCAAAGTCTTGAAGTTCCAGCTCATGAGTGAGTAGCTTTCCCATGAGCGTTTCAAGAGACATGGTAGTGAGATCATTTTCTTCAACGATTGTCGTAGCATTCAGAATCTAGTTCTTTGTGAGAGCTCGCAGCGTATTGCGAATCTTCTCGTAGTTATTGTATTCCTTGCCTAAGGAGGACAAAGGATTTACAATATCCAAAAATCTTGTGAACATTTGTGTAACGGACTCGTTTGGCTTTATCTTGAACGCCTCATACTCTTGAGTAAGTCTACTAATCTTGGATTCCTTGGCTTGTGTCGTGCCTTCATGCATGAGTGACTTCAAGAAGTTTCTATACCTCATTAGATGTTGTGCATGTAGACACTGTTGAATTTAGTCCTGTCTAAAGCACAAAATAAAGCATTAATAGCACGTGCGTCAAGACTGACTTCTTTCTTTTCCCAATCAGTAATGTTATCATGTGCTTTTTCAACCAAATTCCCATCAATAAGAACACGTGGAGGCTTTTTATAGCCATCAACTACAATTGACCATAAGTCAAACTCTAGAAATTTCAAAAAGAAACTCATATATGTTTTCCAGTAAGTGTAGTTGGTACCATCAAATATTGGGGGTCTATTTGTGGCTTGGCCTTCAGTAGTGAATTTCACACTTATCATATATGATATAGTGATCTATGTAAAAATAATTATATATAAAGAAAGTAATAACAATGTTACCTTGTTTTACCTATATAACCCGCTCTGATACCAATTGTAGGAACGAAATGTAAAGCAATATACTATAGGGGTGAATAGAATAGGCAGCGGGATATTAGCTATTAAAATTTGTTAGCAGCAAGATCACAGAAATATATCATAGTTATGAAAAAGTAAAAGTAAAGTGCAAAGAGCAAACGCAAAGACGAAAATGTATACTGGTCTCCCTTTTGTGAGGACTAATCAGTCGAGAGAACTCTAGCTCCCAGTTGAAATCTACTATGGAAAGATCGCAAGTTTTCATACAAAGTCCTTACAACTTCTACAAATGCAAGATATGATCCGAAGTACTCGACCAACTTCAATTGTAAAGTGTCTTACTTCTATCAAGCCTCTTGATTACAATCATTATGAATTTATAGACCGTACCACACTGGCAAATCGACTAGAGAGTTGTAACTGGCTTGGGATTTAAAATTTAAATCTTAGAAGGGCTTTGGAAGATCGTAGTAAGCTTAGAGAGAAGATATATAAAAGTGAATGAGTGTTGGAATAGTAGAATTTCTTCTCTATTTTTAGGATTTTCAAAGGAAGAATTCGGACAGAATTCAGACAAAATTCTATGAGAGAATCTCGGCATATAGCCGTTGCATCCATAACTGCAGAAAGACAAAGTTTAAAAACCAACGTTCAGATAGTTGAACTCGGGCCGAATTTGGTGCAAATTCACTCTGAATTCTATTGGTCCAAAATTGGTTTGGTTTGGGTTTGCAACTCAGGTTTTTGGGCTTTCAGATATTCAAGCAGTTAGGAAGTAGTTTTGGGCTTTGTGAGTGGGCTTGTTTTCAAAATGAAATAGTATTTTAAAAATGTTTCTTGAGTTGCCTATTTGCCAGTACAACACAGTTTACAATGTATTCCTAGACTCAGTAAAATGCAAAAGTACATTTATAATTTGAAATACAGACGCGACAACAAATACAGCTCCAAGTTCCAAAGTCTTAAATGGTAGCATGCACAGGCTATCGTTGTTCGTCCAAGTAGCCTTTATATCGAGATAGGGTTAGATCAATTATTAAAATCTAGTTCGACCATGACCAATGAGCCAACACTAACCATTGTTTTGCAGAGACCTTTGGAGAAGTTGGAATTGGAGGGTTTGTGGTACATCATAAGTTATCTGTTAGATATGGTTAACTAGGAGGTCTACTTTTTTGGAGATCTACTTCTTTTTGAAGACATTTTGCCTTTTGTCTATATGTGAACAATTTAATTATCTCGAATTTTATTGTTAATCTTTCTGTGCACATTGCTGACCTATCTTATAATTGAGTAGTATTTTTATTTTCCTCGTTTTTTACAATCTATGTTCTTTCCATGTTGTTGTTTGGTTTTATAATGCCGGTAACATAGGTGACGACGCTTCTAATCGATTCAAGTTGATCCAAGTAGCCACTCAGAGGAATTTCAACCCCTGGTAAGTACTGCTATTTAATTTCGATTTTGTGTATGTGAATATAACAAAAATTAACCTCTATTTTATACTTCATATGAGGTACGCTTGCGCAATGGAGATGACGTTCATTGAATTCATCTACTTTAAGTAAGGAGCATATTAAGAATTTATCCATTTTTGGGGTTCTTGTTATCTTTACTTTAAGAATGAATAACAATAATGGCTTTCGACTGGAGCCATTTTGTCCTTAATCCTTGATTTGTGCAATTGTTTGTGATATGTGTTTATATAGTAAGTCATGAAGCTTATGACAAAGATATCTCGTCTTACTTTCAGTAAATGACAAGTTTTAACAACTGTCCTTTTGTCCTAACAAAAGTAGCTAGTTGACTGTAAGAGGTCAGCACTTGAGCTACACCCGGGCTATGATATCTTCTGTTGTTTGAATATATTTGAGCTATCCAGTGGGGCTTCATGCTTCTGATGACACTGGCTAACTATTCTGATACTGTAAAGGTCAGTGTAGTTCTGAGATGGGCAATATAGAGAGCTTGTGGTAACAATGCTGGCCAATGCTGGCGATGAACAATGTAAAGATGGTTCTGGAAATAATGCAGCTCTGATACTGGCTTAGGCTGAATGCAGCTCTGATACTCAGGCATGCAGGTATGATAATGGCCTATGTTGGAACACTGCTAATGCTAAGAAGTTCAGTGAAACTCCAATACTGGACATCACCAAATGATTGAGTCCAAATGGTGTGTAGCCTAGTCTAACACTCCTTCACTAGCTCAAATAGTGGGTAGCCTAGTCTATATCACGATATATCAATTGTAGGTGATAGGGCATTTGGTTCATATATAACTCTTGTCCATACATAATCTAGTATGAATTTCCCTTCTCATATCCATATATAGTAGTCTTGTCTTTATGCAATTTGTGCGAAAGTTGTTTTTCTTTTCATGTACGAATTATGGGTGATTCAGATTTTTGGTTATGTAAGTTAACTTTGCAAACCTCAGTGCATGTGAAATTGATTTGAATATGCTTAGATCTGATATTTCAGTGGCAAATTTGAATGAATTTGCCTTTTTCTGGTTCTTTTTTTTAGGTGCCCGGCGATACGCACGAGATTTTGTGCACGCTGCATTGCATGCTTGTTGGGCCCACTGACCTCCAACTCCCACCAAATAAATGGAAAGAATAATGCGGCCCCGTGGCTCCATCCACTGATCTTTCGCCACCCAGTCAGTGTCTTATATCTCTTCTCGGTAACCACAAGAGCCACTCGAGTTCGGTCTTTTTTTTGGTTCTTATGTTACTTTTTCTAGTTTATTTGAGTTTTTCTTAAACACCCAGTTGGAAATTTTGGAGAAGAATTTTAGGTTGTAGTGTTTTATAGATATGAATGGAGAATTAGTTATTTTAACTTAAATTTGACTTTTTCAGATACATCCTTGGGATTTCTCTATCAGTAGGAGCAAGTAAGGATGGCATTTCTGCCTTGTTATCCCACTATAGCTTCTTCCATAAGTTATTGAAATTTTGCAAAAAATTATGTTTATTTTATTATATTATTTACTATAAAATATCATACTCTTACACTGTATAATAACCATTTTTCAGTACGTTTTTTGGACATGTTGAGTATTATCATTAGATATTGGTCATTCATGACTGAATAAAAGTTTTTTTTTGGTTTTTAATAGTAATGTGAGGCGCCAGGAAGACTTTATTTTTTTACAATATGGGGTGGGGGGGGGGTGCTCAGGTTTGAAGACTGTGTTTGAACTAATAACTCACTTTCCATGGTTAGAATGATAGCCTTATCTTTTATTTTTCCACGTTAGCTTCTCACCATTCTAGAAATGAATTTATGTATCCATCATTTTCACTACCTTTCTTTAACAATTCTATGGTTTGAATGACATACTATATTTTATGTATCCATCATTTGAATCCGGACATTTGCAAGTCATGAAGCCCTTCAGGTTCTATCCATTTGATTTTCATATTTCACTTTCTCATATGTTAACATGTATTTCATGTAGTTCCACCAGTCAATTAGTTCCAAATTGATAGGTTTAACCTGCCAACCCTGCATGGCTACAGGTTTAGCTTGTTGCAGGTTTAGCTTTTTTTCTACCCTAAGTTTCTGACAATGATATAGATGTAGATATTAATTATCTATGTTGTATAAATATGACAGTCTCTTCTTGATCTTGCGTGGCGCACCACCGCTGCTACGACAGATCCATGTCAAGAGGACTTGACATGTTGTGTGATATATATGTTAGGGTGCGGCTATCCGCACCCCAGTAGTTTCTAAGGACACCCCAGTCCCAAAAAAAAAAAAAAAAAAATCCGTCCCCCCGGACCCCGACTCCCCTCCTCCTCCCTCCGACGACGACTCCCTCACACCCTCCGACGACCTCCCTCCCCTCCTCCGACCCCCTCACCCCTCCTCCTCCCTCCTCCTCACCCCCTCCGACGACCCCCCTCCCCCTCCTCCCCCGACCTCCCTCCCCTCCTCCTCAGACCACCTCACCCCTCCTCCTCCCTCCTCCTCACCCCCTCCGACGACCTCCCTCCCCCTCCTCCCCCGACCTCCCTCCCCTCCTCCTGCGAACCCCCTCCCCTCCATCCTCCCTCCTCCCTCCTCCTCCGACCCCCCCTCCCCTCCCATCCTGCTCCTCCGACCACCCTCCCCTCGGGGTCGGAGTCGGGGTCGGTGGAGCAAGGGGGGGGGGGGGGGGGGGGGGAGGGGAGGGGGGTCGGAGGAGGAGGGAGGAGGAGAGGAGGGAGGTCGGGGGAGGAGGGTGAGGGGGGTCGTTGTCGGAGGGGAGGCGGTCGGAGGAGGAGGAGGGGAGTCGGAGTCAGGGTCGGGGTCCCGGGGGTAGAATATATAGGAAAGTCAATAATTTTTTTTTTTTTTTTTTTTTTGGGCTGGGATGTTCTTAGCAACTGATGGGGTGCGGATAGCCGCACCCTATATGTTATCGTGTTGTGGTTTCTTAATAAACTGCTTTCTGGTCTTCCATATTAATAAATTCTACTTCCATGCAGGAATATTCTAGCTCTCAGCTCAAGAGACTTGACACACTTAATTAATACTTGGAAATCTTGTATTCTTCGAACTACACATCCTATTTTCGGAAGTGATGACCAGTTGGCACCAGTAAAAACAACACATGCTTATAAACTTCCTTACTTTATCGACTTTAGTGGTTTATCTATAATTTTTTAATTTGACTTTATGTTTCAATATCTCAGGTTCATTAGTTGTTATCACTTATTATTGAAGAAAGGCTTCGACAAAGTATCAGTTGATATTTTGGTTCTTGTTCCATTATAAGCATGTCAACCGCCAATTTTGTATGGCATGGCAAATACATCATGTATGACTTCTCTCTCTTTCGACCTCATATTGCTTTGAAGTAAATATTTTGTCCGTTTAAGCAAAAAATTCATTCACAATGATTTCGAGCCCTTTACACTATGGGCACTACTGTCGCAATATCTTCGATCCTCTACAGAAGCAAGCTGAAATTTATTAATAGCCTTTAGAACTACTTTTACTTTTGTGGTAATTTTTAATTTTTCCTTTTTTTTTCTCTTGAGCAACAAATTAGATGAATGCTTGTTTTTAGTCTGTGACATGTTTATATCTAGGCCAATCAATAGTAATTTTCATTTACCTTTGGCTGTGTTTGGAAGGAAACACGAAAACTGTTCACCCAAACTAGAGAGTCTTGCTAGAGAACCGAACAAAAGCACACAAATCGAAAACGCCAAACACAAATCGTAGACACATATATTTTTGACGTAGAAGATCCAGATGGAAAAAATCACGGGACGATCGGAGTCCAACCCTAATCCACTAATGGAATAAAGAGAATACACCCTCTACAAGCTCCTCCCGATCCAAATGTATCACCATAACTCACTTGAAAGAAGAAAATTTGATTGCAGACTCTGAAGAACAAAAGATGTCGAAAATTATTCGAAGTGATCTCTCCTTCATAATAGTCTTCAATCATTTCTCTCTCTCAAAAGATGTAAAGCACTATTTCTCCTCTCATTTTTTGATATATATCTTATGGTAAGGAAACACCTAGTATATATAGCCTCAAACCCACAACTAATTGAGGTATTCTACTATATATAGGAATACTCAATCTAAACCATTGATGTATTCCTATTATATACAGAAATACACAATCCAAATTCATTGGAATATTTTTATTATAAATAGGAATACCCAATCTGACTTCGAATATTTTTCACATTGGTTGGGAACCCCACCCACTACAACAAATATCCCCTTTCACAACTATGTGGACGGGGTTGTCATCCCGACGATCCTCTTGCAATACTCGAACTTTCCTCTTGGAAGAATCTTCGCGAACATGTCTGCTTTGTTGTCGTCTGTATGAATCTTCTCAAGCGTCGCGTCCTTCTTCTCAACCACATCCCGTATCCAATGATACCGAGTCTCAATATTCTTAGACCGACTGTGAAATGTCTGGTTCTTCACCAGGTGAATGACACTCTGGCTATCACAAGGCAAAGTATACTGCTTTTTCTTTAGCCCCGCTTCCTGCTGCAACTTCTTTATTTATAACAACTTCTTGCAAGCCTTTGTCGTCGTAATGTACTCTGTCTCTGTCATAGACAAGATAACACATTTCTGTAACCGCGACTGCCACGATACCGCTCCACCAGCAAACATCATCACATAGTCCGAAGTCGAGCACCTTGTGTCTACATCTCCAGCCATATCAGCGTCAGTATATCCGACCAGTTTTGGCTCGTCACCACCAAAGAAAAGTCTCCAATCGACCGTGCCCTGAAGGTACCATAGAATCCACTTGACCGCACTCCAATGTACCCTTCCATGATTGAAAAAATACCTACTAACTGTGCCAACTGCGTGAGCGATGTATGGCCTCGTACACACCATAGCATACATGAGGCTTCCTACAGCTGAAGCAAATAGAACCCGCTCCATATCTTCCTTCTCGTCCTCGGTAGATGGACACTGCTCCTCAGTGAACTTAAATTGAGCTGTAAGGGGGTTACTCACTTTCTTCGACCCGTCCATCCCAAAACGCTGAAGTACCCAGTGAATATACTTCTTTTGAGACAAGTGTAGCAACTTGGACTATCTCTCTCTCTCTCTCTCTCTCTCGGCTGATCTTCATCCTAAGAATAGTCTTCACTATGACCAAATCCTTCATAAAGAGGGCCGCGCCTAGTTGGTGCTTCAACTCTGCTATCCTAGTGTTATTCCGACCCACCAGTAGCATATCATCAACATAGAGCAGTAAAATGATAAAATCATCCTCGGCAAAGTACCTCACAAATATGCAGTAGTCTAACGTCGTCCGCGCATAACAATGCTCCCCATAAATGACTCGAACTTCCTGTACCACTGCCTCGGGGCCTGCTTCAGACCATACAAGCTCTTCCTCAACCGGCAGACCAAGTGTGACTTGCCATTCTCACAGAATCCCTCTGGCTGCTCCATATACAACTTTTCCTCAAGATCACCATAGAGGAATGTCGTCTTCGCGTCTATCTACTCGACCTCCAAGTTGAAACTGGCTGCAAATGCTAGCGCCACCCGAATAGACGACTATTTGACGACTAGCAAAAAGAACTTACCAATATCTATGCATTTTTACTGACAGTAGCCTTCACTACAAAAAAATAGCTAAATAGCGATTAAAATTTCAGTCGCTAAAATAGACATTTTCGTCGGTAAAACGATTTAGCGACTAACCGGCGACTAAAAAATTTCGTCGCTAAAAGCAACGTCGCTGTTCAATTTTAGTCGCTAGTTAGTCGCTACAACGACGAATTTGCGACTGAAATAGCGACTAAAAATAGCGACTAACTGTCGACTAAAGATGTAGTCGCCGACACAGCGACGAATTTGCGACTACATTGCGATGAACTTACGATTATAATGGTTATAGTTGACATCTAGCGACTGACCTATTTAGTCACTGGTTAGTCGTTGGGTAGTCGCTGGTTAGTTGCTTCTATTATTATTCCAGGGTTTTTTAGTCGCCGATTAGTCGCTATTCCATCGCTGAATCATTTATTTTTTCCAGATTTGTAGGAATCATGCTATGCACATCCTAAACAAGTCCACAACACACATAAATGCAATGCAAACAACTTTTAGCACCACAATAATTACCAATGATATAAACAAAAATATAACATACACAAAGTACATAAACATTTAGAGATGAATGACAAACAAGCACATGTGTATCATTGGTTAAAGAACAACAGCCTACTTTGATCCATATCACCTATCAAATATACAAAAGTAAACATATGAAACAAATGTTAGCAGAACCCATTAGGATATGTTAATAACATTTCTCCTTCGCTGATGGAGAAAGCAAAACATTGATAGCCTGAAGAACTCTGGAGGGGGTACAAGACAGTTCTAGATTTAATGATATCTGCTCTCACATTGATGGGAAGAACTTGTTCAGATTAAACGACAAGGAATAGAACTCTTCACTTCTGATGTCAGTCTTGAAAGACCGAAACATGTCCCACTAGTGATAACCACTGTCCTTCCTTGTTGTGTTGTTGTGCCTATGGAGAGTGTTGTCCAAGAAGAAAGCAACAAAACCCACAACAAATTGTTCGGAAGAAAATATAACATTGACGACATCATTGAACTGCAAGGAGAATAAGACTATTAGTACATAACATAACGTAACAATGTAACAAGAGATAGACGGGATATTTTGCATACCCATATTGCTCCAGTGTGAACTGGACCATAGCTAGCAACAGAAGTGTACTCATTGAAGTATTGTGGTACAGATAAGCCCATGAAAAATGAAAATCCTAAGATAAACTTTGTCCTGAAGCTATTCAGATTGCAGAACCGCAGGAAACTGAGACCTACAGAACCTGTCCATGTAGAAAACTTGAATCATTATGAGACTTTACTAGATGAATGATGACGATACACGTACAAGTACAGATTGTCTGCACGTACGTGAACACACACACTGCTTACATAATTAGATACATATACACATTGTACACAGGAACAAGTACTTGTAGTTCACAGGGATACTCCCATGGAAAAATAACAGGGGAGGAGGAGCAGTATAACCAGGCTCAAATGGCTGGAAATACCAATACAAGGAGAATGAAGGCTAGAATAAGTAAATGTGCTACATACCTAGGCTAGAAACCAATGAGTCCAAGAAAAAGAAAAAAAACTCACCTGAAGACATATCTCACATGTAGTGTCACCCTACTCATTGCACCATCTCTGGACATATTCTTTGATGAACATACTGCAAAGAGAGAAAAATTATATGAGGAATATCTAAGTCAGTACATCCTCAAGTCACCAAATAAGAAAATAATCTAACTGAAGCAAGATTTAGCAATCGGTTTATGGATTCCATACTTGCAATGTTTGACACTACAAAAGGGTCATCAAAGAAACATATTTACTGAGTGCATTCAACTGGATCAATCAGTTTATGGATTCCATAATGTAGTTCACGGGGATACTCCCATGGACAGTTTAGAGAACAATGAACGAAATAAGAAAGTGAAGATATAATTTTTTTAAAATATCTAAATGGATGTCCACGATTGATATACATGATTCTCTCTATTTAACTAACTTCTTAAAAATTTATCATGGGTAATTCAAAATTGATAAACAGAATAACCAAAACCAGGGTGGGCAAATCAGTCTTCTAAGAAGAGAATTAGTAATTCAATCCATATCTCAAAAAAGAAATCCAAACTTCTGAGGGGTGCCGCCCTCGTCCAAACAATTGTCTGCCCCTGGCTGCAGCTTTGTCAGACATACATACTAGTTCCAAGTCTGCAAGTGTCCCTTATCTTTCATTTTAAGTTGAAATTTAGTTTCCTTAGGTTCCTAGGAACCAATAGAAACTAAAGTTTCTTTGTTTCTAAAACTTACCATTTTCCAAACAGCCTAAAAGGTAAGGGACATTTCACCATAAAAGATAAGTCCTACAGCTAAAGCAAACTGATGCATTTCCCAAGTAACATAACATAACATTAGCATAGCCTTCTAACAGAACATTTCAAGATGATTTCCCATTAGTATTCCTTTATGCACTCATACTGAAGGAAGAATATCCCTTGAATTTGTGTCTTTGTTAATTAAATATGTAATTCTAGAAACATCATAAATTAAGACGTGAAGTACAAATTGCAAATTGTTAGTGAAATGTGAAACTAGACTTATTAAAAAAATGATCAATTCAAAATAAAGCAATAAAAATGGACTTGGTAAAAGATTATTACAGATCCAAACCTGATGTGAAAGATAGTGATCATGATGATTTACAGACATGAAATGTTTGACATGTTCTGTAACTGATTCGTCGGGATCTGGTGGAATATTTCTGACAAGAACCTATAATGAATTAAAAATCAACTAAAGACTAAGATGAAACTAAGACTGATGCAAACAAAAATAATCACGGAGATATGATATTCATCAATAGAACAAGTATATTAATCCTTGCATCTGATTATTTACATGTAAGAATGAACTACTATGCAGATTTTACTCCATTACATATTATTATAAAGGATCCAAGAGACGTGTTTCTATGGCTTAGTCAAAATATCTTTGCCTCTCTAGTTGAACAACTGGTAATTTCACCATTCCAATCATAGGCTTAACTAAGATGTTACTAAGGTATAAAGATTTCTCCCCTTGTAAGTCAAATTAATTGTCCAATTCTTGGCTGGTTATATACCCGCATGTTTATGTAGTTGCTTATCAAAAGGATTCATATGTAAGCTTGAAGCCGCTATGTATGACCCCATACTTAAGTACAATCCATAAAATCAGTTACGTATACACATACAAGTATAGATTGTCTGCACGTACATGAACGCACACACTGCTTACATAATTAGATACTTATACACATTGTACACAGGAACACGTACCTGTAGTTCACGGGGATACTCCCATGGCAAAATAACAGGGGAGGAGGAGCAGTATAACCAGGCTCAAATGGCCGGCAAGACCAATACAAGGAGAATGAAGGCTAGAATAAGTAAATGTGCATTACATACCTAGGCTAGAAACCACTGAGTCCAAGAAAAAGAAAAAACTCACCTGAAGACATATCTCACATGTAGTGTCACCCGACTCATTGCACCATCTCTGGACACATTTTCGATGAATATACTGCAAAGGGAGAAGAATTATACGAGGAATATATAAGTCAGTACATCCTCAAGTCACCAAATGAGAAAATAATCTAACTAAAGCAAGATTTAGCAATCGGTTTATGGATTCCATACTTGTAATGTTTGACACTACAAAGGGTCATCAAAGAAACATATTTACTGCGTGCATTCAACTAGATCAGTCAGTTTATGGATTCCATACTGTGGATGTCCCGACTGCTATTTGTCCATCATATGCAAAACATAAATACGCATAACAGAGGAAAAAAGAACTCAGGACAGCCCCAACATCCATTGTCGTCTATGGATCCTTAGACCAAAAATGTGTCATTTCATTATCTTCTATACATGTATGAGAAAACATCTTTTCAAATCAATATGAAAGCAAGTCCAAGTGAATGGTGGAAACTTACTCCGTCCATAATAGCATCTAATGTAGTTTCTCCATTTTCCCCCGGACTGCCAACAGGTCCAACTATTGACAACATAAATTGAATCAATCATACAGAAGAAAGGAATACTCTTATTTGCTATCAGTAAAACATGTAGTAAGCCAATTTGTTTCTTCTTTGTTTGCATCTCTAGTAATCCTTCAACATTGTATTTCTTTTCGAGCTTAAAATTTTCTGGAAATAACTTGAAGTCTTCTATATTTCCTCCACAGTTTTAATTGTTGAACCCTAGTAATTTTTCGGGATGGAGATCTACCAAGACATCCCATAATTCTTCAAGTGTGCACACCACATCCAACATTTCCATATACCTCCATATAAAAGGATGCATGGTTAGTACGGAAAGGAAAAGCGGAGGAAAGAAAAGTTGGAGGAATTTTTTTCTCTCCTAAACCAACCAAATCAATCCAGAGAAAAATTAAAAGAAGTGAAATCTTTTTATGATATATGACCTAATTTACAATTATATTCCATACAAATTATATTATCTATGTCTATATCCATATATGTATCCATGTATATGCAACCTAGATAATGGTTCCACGCATCGGTTGGCCGTTTCGAGATGGAATTGGAGGGTCCAAGAATGACCAATTCAAAACCCACCTGAAATTGTCGAAACCGATACTCAAAGGAAGGTTCTGTAACCAATAACCAAAACCAAGTAGGTTCTGAAAACAATAGCCAAGCAAAAATGGATCATAACCCCTAAAAATATGACCATGGGAGTGCCCAAACTTCAAATCAACTAAATTATGATCAACATCTAAAAGACCAAAACATTTTAAAGGTACATAAACTTTCACCTCGCATACGATGTTGAAGGTGTCCATATAAGAAGAACTGCTCTTTCCTTCCTTAAGTTCAATCCCAACACAAGCCAAAAAGTAGAATTTAGGAAAATTTTGGTAGCCAAAGTACAAAATAAATGGATTTTTTTTGAAAAAAAGAAGAAGAAGAATTGCTTGGTCCTCATGGCCTTGGCATCAGTGACCTCTCCTCTCCGGAAGAATAAATCTCCTAATCTATCCTTAGTGGCATATTTGGAAAATTCTTCACGCGAATTAGGGTTAGGGATTGAAGAAAAAAATTATTTGGGGAACCAAAAAAAAACCTTACATTGTCAATCTATTGTTTAGAGGAGGTGTAGAAGAGAGTGAGAGGCTACGGCTTCAGGCAAGATTTTTGGTGGTCGTGACGAGTTAGGAGATCAGGAGGAACGTCGAGAGGAGGAGGGGGTTGGGATCGCGGGAAGAGTTTTTGGGGGAAAAGGGAACAAAAAAATTTGGGGGGAACCAAAATGGGTTTTTGGCAAATGGTGTTATACTTTTCCTAGCGACAGAAACTTTGAGTCGTTATTGATCGAAACAGTCAGTCGCTAGTAAAGTTACTAATTCGTCCCAACACTCTACTAACAAAAAAGCGACTCCCGGTAATTTGAACTAAAAATTAGTAGACTTTTAGTCAATAATAAGTCGCTAGTCTAGCGATTGAAATTGGTTAGTCGCTAGGTTAGTCGCTAATTTGCAATATTTTTGTAGTGCTTTAACTACCAGCCTCGCTTTGTATCGAAGGCGAGTAGCATCATCTGTTTGCTTCACTCTGAAAATCTATCAATTTTTTAAAGCCTTGTCATTTGGCAATCGCACCAGATCATAAGTGGAGTTGGCCTGTAGGAAACTCACCTCCTCCTCCATAGCCTCCATCCACTCCTTCCTATGTTCGTCGTCTATAGCCTCTTTGAAACTTTCAGGCTCTCCTTCTTCAGTCAGTAGCACATACTCAACTGGTGAGTATCTCGTAGACGACCGACGCTCTCTGCCGTTTCTCCTCAACGGAACCACTAGTGCTGGCTGTATGTCAACAGCCTCCTCCCCTTCAGGAACTATCTTTCCGGCATGCTCATCCTCCTGATGGTTACCTTGACCACCATCAGCACGCTGATGATCAAGATTGGGAGAAACCCTATGTACTGGCTCCCCTATAACTGGATCCTCTGTGATGTCCTCTGGTAACTGCTCAAAGCCAAATAACTCTAACTCAGGCAATTCTCGGCCTTAGAAGGCATCTCGGAATACTGAGTGTTGGTCATGGTCTGATGCTCGACGAATACCACGTCCCTGCTTCTCTAGAGCTTTCTTCCCACAGGGTCGTAGAGTCTATAACCAAACTCATCTCGACCGTAGCCAATAAAGACGTACCGCCTCGTCTTCGGCTCAATTTTGGATCTCTTGTCCTTCGGTACATGTACGAAGGCCTTACAACCAAACACTCGCAGGTGATTGTATGAAGGCTCTTTGCCGTACCATACTTTGTTAGGCAGATCATCCTGCAAAGAAGCACTAGGAGATAAATTAATAATATAAGTAGCAGTGTAAAGAGCCTTATCCCAATAAATGTCCAATAAGTTTGCCTCTGGTAGCACCTTACCCTCTCCATCAGTGTTCTGTTCATTCGCTCCACTGCACCATTGAGATGAGGTGTCTTGGGCGGAGTCTTCTGGTGTCGTATCCCTTGCTCTCTGCAATAAGCATTAAAGAGACCAATGTACTCGCCGCCATTGTCTGACCAAATACATAGCAACTTGTTGCCCGTCTGCCTTTCAACAGAGACCTGAAACTTTTTGAAAGTAGGCAGCACATGATCCTTGGTCTTTAAGGCATAAACCCAAACCTTTATGGAATAATCATTACAAAATAAGAAGCACCACCAGTAGATTTTACCTATATAGGATAGCAAACATCAGAGTGAATCAACTCGAGCAAAGCCAACTTCCTCGAACTTAGATGACTTTGGAAAGACACCATATTTTGCTTTTCCGCTAAACGGTGCATGCGCTTCTCCAATTTTATAGACTTTAACCCTGTAATTCCTTTTCTGTTCACCAAGTGGCTCGTCCTCTTTTTGCTGATATGGATGAACCGTCTGTGCTATAATTTGGTAGACGCATCACTGAGTGCGTTCACCTCCTGTGTCCCCTGTACGCTCCCCTCTATATAGTAGAGTCCAGAGTTCTTGCTTCCTCAGTCAATCACCATCGAACCTCTCTGGAAAGCTTCTACTGACCTTTCCCAAAGAGATTGAAGAAACCCTCATCATCCAACCTTCCAACCGACGCGAGGTTGAAGCGGATATCAGGGACATGACAGACATCTTTGAGAACAAGAACTGCACTCGTCTTCGTTCTCACATGCACATCTCCAATGGCAACCGCCTTTAATTAACACATCTCCGTTGCCCATCTTCAACACTCCATAGTCGTCTGTCGTATAAGTGATAAATAGTGCCCTATTGTGAGATACGTGCGCTGAAGCACCAGAGTCCACCAGCCAAGAATTGTCATCGCAAGCGAGGTTCATGACAACCTCATCACTTACGATGATCACATTACCTCCATGTGTTAAGGTCGTCGTTGTAGTGTTCTCACTTTGCTTTCCCTTGTCGTCCTTTTTCTCTCTCTTTCAAGCGAAACAATTTCCTTGATGTGGCCCTTCTTGCCACAATGGTAACACTCTGAGTCCTTGTATCGACCCTTGGACTTGCCTCTGCTATTGTCTCTACCACCACCTGGATCCCTAATTTTTCTCCTTCTGCGGCTCTCCGAAACTAGCGCCTCTGAGTGAGATGTAGATGAAGTGGCCTAAGAACTTCTCCGCATCTCTTCATTCAGTACCCTGCTCTTGGTAAACTCCAGACTGACAACGCCTTCCGGAGCAGAAGCGATCATAGATACTCGTACGGTCTCCTACGAGTCTGGCAATGTAAACAAAGTCCCTAAAACTCGTCGTCAAACTTGATTCCTATCGAGAATAGCTGGTCAACTATGCCCTGAAACTTACTCAAGTGATCCATAATAGATGTACCATCTTTGTATCGTAGAACCATCATCATCCGGATTAGGAATAATTTATTTACCCTGGCCTTCTTCGCATAAAAAGATTCCAGATTATCCCACAGTGTCCTCGCGTGCTCAATACTGGCAACGTGATTATACACGTTCTCGTCAATGAACTGCCTTATGTACCCATACACCTGTATATGCTTGAAATTCCATTCCTCTTCGGATTTACCACTTGGCCTATCGGAAGCAAATACCTATAGATGAAACTTCTTGACAAATAGCAAATCTTTCATCTTGCTCTTCCAGTAGTGATAGTTGGTAACGTTCAGGTTTACCATGCGCACCGGCTTCGCGTCCATCTCTGCTTCTTGGTTCGACTGTCAACTCCTGACACTTCTCTGAAACCAAAGCTTTGATACCACTCTGTTGGGAAGGAAGCGCGAAAACCGTTCCCCCAAACCAGAGAGTCCTACGAGAGAACCGAGCAAAAGCACACAAACCAAAAATGCCAAACACATATCGCAGACACAGATATTCTTGAAGTGGAAAATCCAGATGAAAAAAACCACGGGACGATCGGAGTCCAACCCTGAAGAACCTCCACTAATGGAATAAAGAGAATACACCCTCTACAAGCTCCTCCCGATCCCAAACGGATCACCATAACTCACTTGAAAGAAGAAAATTTGATTATAAACTCCGAAGTACAAGACATGTCGAAAAATTATTCGAAGCGATCTCGCCTTCACAATAGTCTTCAGTCTTTTCTCTCTCAAAAGTTGTAAAGCACTATTGCTCCTCTCCTTTTTTGAGATATATTTTTATGGTGAGAAAATACTTAGTGTATATATATATATATATATATATATATATATATATATATATATATATATATATATATCAAAGCCACAACTAATTGAGGTATTCTACTATATGTAGGAATACTCAATCTTCCTATTATATATAGAAATACCAAATCCAAATCAATTGAAATATTTCTATTATATATAGGAATACCCAATCCGACTCCGGAATATTTTTTACATAGGTTAGGAACCCCACGTACTCCAACAGGTTGCAAGATGGTCAACCACATCCTGGAACTTACTCAAGTGATCCGTAATAGATGTACCATCTTTGTACCGTAGACCCATCATCATCCGGATTAGGAATAATTTATTTATCCCGGTTTTTTTTGCATACAAAGATTCCAGCTTATCCACAGTGTCCTCGCGTGCTCAATACTGGCAACACGATTATACACGTTCTCGTCAATGAACTGCCTTATGTACCCACACATATGTATATGCTCGAAATTTCATTCCTCTTCAGATTTACCACTGGCCTCTCAGAAGTAAATACCGATAGATGCAACTTCTTGACAAAAAGCAAATCTTTCATCTTGCTCCTCCAGTAGTGATAGTTGGTAACGTTCAGGTTTACCATGCGCACCGGCTTCGCGTCCATCTCTGCTTCTTGGTTTGACTGTCAACTCCTGACACTTCTCTGAAACCAAAGCTTTGATACCACTCTGTTGGGAAGGAAGTGCGAAAATCGTTCCCCCAAACCAGAGAGTCCTGCGAGAGAACCGAGCAATAGCACACAAACCAAAGACTCCAAACACAAATCGCAGACAGATATTTTTGATGTAAAAAAATCACGGGACGATCGGAGTCAAACCCTGAAGAACCTCCACTAATGGAATAAAGAGAATACACCCTCTACAAGCTCTTTCCGATCCCAAACGGATCACCACAACTCACCTGAAAGAAGAAAATTTGATTGTAAACTCCGAAGAACAAGACATGTCGAAAAATTATTCAAAGTGATCTCTCATTCACAATAGTCTTCAATCTTTTCTCTCTTAAAAGTTGTAAAGCACTATTGCTCTTCTCCTTTTTTTTAGATGTATTTTATGGTGAGGAAACACCTAGTATATATATTTATATATAGCCTCAAAGTCACAACTAAATGAGGTATTCTACTATATGTAGGAATACTCAATCTTCCTATTATATATAGAAATACCAAATCCAAATCAATTGGAATATTTCTATTATATATAGGAATACCCAATCCGACTCCGAGGTATTTTTGATATAGGTTGGGAACCCCACCCACTCCAAAAGGTTGTAAGTCGTCCAAGTCCATATTTCTTCTTCCAGAAATGTTTGAAAGAATGCTTGCTTCTGTTGCCTCAACTTCTTAAGGTCAGAATACTTGCTTATGTCTATAATTTCCATTATCATTTTTTTTTCTATATAAGAATTATAAGTAATATGTATTCTTAAATTACTATCGGTTGTTTTGGACATATTTCTCTCTTACATGCAATTATCTTCTTCATGGTTTTAAGCTAACTAAAAATGTGCCATGCCAATTTAAAATTTCTTTTCTATCTTGTTTTCTATGAAGCTTTACCAACCGGAAGTTGGTCTATCAATGAGCTAATTTTTGGTTAATTGTACTGAGACCGCCCACACTAGAATGCTACTTTCCACATTAGTTTAATTCTAGCTTACCTGTTATAGCTTATATAAGCAGGCACAAATAGGAAAATAATTGCAGGTCAGACACCAAGCTTATATAAGAACTTAGGCAAGACAAATTTTGTAATCAATGTGCAAGATCATGTAAACATAGTTTTCGCGGGTCACCATAAAAACTGAGAATACTACTTCTAACACAGTGCTTTATACTCCTGATAAAAATGTAAATAGAGCAAAGAAATGCTCAGTTTTTTCAGTTGAACATGTTGGTGAGGTTTGATTTGCTTATCATTATTCATTTTATATGTCTTCCTTGACAAGAATAATGGGGAAGTCGCAAACATAATATGGGAAGCCACTAAAGTTACAAAAGTTCAAAGAAACTTGTCATATGTACAGTTGTTCAAACTAAACTCCATATTTTAATGTTCATGCTTGCTCTAAACACAGTTTTTTTTTTTTTTTTTTTTTTACTCAAATGCAGAATTTTAAAAAATTGTAAGTGCTAGTTATACAGTTCAATTAAATCCTTAAAGAAGCATGCTACTTAATAAATGAATTATCATGTATTATACTCAGGCTGCTGCTCTGAAGGGCTCTGACCATCACCGTAAAACAAATATGAAAATTTAGATTGGATGAACAACATAGAAGCACCTCCCAGTTCTTCCTACTACCACCTGGGGTCTCGCTGCTATGTTTGACGTGGGATCTATAGTGCCACACTACTATTTTTTTTTAAGGATTTAGTTGAATAGAGTACTTCTTTTACTTGTAGCAACTTTTGAATGTTTTATGAGTTATGCAGGTTTATATTATAATTCATACCCTAACATATTTTATTTAATTACTTTTTTCAACTACTTCCTCTTGTGTATAATATTTGTACATAAAGAGTTGTAAGTTAGGGAGAATTTTTGTAGTTTATTGCATGTTTTTCTCGGTGAGGATGTGTTTATATCAAAGTAATAATTTTTTGAAAGTTAATTGCTTGTTTGAAAGTTAATAAAGAGTCGTTGAGGTTTCCATTAATTTTCTTTTTGTGTAGCAAGCAGTTTTGCAACATCTCATAAATGATACACAATTGTTGCAATAATGAAGTGTTATAAATTAATGAAACATCTAAAAACAGTTACTAAATCCGTTGCAAATATCAATCGTTGCAAATGTTTGCAACAATTATAAGTTGTTACGAATTTAATATTTGCAACGTTTATAAATTAATGAAACATCTAAAAACAGTTACTAAATCCGTTGCAAATATCAATCGTTGCAAATGTTTGCAACAATTATAAGTTGTTACGAATTTAATATTTGCAACGTTTTTTAATTGTTGCTATGAAATGCCAACAACGGTGTAAAATTGTTGTTATATAGGTTTGCAACGGTATTATGTTGTTGCTTATGTCAGAAGAGAACGTAATTGATAATCAAAATAGTCGATCCAAATTGCATTAGCAGCGAAACTATGACCGTTCAAATAATATGTAACGATACTATTTACAACGACTACTAAACGTTGTAAACCAATGTTGCAACAGCCCGAAATAGTTGCAATTCGCCAGTTGTGGTGTAGTGACGACAATGTTATTTATAATGGGTTCGGCCCCACTGAACATTATTATTTATAACTTTTGATTTTGTCGTAAGACAAAAGCTCAAACACACGGAGACGAAACTTTGTCGTATATTATCAACCACATAAGTGCATATTACAAGCTATCCCAACCTCTCTTTATATAGGGAGAGAGGTTGGGGGTTATGAAGAAACGAAAGGCCAAAGGTCTTTTGTATGTTACAAGGAGATGAAATGAATGGCCATATTAGTTACAACACTCCCCCTTGGCTCTCCAGAAATTCTGCTTGTAAACATCTCTGAGTTTCTTCGTCTGTCTGTAGCTTGCATCTTCAAGTTTTGTCACGACCCGCACCCTAGAGTAAGGGCACGAGAAGTGGGTACGTCCAGCCTACGCCGCAGTGTCGGCGGTAGAACGCTGTCCTAGGTCAATCATCTAACAATATAAGGTACCTGTACAGTTTATACTCTCCGAGTGGAGGTAACATCACAACATATAGTCTCAATCACATCTAAGGTAGAAGAATGAAAGACAGAAGATAGATAGTAACTCAAAGAGAACCATAGCATAGATGAAATAAGTCTAAGAGTCTATACATCTCCACATCTCAAAATACAACTCAGAATGTGAGACAAAATGTAAATATATAAAAGACTGCCTAGACTAAACTGGTCTAGACTACTGGAACAACATCCTCAGCTGCAGGTGGATCCTGCTGAGGGTCCTCAATACAAGTGTCATCTAGTCCTGCTCCATAATAAGTAGTCACCCATGCCTTGTGTCATTTCATTATCTTCTATACATGTATGAGAAAACATCTTTTCAAATCAATATGAAAGCAAGTCCAAGTGAATGGTGGAAACTTACTCCGTCCATAATAGCATCTAATGTAGTTTCTCCATTTTCCCCCGGACTGCCAACAGGTCCAACTATTGACAACATAAATTGAATCAATCATACAGAAGAAAGGAATACTCTTATTTGCTATCAGTAAAACATGTAGTAAGCCAATTTGTTTCTTCTTTGTTTGCATCTCTAGTAATCCTTCAACATTGTATTTCTTTTCGAGCTTAAAATTTTCTGGAAATAACTTGAAGTCTTCTATATTTCCTCCACAGTTTTAATTGTTGAACCCTAGTAATTTTTCGGGATGGAGATCTACCAAGACATCCCATAATTCTTCAAGTGTGCACACCACATCCAACATTTCCATATACCTCCATATAAAAGGATGCATGGTTAGTACGGAAAGGAAAAGCGGAGGAAAGAAAAGTTGGAGGAATTTTTTTCTCTCCTAAACCAACCAAATCAATCCAGAGAAAAATTAAAAGAAGTGAAATCTTTTTATGATATATGACCTAATTTACAATTATATTCCATACAAATTATATTATCTATGTCTATATCCATATATGTATCCATGTATATGCAACCTAGATAATGGTTCCACGCATCGGTTGGCCGTTTCGAGATGGAATTGGAGGGTCCAAGAATGACCAATTCAAAACCCACCTGAAACTGCCGAAACCGATACTCAAAGGAAGGTTCTGTAACCAATAACCAAAACCAAGTAGGTTCTGAAAACAATAGCCAAGCAAAAATGGGTCATAACCCTTAAAAATATGACCATGGGAGTGCCCAAACTTCAAATCAACTAAATTATGATCAACATCTAAAAGACCAAAACATTTTAAAGGTACATAAACTTTCACCTCGCATACGATGTTGAAGGTGTCCATATAAGAAGAACTGCTCTTTCCTTCCTTAAGTTCAATCCCAACACAAGCCAAAAAGTAGAATTTAGGAAAATTTTGGTAGCCAAAGTACAAAATAAATGGATTTTTTTTGAAAAAAAGAAGAAGAAGAATTGCTTGGTCCTCATGGCCTTGGCATCAGTGACCTCTCCTCTCCGGAAGAATAAATCTCCCAATCTATCCTTAGTGGCATATTTGGAAAATTCTTCACGCGAATTAGGGTTAGGGATTGAAGAAAAAAATTATTTGGGGAACCAAAAAAAAACCTTACATTGTCAATCTATTGTTTAGAGGAGGTGTAGAAGAGAGTGAGAGGCTACGGCTTCAGGCGAGATTTTTGGTGGTCGTGACGAGTTAGGAGATCAGGAGGAACGTCGAGAGGAGGAGGGGATTGGGATCGCGGGAAGAGTTTTTGGGGGAAAAGGGAACAAAAAAATTTGGGGGGAACCAAAATGGGTTTTTGGCAAATGGTGTTATACTTTTCCTAGCGACAGAAACTTTGAGTCATTATTGATCGAAACAGTCAGTCGCTAGTAAAGTTACTAATTCGTCCCAACACTCTACTAACAAAAAAGCGACTCCCGGTAATTTGAACTAAAAATTAGTAGACTTTTAGTCAATAATAAGTCGCTAGTCTAGCGATTGAAATTGGTTAGTCGCTAGGTTAGTCGCTAATTTGCAATATTTTTGTAGTGCTTTAACTACCAGCCTCGCTTTGTATCGAAGGCGAGTAGCATCATCTGTTTGCTTCACTCTGAAAATCTATCAATTTTTTAAAGCCTTGTCATTTGGCAACCGCACCAGATCATAAGTGGAGTTGGCCTGTAGGAAACTCACCTCCTCCTCCATAGCCTCCATCCACTCCTTCCTATGTTCGTCGTCTATAGCCTCTTTGAAACTTTCAGGCTCTCCTTCTTCAGTCAGTAGCACATACTCAACTGGTGAGTATCTCGTAGACGGCCGACGCTCTCTGCCGTTTCTCCTCAACGGAACCACTAGTGCTGGCTGTATGTCAACAGCCTCCTTCCCTTCAGGAACTATCTTCCCGGCATGCTCATCCTCCTGATGGTTACCTTGACCACCATCAGCACGCTGATGATCAAGATTGGGAGAAACCCTATGTACTGGCTCCCCTATAACTGGATCCTCTGTGATGTCCTCTGGTAACTGCTCAAAGCCAAATAACTCTAACTCAGGCAATTCTCGGCCTTAGAAGGCATCTCGGAATACTGAGTGTTAGTCATGGTCTGATGCTCGACGAATACCACGTCCCTGCTTCTCTAGAGCTTTCTTCCCACAAGGTCGTAGAGTCTATAACCAAACTCATCTCGACCGTAGCCAATAAAGACGTACCGCCTCGTCTTCGGCTCAATTTTGGATCTCTTGTCCTTCGGTACATGTACGAAGGCCTTACAACCAAACACTCGCAGGTGATTGTATGAAGGCTCTTTGCCGTACCATACTTTGTTAGGCAGATCATCCTGCAAAGAAGCACTAGGAGATAAATTAATAATATAAGTAGCAGTGTAAAGAGCCTTATCCCAATAAATGTCCAATAAGTTTGCCTCTGGTAGCACCTTACCCTCTCCATCAGTGTTCTGTTCATTCGCTCCACTGCACCATTGAGATGAGGTGTCTTGGGCGGAGTCTTCTGGTGTCGTATCCCTTGCTCTCTGCAATAAGCATTAAAGAGACCAATGTACTCGCCGCCATTGTCTGACCAAATACATAGCAACTTGTTGCCCGTCTGCCTTTCAACAGAGACCTGAAACTTTTTGAAAGTAGGCAGCACATGATCCTTGGTCTTTAAGGCATAAACCCAAACCTTTATGGAATAATCATTACAAAATAAGAAGCACCACCAGTAGATTTTACCTATATAGGATAGCAAACATCAGAGTGAATCAACTCGAGCAAAGCCGACTTCCTCGAACTTAGATGACTTTGGAAAGACACCATATTTTGCTTTTCCGCTAAACGGTGCATGCGCTTCTCCAATTTTATAGACTTTAACCCTGTAATTCCTTTTCTGTTCACCAAGTGGCTCGTCCTCTTTTTGCTGATATGGATGAACCGTCTGTGCTATAATTTGGTAGACGCATCACTGAGTGCGTTCACCTCCTGTGTCCCCTGTACGCTTCCCTCTATATAGTAGAGTCCAGAGTTCTTGCTTCCTCTGTCAATCACCATCGAACCTCTGGAAAGCTTCTACTGACCTTTCCCAAAGAGATTAAAGAAACCCTCATCATCCAACCTTCCAACCGACGTGAGGTTGAAGCGGATATCAGGGACATGACAGACATCTTTGAGAACAAGAACTACACTCGTCTTCGTTCTCACATGCACATCTCCAATGGCAACCGCCTTTAATTAACACATCTCCGTTGTCCATCTTCAACACTCCATAGTCGTCTGTCGTATAAGTGATAAATAGTGCCCTATTGTGAGATACGTGCGCTGAAGCACCAGAGTCCACCAGCCAAGAATTGTCATCGCAAGCGAGGTTCATGACAACCTCATCACCTACGATGATCACATTACCTCCATGTGTCAAGGTCGTCGTTGTAGTGTTCTCACTTTGCTTTCCCTTGTCGTCCTTTTTCTCTCTCTTCCAAGCGAAACAATTTCCTTGATGTGGCCCTTCTTGCCACAATGGTAACACTCTGAGTCCTTGTATCGACCCTTGGACTTGCCTCTGCTATCGTCTCTACCACCACCTGGATCCCTAATTTTTCTCCTTCTGCGGCTCTCCGAAACTAGCGCCTCTGAGTGAGATGTAGATGAAGTGGCCTAAGAACTTCTCCGCATCTCTTCATTCAGTACCCTGCTCTTGGTAAACTCCAGACTGACAACGCCTTCCGGAGCAGAAGCGATCATAGATACTCGTACGGTCTCCTACGAGTCTGGCAATGTAAACAAAGTCCCTAAAACTCGTCGTCAAACTTGATTCCTATCGAGAATAGCTGGTCAACTATGCCCTGAAACTTACTCAAGTGATCCATAATAGATGTACCATCTTTGTATCGTAGAACCATCATCATCCGAATTAGGAATAATTTATTTACCCTGGCCTTCTTCGCATAAAAAGATTCCAGATTATCCCACAGTGTCCTCGCGTGCTCAATACTGGCAACGTGATTATACACGTTCTCGTCAATGAACTGCCTTATGTACCCATACACCTGTATATGCTTGAAATTCCATTCCTCTTCGGATTTACCACTTGGCCTATCGGAAGCAAATACCTATAGATGAAACTTCTTGACAAATAGCAAATCTTTCATCTTGCTCTTCCAGTAGTGATAGTTGGTAACGTTCAGGTTTACCATGCGCACCGGCTTCGCGTCCATCTCTGCTTCTTGGTTCGACTGTCAACTCCTGACACTTCTCTGAAACCAAAGCTTTGATACCACTCTGTTGGGAAGGAAGCGCGAAAACCGTTCCCCCAAACCAGAGAGTCCTACGAGAGAACCGAGCAAAAGCACACAAACCAAAAATGCCAAACACATATCGCAGACACAGATATTCTTGAAGTGGAAAATCCAGATGAAAAAAACCACGGGACGATCGGAGTCCAACCCTGAAGAACCTCCACTAATGGAATAAAGAGAATACACCCTCTACAAGCTCCTCCCGATCCCAAACGGATCACCATAACTCACTTGAAAGAAGAAAATTTGATTATAAACTCCGAAGTACAAGACATGTCGAAAAATTATTCGAAGCGATCTCGCCTTCACAATAGTCTTCAGTCTTTTCTCTCTCAAAAGTTGTAAAGCACTATTGCTCCTCTCCTTTTTTGAGATATATTTTTATGGTGAGAAAATACTTAGTGTATATATATATATATATATATATATATATATATATATATATATATATATATATATATATATCAAAGCCACAACTAATTGAGGTATTCTACTATATGTAGGAATACTCAATCTTCCTATTATATATAGAAATACCAAATCCAAATCAATTGGAATATTTCTATTATATATAGGAATACCCAATCCGACTCCGGAATATTTTTTACATAGGTTAGGAACCCCACGTACTCCAACAGGTTGCAAGCTGGTCAACCACATCCTGGAACTTACTCAAGTGATCCGTAATGGATGTACCATCTTTGTACCGTAGACCCATCATCATCCGGATTAGGAATAATTTATTTATCCCGATTTTTTTTGCATACAAAGATTCCAGCTTATCCACAGTGTCCTCGCGTGCTCAATACTGGCAACACGATTATACACGTTCTCGTCAATGAACTGCCTTATGTACCCACACATATGTATATGCTCGAAATTTCATTCCTCTTCAGATTTACCACTGGCCTCTCGGAAGTAAATACCGATAGATGCAACTTCTTGACAAAAAGCAAATCTTTCATCTTGCTCCTCCAGTAGTGATAGTTGGTAACGTTCAGGTTTACCATGCGCACCGGCTTCGCGTCCATCTCTGCTTCTTGGTTTGACTGTCAACTCCTGACACTTCTCTGAAACCAAAGCTTTGATACCACTCTGTTGGGAAGGAAGTGCGAAAATCGTTCCTCCAAACCAGAGAGTCCTGCGAGAGAACCGAGCAATAGCACACAAACCAAAGACTCCAAACACAAATCGCAGACACAGATATTTTTGACGTAAAAAAATCACGGGACGATCGGAGTCAAACCCTGAAGAACCTCCACTAATGGAATAAAGAGAATACACCCTCTACAAGCTCTTCCCGATCCCAAACGGATCACCACAACTCACCTGAAAGAAGAAAATTTGATTGTAAACTCCGAAGAACAAGACATGTCGAAAAATTATTCAAAGTGATCTCTCATTCACAATAGTCTTCAATCTTTTCTCTCTTAAAAGTTGTAAAGCACTATTGCTCTTCTCCTTTTTTTAGATGTATTTTATGGTGAGGAAACACCTAGTATATATATTTATATATAGCCTCAAAGTCACAACTAAATGAGGTATTCTACTATATGTAGGAATACTCAATCTTCCTATTATATATAGAAATACCAAATCCAAATCAATTGGAATATTTCTATTATATATAGGAATACCCAATCCGACTCCGAGGTATTTTTGATATAGGTTGGGAACCCCACCCACTCCAAAAGGTTGTAAGTCGTCCAAGTCCATATTTCTTCTTCCAGGAATGTTTGAAAGAATGCTTGCTTCTGTTGCCTCAACTTCTTAAGGTCAGAATACTTGCTTATGTCTATAATTTCCATTATCATTTTTTTCTATATAAGAATTATAAGTAATATGTATTCTTAAATTACTATCGGTTGTTTTGGACATATTTCTCTCTTACATGCAATTATCTTCCTTCATGGTTTTAAGCTAACTAAAAATGTGCCATGCCAATTTAAAATTTCTTTTCTATCTTGTTTTCTATGAAGCTTTACCAACCGGAAGTTGGTCTATCAATGAGCTAATTTTTGGTTAATTGTACTGAGACCGCCCACACTAGAATGCTACTTTCCACATTAGTTTAATTCTAGCTTACCTGTTATAGCTTATATAAGCAGGCACAAATAGGAAAATAATTGCAGGTCAGACACCAAGCTTATATAAGAACTTAGGCAAGACAAATTTTGTAATCAATGTGCAAGATCATGTAAACATAGTTTTCGCGGGTCACCATAAAAACTGAGAATACTACTTCTAACACAGTGCTTTATACTCCTGATAAAAATGTAAATAGAGCAAAGAAATGCTCAGTTTTTTCAGTTGAACATGTTGGTGAGGTTTGATTTGCTTATCATTATTCATTTTATATGTCTTCCTTGACAAGAATAATGGGGAAGTCGCAAACATAATATGGGAAGCCACTAAAGTTACAAAAGTTCAAAGAAACTTGTCATATGTACAGTTGTTCAAACTAAACTCCATATTTTAATGTTCATGCTTGCTCTAAACACAGTTTTTTTTTTTTTTTTTTTTTTACTCAAATGCAGAATTTTAAAAAATTGTAAATTTGTAAGTGCTAGTTATACAGTTCAATTAAATCCTTAAAGAAGCATGCTACTTAATAAATGAATTATCATGTATTATACTCAGGCTGCTGCTCTGAAGGGCTCTGACCATCACCGTAAAACAAATATGAAAATTTAGATTGGATGAACAACATAGAAGCACCTCCCAGTTCTTCCTACTACCACCTGGGGTCTCGCTGCTATGTTTGACGTGGGATCTATAGTGCCACACTACTATTTTTTTTTAAGGATTTAGTTGAATAGAGTACTTCTTTTACTTGTAGCAACTTTTGAATGTTTTATGAGTTATGCAGGTTTATATTATAATTCATACCCTAACATATTTTATTTAATTACTTTTTTCAACTACTTCCTCTTGTGTATAATATTTGTACATAAAGAGTTGTAAGTTAGGGAGAATTTTTGTAGTTTATTGCATGTTTTTCTCGGTGAGGATGTGTTTATATCAAAGTAATAATTTTTTGAAAGTTAATTGCTTGTCAAATTCTACTATATAATAGAAAAACTTAGATGGTGAAACTTTTAAATTCCGAAAATACCCTTACATACTTATACTAATTAAAAATAGTTCATTAATTTTAATAAAAACAACTTAGTAATTAGAAAGACTACCCTTTGGTCTTCCTGTAGAAGCATGAAAAAGAGAAGAAAAATGATCCATGCGGCCAAGGAGCCACATGCGGCTCAAACGAGTCCCATGTGGCTCAATCACAGAGTGGACTCCATGCGGACAGCAGAGGGAAGCCACGTGCCTTTTTAGAACGGCTGTACCCAGTGTCATTCAAACGCAATTAATGCTCTGACGGCTGATAGCTGACAGCTGACAGCCCTGACGAAAAGAAGTCATGATGACTGACACAAGAGCAACATCTCCCTAGGGAACTGGAGAAGATCTTCACAAATTCGAGGCTACTTTATGCGGCCAGATTAGACGAGTTCATGCGGCCAGTGCAGAGAAACCTATGCGGTTCAATCATGAAGGCCCCCCATACGGCTTGGCCATGAAGAAATCCATGCGGCTCGGCCATGAAGACTCTCATACAGCTCGGCCATGAAGACCCCCATGCGGCTCGGTCATGAACCTATTCATGCGGCTCGGTCATGACAACCTTCATGCGGTTCGAGTATAGAGACTATTCATGCGGCTCGGTCATGACGACCTTTATGCGGCCCAAATATGAACGCCCCCTATGCGGCTCAACAACGATGACAGGACACGTGTCCTAAAGATAATCAAATCTTGGGTCAGATCCCGATAATTTGGGACACGTGGCAAGAGAATGAATTAAATTGATTCATTTTAGATTTGCGGGCATCAGCAAATCATCATGATGGAGATTTATTGCAATCAACATTAATGACTGACATGATTTGGCATAATCATCATTAATGGCCCAGATCCTTCACGCTTAAAATGAAGGGCATAGATTGACCAATCCACAGGCCGCCGCCATCTCCAAGAGGCAATCATTGTAAACCCTAATGATGCTTCCACTATTATAAATAGCAAGGTGCCATTCCCTTGTAAAATATACCGACGGAGAGAGATACGCACATACAGAGAGACACTCCCCCCCAATAATCAGAGAAAAAATACACAAAGATCAATCCAGAGAGAGAGAAGCCAGAAGAGCAATACGAGGAGAGCAAGAAGAGCATTTCTTCATCAACGCCAACCATCTCGTCACAGGAGCCAAGGCTGCATACCGATCGTCCAAGGAGTAAGGCAGGGCTGCCGTCGCCTTCCCGAGCCTCTATCGTCACCCCCCAGAATCAAAAATAAACAATTGTACTTAGATTTCTGTACCTAGGTTTTCGTCCCTAGGCTTTCTTTGTACAAGCGAGTTTGTAACGTGAAGTAAAAGTCCAGTCCTCCCATAAAACTGTTCTGCTCTTTTATATTTCATGGCAAACACGATGGCGACTATGCTGGGGACAAACTTTTCCACGGCTGAGGAGTTGGTGACGCAATCGGATGCAGCCAAGCTTGGCTCCACGCAACAGAAGATGGTCGCCCGGTTCGACCAACAGGCGTTCGAAGAAATGCTCTCCGACAAGAGCGCTGGCCCGGTCCAGAAGCGAGCCCGTACAAAGAAGGCCCGCAAGGAGTGGAGACCCCGATCCTTCGTTCCTACTGAAGCTCTTGCAGAGATACCCTTTGTTGCTCAAGACGGCAGAGAAGACTCTCCCGCGGCCCCACTTCAGATCATAGACGACTCTGTTGTCCCCAAGTCCGGCAGAAGAAAATATTATGATGCTGGACTTGCAGGGGCAAAGAGGAACTCTATGCGATCCGAGCCGCATAAGGGTTCTAGCTGCATGGAAAAAGCCAATGCGGTTACATCCGCAAACCGCAGAAAGAAAACTCACGCATCCACATCTGTCAGCCGCATAGCTTATGCGGCTACAGTTGCCAACCGCATGGATGAAGCTTATACGGCTACTGAAGTCAATCGCTTGCAGAAAATCCATGCGACCACAATTGTCAACCGCATGCGGCCAGCCTGCACGGTCGTGACTTCTAGTCGCACAAGGATAACCCATCCGACAGCTAAAGACAGCCGCATGCAGACAGCCTACACGGTTCCCAATCCTAGCCGCATAGCGGCTGTTCCATGCTTCTCTCAATCAGTCTTCGACCGTCTCTCATACGGTCTTGACCCTGATGATTCTCTGGATGATAATCCAGACTTTGTGATATTCAACTTGGACTCTTCCTATTACGCACCTGCGAGTTCTAAAAGGAAGAAGTCTAGGGCAGCGCGGGCCCACCAAGCCCAGTCAGCTGCCCCAACCTCTGATTATCAGGGTGTCCCACTAATTATTATGCGGGCCTCGGATGGAAAGTTGTACAGAACCACTCGAGTCCAGCCCCCGGCGGCAGACGGACAGGGAGGTTCACAAAAGTCTCCTAAAATCCCGAGAACAAATATGGTCGGACCAGACCCATCTGACTTGCGTGAGGCCATCCTCCACAAACGCAAGGAAAGAAAAGATGCATCGGGATGCAAAGAGTCCTCCCACGGACGTCACTGCACCAAAATCATCGTCAACTGCTGCTGCAATGGCACGACGATGCAAGAAGACCGGCAGTCTGTCTTTCAAAAACTGCAACAACCATCTTCTGAAGACGAGGCACTACCCGTCGTCTCCTGCAACTCTGCTCGGAAAGTTCCCGCTGATGGAAGGGGAAAGGAGACGAATGTTTCCAGCCCGAAGACCTCAACCACTGCGACTAAAAGACTGTCTTCTAAGTGGGTGCCCACCACCGGAGTTTTCCAAGGTACTCGCTCTAAGATGAAATCTGCTACGGTGGGAGGCTCGTCGTCCATAACGCAGGGGGTTGCTGGGGCTGGGGGTAGCACCCCTCCGAGCCTCCACGACAATCCGATATTCTAAGAAGACGAGCCAGGGGAGACAACTCTCCTATCGGATACAGCAAACCTCTACTTCCCCAACGACATCCACAACTCCCAAGACGAGGCGAACTCGAAGGCTGGGGGTACTGTTCCTTTCGAGTCTGAATCAGAAGGAAACATACCCACATACCCCGATGACTTCTCACTACAAGAGTACGATTCAGAGGGCGCTTCCTCCACCGCTCCGTCTATCTCTCCTCATGTGAAGACGGTATTCATGACAGACAGCAACCAAGGTGGTTTCAGTGATCGCCAGTGCATCGACAGTCTCGAAGCCATATTACTTGCTTTGTTCAAGTCTGTAGACGAGATTAAAGCAGCCCTTCCAACTTTGCAAGGAGGGACGCCTGGCTAAACAAGCGCAGGTCCCGCGGTCAATGTGAACTCGAATTCGGCGGCACCGAACCCGGGCAATAATCCTCCGGAAACAACGGTCCCCACCGCCGTGGACGAAGCACGCGAAGCGAGAAGAGAGGTCCAGGAGCTCCGAGCCATGTTCCACGCTCGAGAAAACTCTCAAGACCTCAGAATACGACAACCATATCCTGCTGCATGGAGGGATGTTCCATTCCCACCAAGATATAAACCGTTCAATATCAATCCTTATGATGGCAAGACCTCGGCAAGTCGGTACATCACTTACTTTGAGGTCACCACCGACCATCTGCCCCATGACGATGCCATTCTCACACGATTATTCATCGGGGCATTGGAAGGAGTCGCCTTTGACTGGTATCGCAACCTGCCGGACAACTGCATCCACTCCTTCACCGGTTTCAAGCGCATGTTCTTGGAGAGATTCTATGAAGTAGGGCAGGACATCACCATGTCCACCCTCATGGACGTCGTCCAAGGGGAGAAAGAGCTGACAAAAAATTACATCGAGCGGTTCCGCCAGACCGCCATGAAGATACCCTCTGGAAACCCAGATTCCTCCTTGATCGAGATTTGCCAAAAGAGACTCCTTCCGACAATCAGTCTCTGGATGGGCGAAAGTCAATTCAAGGATTGGAAGACGTTCATGATCAGTGCCACAAGCGCTGAAGAACGACTGAAGAAGGCTCGCCAACTGGGATTGCACATCTCGGAAGGAGAAAACAAGGGCAAGCATCCCAACAACGATAATGGGGGTAGTCCCTCCAACAATCGAGATAGCAAAGGAAAGCAGGCTATGGTGGCCGATGCAGCACAAAATCCTGAGCCAAAGCCAGCAGACAAACAATGGCCGCAAATCACTTACTCCTTCGAAGACGGTCACGTCAAGCCCATCTTGGACATGCTCATACAAGGGGACAGAATTCAGCTTCCTCTACCAAGACGGGAACCGCGGCCGGCAGAGATGGAGAATCCAAAGTACTGCCATTATCATCGCTATGTCCATCATGCTACATACGATTGCTACCAGCTGAAACGGTACATCCAAAACCTCATCGATTCGAACGCTCTGGCCATCGATTTCGAAGAGGTAACCGTGGCAGCCAATATGGTGTCCGTACAATTCGACAGCTTCCCTCCGACGGAAACTCAAGACGGGGTGGTCCCCATCCCTCTGGCGACAATAGAGATTACCAATATTCTACCTCCCCGAGATCAGGCTGCTGGTCTAGTACCCCTCACCACATCACGAGGGGAGGTCATGTGGATCCATCCAGACTTGGTGTCAAAAGTGATTCGACCCACACCATCTTCCACCTACAAGAAAAAAGTGGAAAAGTCAGGACCTGCCACACAATCTCGGCAGACATCGAGGAAGCTACAGCTGTCGTCACGCGGTCTGGAGCGCAATCCCAACCTGTGGTTGACAATCCAGATGAAAATCATCAACCCACTACAACTGATGCTCCGGGACCGGCTCAGCCTTCGACGACCGATAAGCCTAGGCCGAGGGAGACTCGCTTCGACAAATCCCTCCGAAAAGAGGCAGCCCAAGGGCTAGAGAGGCCCTACAACTTTGACATCTTAGCGCAATTGGCTAACACACCGGCCAAGTTGTCACTGTACGAACTCCTAAGGCTCTCCAAGGACGTTCGTATTGCATTGAGCGAAGCACTCCAAAATGTCGATGCCTATCTGGCTCAATCCAACCTCACCGGGGAGGACTCACCTGTGGATCTCCAGGACAGTGCCTGCACTGGCGCAATGCCAAACATCGTCTTTACCCCGCAAGATATGCTCATCAAAACTAATCTGCACGATCGTCCACTATACTATACTGGATACATCGGCGACGTAAAAGTGGATCGGATGCACATTGATCCTGGCTTTTCCATAAGCATCATCCCGAAGGGTCTGCTACATCATCTCCGTATCCCAATACATCCCCTGACACCTACAAGCACCACCATCAGCGGTTTCAATTCGGGCAGGAGCTACCCTATTGGAAAGATTCGTCTGAAGTGTCAAATTGGCGACCTCCAATCCGAAGTCACCTGCTACGTCATAGATGCAGACACTTCTTACAACATCCTCTTGGGGCGCCCATGGATACATGATTATATGATCGTGCCTTCCATGCTACACCAGTGCTTCAAATATATCGACAAACACGGCTTCGTGAGGACGAAATTTGCTGATATCGATCCCTTCAAAGGGGTCGAATCTTACTACTCAGACTCATGCCTGTACGAAAAGTCGAAGAAGCACCTTGGTGAAGGAGATGTACAAGCTAATACCGAGACAGCCACAGGATCAGAAGAGCCTCTGACGATCCACCTTCAAGCTCGCAAACCGGGCAAGTCTGCACCCCTTACCGCCACTCTGCGTAAGGACGCAATCAGCCTCTCGGCACAAGAAGAGCAGATGATAATCCGGCTACCGAGGTCTGGCCAAGTGCCAAGATCCACAGCAGAGCCACTAACAATCAGACTGCCGAGAGTCGGTCAGCCCCAAACGGAGAAGCTCAATCCCTCCAATAAACCGTTGACGATACGCCTTTCCAAGAAGGGTCGTCACCCCGATTCGAAGTCTGACACTGCTAGCGAACCAGCCACTCCTCGCCCCACATCGAGTACCAAACTGGGGGTCGCTAGTCTGCCGACAACTCCACGCTCAGCTCCATCAACTAAACCACTGACAATCAAGCTTTCCAGGACGTCCTCTCAGTCTTTATTCACACAGGGGGTAGCCGAAGAGGAACTAGAGTTAGCCAAATATGTAGCCGCCCACCCTGATGTTCCGTCCGCAGATGATGTAATCCCCTTAGAAAAGATACCTTACTTCATCAATAAAGGGCTATCTTTGAACTACCTCGAGCTTAATAAGCTTTGTATAATGTACGCTATGGAATACGGTATAGGCACTCACCTACACACACAGGTGACAAATGTCCACACCATAATCCAGCTCACTCCAGCAGAAGACGCTTACCGAATAATCGAGGGAGGGGACCATCCGATCATCTTCGGCCGGAAGGACGATCCGCATCCCTTCACCATAGAAGAAGTCGACCTTGGATCGGATGTCGGGAGACCACCTCTGTATCTTTATAGACCCTAATCTAAATATCTCATGCAGAAACAGGGGTATGATATGGAAACGACATCGGGTTTGAACTACGGTACTGGACGACAATTACCGTTGAAGCCTCCGATCCCGGCTGGCAAACCACGGGACTACTATAGCAAGACTCGATGTGGATTAGGGTATGTAACACCCACAATGACCCCTAAAAGTTCAGATGAAGAATGCGACTGGCATTCACTTTCGACCGGGTCACCAACTTCTGACTCGGATACCAACATCGGAGACGTGTTCAGACAAGTCCTGTCAGTCAACATGGCATTCACCGACGCCTATGAAGAAGACGAGGATATCTCCGAACTTCTTGAGCTAGAACCATGGGCACAACAGATAGACGAACAATGGGAGAAGCGTTTCGAGCAAAGAGAACCTCCCACCGAAGACGAGGTCATACAAGTTAATCATGGTGATGAAGCCTTCCCGAAACCAATCTTCATTAGCCAGAGTCTGATAGATGAAGAACGAGAATCGTTGCTCCAACTTATCAAAGAGTATATCGATGTGTTCGCCTGGAGCTATGAAGATATGCCAGGATTGGACCCCGAGATCGCACTCCACAAACTCAATATTCGTCCGGATGCAAAACCTGTCAAGCAACAGCAACGACGGTTTCGCCCCGATGTCATGAATGCTATTGAAGCTGAAGTCAACAAACTGATAGCCAGCGGCTTCATTCGCGAAGAGCAGCATCCAGACTGGGTAGCCAACATCGTACCAGTTCTCAAGAAGAACAGGAAGATCCAAATATGCATCGACTTCCGGAATCTGAATGAGGCATGCCCTAAAGATGAATTCCCTCTCCCTATCACGGATATTATGATCGACAACACCTGCGGTTTTGAACGTATGTCCTTCATGGATGGCTTCTCAGGATACAACCAGATCAAGATATTTCCTGACGATGAAAAGCACACATCATTTCGAACACCAATTGGTACATATTGCTACACCGTTATGCCTTTTGGTTTAAGGAATGCTGGCGCCACTTACCAGAGAGCTATGAGCGTCATCTTTAGAGACAACTTATGCAAGATTGTGGAATGCTACGTCGACGACATCGCCGTCAAAAGCCGTTCAAAGGAAGATCATCTGCAAGATCTCAGGACAGTGTTCGACCTAATGCGAGCCCACAATTTAAAGATGAACCCTACGAAATCATTCTTGGGTGTCTCCAGCGGGAAATTCCTGGGCTTCGTCATCACTTCTCAGGGCATTCACATCGACCCCGAGAAAACAAAGGCAATCATGGAGATGGGTCCCCCGAGAAATCTTCGCGAACTCCGAGGCCTCCAAGGCATGCTAGCTTACATCAGGAGATTTATCTCTAATCTCTTCGGTCGATGTCAACCATTCACCCATCTCATGAAGAAGGGAGTCTCTTTCGTATGGGATGAGGAATGCCAGCGCACTTTCGATAACATCAAAGAATATTTGTCGAATCCTCCAGTCCTGGTAGCTCTTGTTGCTGGAAAGCCATTCCTGCTCTATGTGCGAGCTATGGAACATTCCCTTGGTGCCCTATTGGCACAGAACAATGATGCGGGCCACGAACAAGCTATATACTACCTCAGTCGGAAAATGATTGGGCCAGAATACCGGTACACGGCCGTAGAGAAAGAATGCCTTGCTCTCGTGTTTGCCACCCAGAAGACGCGACACTACGTCACGGGACAAACCATCCACGTGATATCGTAGATCAACCCCCTCAGGGTCCTCATGACCAAACCTGGGGCACTCAGCTCTCATCTTGCTACCTGGGCGATATTACTATCACCATACCACATGATTTTCGTCCCGTAAAAGGCTGTTAAAGGCCAGGCGCTGGCAGACTTTCTAGCAGCCCATCCAGGTTCGGAGACGACTAGGGTATATAAAGAGATACCGGACGAGGTCACCAGTTCAAATGTAGTTTCCCATGATGCCATCTGGCGAATGTTCTTCGACGACATTTTGAGAATTGGACCTAAAGGCAATATCATCGCTGGAGTTGGAGTTGTGCTGATTTCTTCCTCCGGCTTGGTGATCAATCGGGCCTACTCACTCACAAAGCCCTGCTCAAATAATGTGGCCGAGTACAATGCCTTGGTAATTGGCCTCCGACTTGTAAAAGAGCTGAGGGTAGAGTATCTTGAAGCATACGGCGACTCGCAGTTAATCGTCAATCAGATTCGGGGGTCGTACGAGGTCCGCCATGAAGAAATGATCCCGTATCATCGAATAGCAATCGACATCATCTCGTCTCTGGGAGGATTCTTTATAGAACATGTTCCCAGACTCCAGAACATCGAGGCCGATGCCCTAGCTGGTTTGGCCGCTTCCCTAGCTGTGCCAAATTACGCTCGTCATCAGGTCGACATAATTGGCCGTGAACTGGTCTGTCCTAAGGATAACGTTCAATACATGGAAAGCTACTCCGCCCTTTCAATCGACGAAGTGCCAGACTGGAGATAGTCGTTCATCGACTTCATAGTATACGACATCCTGCCAGAGAATCCGAAGGAAGCTACTTCTATCAGAAGACGTTCTCTCAGATTTTTCTACGATACGGAGACGAAAATGCTGTATCGCCGATCCTATGATGGTTTACTGCTTCGGTGTCTATCAAATACAGAAGCCAAGGAAGTCGTGCACGAGGCCCATGATGGTGTCTGCGGAGCCCATCAACCTGGCCCAAAACTGTAAGACCGCCTTCGTCGAATGGGCTATTACTGGCCTACGATGGTTGCAGACGCAATAGATTATGCATAAAAGTGCAAAGCCTGCCAAATCCACGCCGACTTCATCCACCAGCCATCTGAATTCTTACATCTGACTGTGGCCTCCTGGCCATTTGAAGCGTGGGGTATGGACATCGTCGGCCCAATTACCCTGCCTTCATCCAGAAGACACCGATTCATACTCACGATCACCGATTACTTCTCCAAATGGTCGAAAGCCATCCCATTAGCAGAGGTGAAAACTTCAAACGTGATCGGCTTCCTTAAGCATCATGTCATCTACCGCTTTGGACTGCCCCGAAGAATCATTCACGACAATGGGCCACAGTTCGCAAGCCACGCATTCTATCAGTTCTGCGATAAGCACCGAATTCAGAACATTGCTTCGACACCCTACAACCCAGCAGCCAACGGGTTAGCAGAAGCATTCAACAAAACCATAATCAAGCTACTCAAGAAATTCATGTCTTCTAATAAGTGCGACTGGAACGAGAAGCTCGACGAATGCTTATGGACGTATCGTACCACAGTCCGAACAACCACCGAGAATACACCATTCTTCCTGGTATATGGGAGCGAGACAGTTCTTCTATTAGAGACTCAGATCCCCTCACTACGCGTCGCCCTCACACATCAGTTGACGACAGATGAAAACCACCATCGCCGACTACAGGAATTGGAGGCCCTAGACGAGAAACGCCTGTTAGCTCAACAGCGAATAGAACTATATCAGGCCAGAATCTCCGGACCTTTCAACAAGAAGGTCAAGGTCAGAACATTCCAAGTAGGCGATCTCGTTTTGGCGGTTCGGAGGCCGATGGTTATGACGCATAAAATTGCCGGTAAGTTCCAACCGAAATGGGAAGGCCCGTTCATCATTGAAGCCGTATTCTCCAACGACGCCTACCGCCTCGCAAAGCAAAATGGAGACTTGCTCATGTTGCCCATCAACAGCAAGTTCCTAAAGAAGTATTATGTCTGAAACAAAATCCTCGAGACATCTCAGAGTGTCGAGTTATGTACCTTCCCGTACATCTGAACTTACATTCTGGTTCCATACATCAAGTCATCTACCCGCTGATTTTCGAGTCACGTACCCGCTGGTACCACTGAACTCACACTTTCACAATATCGAGTAATGTACCCGCTGGTGCCTCTGAACTTACATCCCGATCACTCTTTCAGATAGTAAGTCATGTATGATCATACCTCTGAACTTTCTTTCTGTAAGGGATCCCCCCTCATGATCCACTACCCGCACTTCCAGTGCACAAAAAAGGGTAAGCGATCCACAAATTCCCAAAACGGCCATGTTCTCATTACCTCTGAGTCATTTCACTTCCGCCAAAAATAAATTACCCCTTTACATAGAACTTCCATGTCCTCATTACCTCTGAGTCATTCTATGTACCCTCCTTCATTGAGCCCACTCCTGTCATGTCTTTATTACCTCTGAATGGGAAGGCTCCGTCGAAGAAACCTTCATGCTTGCCATGTCCTCATTACCTCTGAGTAAGTATGATGATTCCCTTTCGACTTATTATCTGTACCCACAATCGGAGTACGCCAAGGATAATAGGTCCACAAATATTCTCTGCTGAGTCCACTCCGACCATGTCCTCATTACCTCTGAGCAGGAAGACTCCACGGTAAAACCTCCATACTTACCATGTCCTTATTACCTCTGAGTAAGTATGTTGGTTCTCTCTCGTCTTATTATCCGTACCCTGAACAAGGGTACGCCAAGGGTAATAGGTCCACAAATGTCCTCTGTTGACCACAAATGTCCTCTGTTGACCACAAATGTCCTCTGTTGACCACAAATATCCTCCGTTGAATCCACTCCTGCCATGTCCTCATTACCTCTGAGCAGGAAGACTCCACGGTAAAACCTCCGTACTTACCATGTCCTCATTACCTCTGAGTAAGTATGTTGGTTTCCTTTCATCCTATTATCCGTATCCTAAACCAGGGTACGCCAAGGATAATAGGCCCAAAAATATCCTCTGCTAAGTTTCTTAGCATAAATCCACCATCTCGTCATGTCCCAGGAGCCCAGCCGCTCTACGGCATTCCCTTTTCCCAATACCGAGAGCACCCATGACCACTTTGCCATGGCTGTTTCGGATATCCTGACCAAACTTGTTATCTGTACCTAAAACCAAGGTACGCCTAGGGTAACAGTTCCATAAATAATCCTCCAGCAAGCCCAATTCCACAAACACCACAAGTACAAGAAAGAGGAGATGAGTCAAAACATGCTCATTTATTCAAAATTCAAAGTACTACATCATCTGGGATCATATCCCTTGATAAAAAGAAAAAAAAGAAGGGAAAAAGTAGCAAAAGAAAACAGAAAACCGATCACTGCTCCGGGGCACATAGTGTCGTGAGACGGTCCGTCAGCAAGGCAACCGACCGCTCAAACCTCTGTCTAGCTCGACGCTCCGCCTCTTGGGTCAGCACCGCCTCGTCCTCCAGATGAGCGTGAGCTTGCCAGTTGTCCTCAAATTTCTTGAAAGCCCGCTCCAGGTTAACAGAAGATCGGAAAACCTTCTCGGCCTTCTGAACAATTGACTCCTGTTCCGTATGAGCAGCCCTCAGCTCCGACTCTAGGAAGGCCAATTCCTTCTGAAGTGCGAGAATCCGCTCCTTCGTGTCAGCTATTCTACGAGAAGTAGCCTCATCCCGAGCCCTACAAGCGTGACTTCGACGACCCAGCCTGTCGTACGAAGCGAAAAGCTTGTCAAGGTCCTCCTTCACAGCCGGCCCGGCGGTGTCTCGAGCGAACTTTATCCTATCCCGAGTGGCAATAAGGAAGCCCCGCTCCCGTTCAATCGCAGCAGGCAAGTCAGCCTGCCGTAACACCAGCAATCGGGTCACGAGCTGATCAGCCTCGGCCAACTTGGGCTCCAGGAGCGCAGCCAACCCCACCCCGCCAGGAAGAGTCTTCAAAGTTTCAATCTGACCCCGAGCACACCGCAGGGACAGAGAGAAAGGGGTCCCCCATTCTACGGCAGTATCTACGCCCCTCTTTAAATGGCGGTAGAAGCTGTCGACCACATCCTGCGACACCTCGTCCAGAGCCTCCGAAGAAGCCGACGTCAACGGGAGTGTAGCTGGCAGCACTGAAGAGGACGCGACAGAATCTGCCACCGCTGCCACTAGGGAAACAAACTCCGTACGGAAGGACGCCTGAACAGCGGTCAACTCCTCTTCAGCAGCCCGCAGAACTTGAATGCTCGGCAGTGCCGAAAAGTCAGTCTCTGAAGCCGTATGAGCAGCAGAGGATGAGACAGAGACCATTGCTCCTGGAACAAGCTCCCTTTCCATCTATCCAGAGCTGGAAGGAGGCTCCTCGACATGAGTCGGAGAAGGAGAGGAAACGCTCCTTTCCCCCGGATCACGGCAGGCCGAGCCTTCCCCAAGAATATCCGCTGTGGGAAGTAAAGGGTCAGGACCTGTAGGGCCAAGACAACCATGAATCGATTTGACCTGGAGGATATGTTGATAGAGAAAATAAGCCCCCTCACTAGTCAATATTTGGCTTATCTTACCAGCAGAAGAGTGTGGAGGCTGAGGTTCGCGTACGGCCACCACGACCTCTTCACCAGCGGCCTCCGAGTCGGATATAATAGACTCCTCCGCCCCTGCACCCTCGGGAGGGGATGCAACGAGATCGGCGTCGCCTTGCTGAAGTTCAGCGATCTTGGAGACATGCCCGAGGAAACCTTCGTCACCCCGGGCCGAGGCCTCAGCAACCTGGGAGCCCCCAGCCACCGCTGAGAGAGCCCCCGCAGAAAGGACCGCGGCACATATGTCGCTAATCAAAACAGCAAGGGCCGGATCAACTCCAGGGGCAGCAGACGGTTCAGGAGAGCCTGGTTCGTCAGACGCCTACAAAGAAAAAAATGGTTAGGTCATATCTCCAAGAAAAAAGAAAGCCACAACAAGGAGATAGCTCCAACATAGTCGTACCTCCGGAGCAGCGTCAGCATTTTCATCCCTCTCGGTAATAAGCAATCCACGAGACCTAACGGCGGCTCTTTTCACAGAAAAGGTCGCTCTGCCGTCAGAAGACTCACGTCTGACTCGTTTGCATGAGGGACCAGGCACAGCGGGAGGCTGTCCTTCCCTCACTACTTCCTCTTGTGTAGCAAGTAACGGATCCTCCGCCAGTTCGTCTGGTGTGGTAAGCGGTTGATCCGCAACTTCTTCACCCCACCAGAAAGAGAGTCTTCGTTATCATGATCATCATCCTCCTCAGCCGACTCGAAAGATTCTGATTCAGGGAGGGGAGTCTGGAGCACTAGTTGCTTTCTAGCCTTAGCCCCCTTGGGCTTCTCCTCTAAACCGGTACCCACGATGAAACTGGTACTCGGATCGAAATTAACAGGAGGCTTGTTCGCCATAATATGATACAAAGCAGCCACGTACAAAATTTCCCTTGGCGCCTTAGCATCGGGGATCGAGAAGCTGGCCCGAGTATGATAAGCGTCATAATAATTCCACGCCCTGACAACATCAAGAACGCTACCTTCAAAGCCCAAGCAAGGGCTGGGACAGTCAAGGAATAACTGGCTATAGCTAAATTGGTGGGAAAACCTACTAGGCAGGTAGGGCTCCAAGTACACATTGTCGCGGTTACGATAAACCAGATGCGCAACCAGGTGAGCATATTCGGAGACAGAAAGTGAGAAGGTCCGGTACCATCAAGGTATACATTCCTCACTTCCTCATCGAAAAAATGAGGAACAGACACGAAAAAGTTACACCCATCCACCCTCGCCAGCGCCCTCCGACAAGCTGGCATAGTATTGTATTCCCAAGACTGGCGATGGCATTTGAAAAGGAAAGCGTCTTCATCTGTAGCATCTTCCGCTATTCCGGGTCCCATCAAAGACTTGTAGTGCATCAACAACCACCCCATCAAATAGTGGAAAGGTAGCTCTATGCGCTCAAAATCTAGCGTCTTTTTGTGGGCAATGACCTTGGACGAGAAAGTTCGAAGACCATGGTGTATGCTACACACCATAGCCGGAAGAAGAGCAAGTCTAACTCCAAATACCAGCTTAACGGCAGGGAGAATGAAGTGGCGGCTGATCCTCTCAATAGAACCTGCCCCTCCCGAAACTATGCAGTTCCGTAGCCATATCATTAAAAAATCTAGCCAGAAGCGCCTTCTCTGACATCTGCCTGGTGCCGTAGTAAAAATAGCTAAGAGAGTCAGTTTGACTCCCGAATATGTCGCTCTTGGACCGCGACTTCTTGACGCTCAACATCAGGTCCTTTATCTCTCCCTGGGTATGAGGGGTTCGAGGAGTAACCTCGCCAGAAGGGTCAACTTTAAAAAGATAATTGACCCAGGATGTGGTGTGGGGAGCGGTCCCTTCTGAGCTATCCTCCTTTTTTATAGCCATCTGGTGACAAGCACTATGATGGCACAGCAACTCCTAATACACCGCAACAAAACCTGGGAGTCGTCGGTTCAAGTCCTCGAACTCCTCGTTCGACGGGGTGTACACCTCGAAAGGCTCGTTCCCCCACGAAAGTTTGGAGACAGTATACATCTCATGGAGAGCAAGCCCCAACTCCCCTCCGGGTGCAAAGAACGTCCCCGTTCGTCGGTTATACATCTCCAAGAGCGCCACGAACAATGGTTTATTGATAGGAAGCCCGTGACAAGTGCCCCGAATGGCATGATAGAGTTCCACCTCCTGCAGGAATGTTCCGTAGGTCTGTAGAACCCAAGTGGTCAAGTGGGCCCACGTAGAAGTGGGGTTTATCCAGTTCAGCAATGCCAGTCTGCCAACGGGATAAGATTTTTTATGAGCGAGCCAATTCAGAAATGTATCAGCTTAAGTGAATGTGAAGTTGGGACCGTATACGTTCATGAAAGAGCCTGGGGCCAGGCCCATCATGTACCGGAGGACGAAATCCTTACCCGCGTACGCTGACCGCATGTTCGGGTTATAATGGATGTCGCCCATCAACATCTCTGATTGGGTAGGAGTTAAGTTACACACCATCTTCCTGTCCAACAATACCATATTGAACCATGACAGAGGATAATGATGCTCCATGAGAGGAATATGGATCGCCATCCCATCCAAAAAAAAATACTAGTTCTCAGAGATCTCTAATACTCGGGGATTCTTTATGATTAAAGCGTCTCCAAAGAGGAATGAAGGCTTCAGGTATAATCCATCCAACTTTCCAGAATTCATCATGGCACGAAGATAATGGAGGGTCTGATTCTCGATGGCGTTCAACCTCTCCGAAGGCTCATTAGCAGAAAATTGATTCAGCACGTACTTAACTAAGTCATCAAGACGCACGCCCAAGGCGAACTGATTTGAGCCCACTAGGAGTTCCCCTGCAGGATTTACTGGCAGATTCACTGAAGAAAGAGACGAAAGAAATAAGATTAGAAGATAGTCAAAACAAAATGAGCATTTGAAAGATCATTTGAGTCTATGCGGCTCGGGTCGTCACAGCCTCATGCGGCTCAGAACCATATGAGTCCATGCGGTTCGGTTCATCATAGCCTTATGCGGCTCCGAGTCAGACGAGTCCATATAAATCAAGTCAGATGAGCTTATAAAGCTTTTGCGGTTCGGATTCAGGTAAGATTATGCGGTTCAAAGTCCACACGAACTCATGCGGCCCTGAACAGACAGACTTATACGGCAACGAGCAGATGAGTTATGCGGTTCAAAAGTGAACTACGCTCATGCGGCCCAAACCAAGAGTATATATGCGGTTCAGATCGAGTATGACAAGCCCATGCGGCCTTCTGGACGAAGTGCTTATGCGGTCATAACGACGAACCTTATACATGCGGCTTGTGCATAAGTTATGCAGCAGAGCCATGGCAGTTAGAGTTCTAAAGCAATGCCCTTACCAGCAATGGACGGATGAACGTCGGGATGAACAGAGGGAACAGCGGCCGGCGGAGGAGTGGCCACGTTCGTCGCCGCAGCCGCCGCAGAAGCGACCGACTTGTCCTTCGCTGCCTTCGACGGAGCAGCCTTCTTGGGAACCATGGGTGCTTGGGAGAGAAAGGAGTTAGAACGACGAAAGATCGAAGAAAGAAAGAAGATTTCCTTGAACGAGAGTGTTCCTATTTATAGACAAAGAAGGAACGCCTCGATCCGCGTACAAATTGATAACCGACTCTTCGGTCATCGAGGCAAAATGGCTGAATAATAGCCTGACTCTTGGGATCCTGGCCCAAGAAAGCGGCTTTTAAAATCTGTAGCAAATCAAGAGCATTAAATGCAGGAGATTCACAGAAGATTTGCACATGTGGCAGGAAGACGTAGCAAGAAGCTCATGCGGCCAAATAGCCCATGCGACTCAGAGAGTTATGCGGTTGAGATAATCATATGGCTGGTCAAATCCATGCGGCTAGGACGAAATACATCCATGCGGCTCTGGCATAATCATGCTTCTTATTCAAACTATTTCAATTTTGCAAATTGAAAACTTTGAAGGGGGTCTTGTAGAAGCATGAAAAAGAGAAAAAAATGATCCATACGGCCAAGGAGCCACATGCGGCTCAAACGAGTCCCATGCGGCTCAATCACAGATTGGACTCCATGCGGACAGTAGAGGAAAGCCACGTGCCTTTTTAGAACGGTTGTACCCAGTGTCATTCAAACGCAATTAATGCTCTGACGGCTGACAGCTGACAGCTGACAGCCCTGACGAAAAGAAGTCATGATGACTGACACAAGAGCAACATCTCCCTAGGGAATTGGAGAAGATCTTCACAAATTCGAGGCTAGTTTATGCGGTCAGATTAGACGAGTTCATGCGGCCAGTGTAGAGAAACCTATGCGGTTCAATCATGAAGGCCGCCCATGCGGCTCGGCCATGAAGAAATCCATGCGGCTCGGCCATGAAGACTCTCATACAGCTCGGCCATGAAGACCCCCATGCGGCTCGGTCATGAACCTATTCATGCGGCTCGGTCATGACAACCTTCATGCGGTTCGAGTATAGAGACTATTCATGCGGCTCGGTCATGTCGACCTTTATGCGGCCCAAATATGAACGCCTCCTATGCGGCTCAACAACGATGACAGGACATGTGTCCTAAAGATAATCAAATCTTAGGTCAGATCCCGATAATTTGGAACACGTGGCAAGAGAATGAATTAAATTGATTTATTTTAGATTTGCGGGCATCAGCAAATCATCATGATGGGGATTTATTGCAATCAACATTAATGACTGACATGATTTGGCATAATCATCATTAATGGCCCAGATCCTTCACGCTTAAAATGAAGGGCATAGATTGACCAATCCACAGGCCGCCGCCATCTCCAAGAGGCAATCATTGTAAACCCTAATGATGCTCCCACTATTATAAATAGCAAGGTGCCATTCTCTTGTAAAATATACTGACGGAGAGAGATACGCACATACAGAGAGACACTCCCCCCTAATAATCAGAGAGAAAATACAAAGAGATCAATCCAGAGAAAGAGAAGCCAGAAGAGCAATACGAGGAGAGCAAAGAGCATTTCTTCATCAACGTCAACCATCTCGTCACATGAGCCAAGGCTGCATACCGATCGTCCAAGGAGTAAGGCAGGGCTGCCGTCGCATTCCCGAGCCTCTATCGTCACCCCCCCAGAATCACAAATAAACAATTGTACTTAGATTGCTGTACCTAGGTATTTGTCCCTAGCTTTCTTTGTACAAGCGAGTTTGTAACGTGAAGTAAAAGTCCAGTCCTCCCATAAAACTGTTCTGCTCTTTTATATTTTATGGCAAACACTTCCTAAAGAGTCTTCCTAAACTAATTAAGAAATGTTAAAATACGTGCAAGGCACGTGCACATATGCTAGCAACATCTCAAAGTTAATTGCTTGTTTATTACATGTTTTTCTTGGTAAGGATGTGTTTATATCAAAGTAATAATTTTTTGAAAGTTAATTGCTTGTTTGAAAGTTAATAAAGAGTCGTTGAGGTTTCCATTAATTTTCTTTTTGTCTAGCAAGCGGTTTTGCAACATCTCATAAATGATACACAACTGTTGCAATAATGAAGTGTTATAAATTAATGAAACATCTAAAAACAGTTACTAAATTCGTTGCAAATATCAATCGTTGCAAATGTTTGCAACAATTATAAGTTGTTACGAATTTAATATTTGCAACATTTCTTAATTGTTGCTAAGAAATGTCAGCAACGGTGTAAAATTGTTGTTATATAGGTTTGCAACGGTATTATGTTGTTGCTTATGTCAGAAGAGAACGTAATTGATAATCAAAATAGTCGATCCAAATTACATTAGCAGCCATTGTTGCAAATAATATGTAACTGTCACGACCCGCTCCCGAATAATCGGACACGAGTCGGACATGCCCAGCCTTTGTCGTTAGATACAACAAAGTAAGCTGTACCAATCTAGGGAAACTAACCAGATATCAAGACAAGTATGAAAACACAGCATCTATAAATGTATCCCAGAGTAAAAGAAGTACAAAGTTCAGAATTCTATTACATTCCAGCAAATGAAAGTAAGTCTACTAGTCTCAATACAGGAAAAATAATATGAAAAACTAAGGTAAGCTCTAGGCTTCTGCAGCCTCTAAGTCAAGAGCAGCATCAGCTAGCTCTCCTGCATCAATTAGCTCATCGCCATAGTACGTGTCGCACAGAGCCTCCAACTCACCTGCAACATATCCTAGTCAGGAGCGAAGCTAAGTATATCCAAGGAATGAACATGTACATCATGGTATGAATCAAGAAAATAGAAATATATGTAAAGTACAGGAAATGAGAACAAGACATGAAACTGAACAGAAAATACTGAAAGTAAAACAGGGAACATGGTATGAGTCCTGAACATGAAATATAACCTGAACATAAAGTACAACCTGAATCATGACATACAACCTGAACATGAAATACAACCATGAATCCTGAAATACAACCTGAATCCTGACATGTGCAAGAATGAAATGCATCTAGATTGTGATCGACTTGGGTAGATGCAATGAACCTGAAATTGTATGGCTTTGGCCCCGCGTGCACGGTACGGGACCCAAGCTATTCACATGAGTAGTAACAGAGTTTGATCACATATCTATAGTATTTCTCCTCCCAGACGTAAGTAATGCATGAACATGAAACCAGACAATATCGTGATACATCGTGTCAATCAGGGAGATTCAAGAATGAACATGCAAGACATGAGAAATGAACAAATCCGAGGAGTATACTTGCCTGGCTTCGGGTGATCGAGAAAAGGTAGTGGAGCTAGAAATCCTCATGTTTGTTAGATACAAATTAATTAATAACCTGATTAATTCTAGTCTGATTATTATTAATTCTAATTTATAGTACATTAGTTAGTCTTCTACTTAATCTATATATAATTCAATTTGCTACTAAAACCACATAATACTCTAACACAAGCTATCATGAATTATTATCTCAACTTTTGGTGAGTATTCCATCCTTAATTAATTGTCAATTCAATTTCTAAGTCACCTCAGTCCTAATTAGAATATTGCTAAATATTAATCTTTTAACAGGTTATCCTAGTGAAGTGCAGTCCTATATCATTCAGATATTAGTTATATATGAACTCAGTTATCAGTCCAATGAAAAAAGTCCTTAGTTCATACTCCCAGGTACATAGCACCTGATTTTCAAAATACTAAGAAGAGACTATTCTCCAACCAATCCTGAGAACAATTAAGTCTATCCAAAACATGGAAACAATTTAATCTCAACTGGGAGCTCATAAATCAGTCCCCAATATCACTGAGAAGGTTCAGAAATCAATCCCAGGTAATGTTTCATCATTCAGTCTAAATTACAAATCTAATAGAATGTGGGTCAGTTCAATACACATCCATAAAATCCCAGGTTTACGTACTCTATCAAGGCAGTGCCTAAAGTCCAGATTTGACACTACTGCACTTATAATCAACTAATCAAATAATGCTCATGATAATTACAGTCTCCCATATTATACTGGGCTATCCTTCCTCTGGTTCAGGAATAAATCAACAAACCATCCCGATACCTATGGCAGGGTTAATTGCTTCCTGTCAAACCTTGTCATCTTAACTGTTAATCCCAAGCCATACACACATATCAATCTCCCTCTACAGCAACCTACAGCAACTGCAATATGTGGACAGCAAGTAGCAGTCTTCAATATGACTGAAAATAGGATACAAGGCTAAGACATATAAATGAAAACCAAACTAAGCTCTCTACATATTCAAAACCCAACTTCCTTAATTACAGTTCTTCTGTCCATTAATTCCACGCAACTAATTCGAGCAATAAAACTCAGAGTTTACAAGTTAACATAAGCTAAACTAAGGGCACTACTACAAAAATAGATAACAATGACGGCTAAATATGTTAATTAATGACATTTGTTTGGCCGTCATCTATGAAGGGGACATCTTTATCATTAGAAATAAATGACAGCTTCAACGTATGTCATCTTTATTTATAAAAGATGACTTTTATGTATCATCTTTATTTAGAAAAGATGACTTCTGCGTGTTATCTTAATTTACATTAGATGACTTTTATCATAAAAAATCAATGACAATTAAACACACGTCATTTTTACTTATAAAAGATGACTTTCATACATCTTCTTTATTTACAAAAGATGACTTCTATGCATCATCTTTATTTACAAAAGATGACTTTAATGCGTCATTTTTATGTACAAAAGATGACTTCTATATGTCATCTTTATTTTTTAAAAATTACATTTATCATAAGAAATCTATGACAGCTCAATACACGTCATCTTTATTTGAATAAGATGACTTTTATGCGTCATCTTTATTCACAAAAGATGACTTTTATTCATCATTAAATTTCGTTATTTTTATAGCTCCAATTTTTTTCACCCGTATTCCACAATTTGTATTTTGTGTACAATATAAAGAAGAAGAAAAATAAACACTTAACATCAACAATTTTTTTTTCATTTCATAATTATTCAAAATGCCAACATTGAACTATACAATATTATTTCAGCTCAAACGTTCACAACATAAATTTACAATACTTTTGAAATTTTATTATACGTCATTTTTTACATACGGTCTTCATCAACAATATCCGAGATAAATTTGGCCATCTCTTGTCTCATTCATCAATTTCTCTGACAGAGAAATCATTTCTTCCAGCAAACTACAAAAATAAGCATAAAATCAACTAGTATATCATGTTATACCAATACAACCAATATTACATTAATATATAGAACAATCTCAACAGCCAACTTACCATATTTTTTGCTAAAAAAAACCTAAATGAGAACTTACCTTAACACACTTCGATGTTAGACTTTTTCACTCCATCTTCATTTGAGCAAGACATATCTTAAAAAGTGTTGACGTACACCAAAATCATATAGAATTAAGAAGGAACTGCATATTCAAGATAATCAATCTTCTACATGGTTGTGTAATATTTTTACATATTTTTTGTTTGGTTTTGACCTAAGGAGTCTAATTAGGCCAAAAAGTAGGAGTCATTTGATTTCCAAACCAACAGATTGCTTCATCCTACGAATCAAGTTGCCCATCAACAGTATTACCTGATAAAATGGCTGAGTAGGACCTCGAAGCACTTTATCAATGTTTGTGAGTTACATCCATTAACTCGATTTATTACATACAGGATCCAGGCCACAGATTATAGCTCTACAGCCTGTAAACATTTTCGAGCAACATGAAACTCAACAATTTGATTGAGGAATACAATACTACTATGAAATCAATAAACAACTATGACATGACTATGGAATACAAAAGCAGACAACATAAGACAAATAATTAATGTTCATATTTTTTATGTAAAACCAAATATATGATATGATGTTCTGAAAAGTTATGAAACTAAGGCTGGGTTTGGGATTGCTTACCATGGCTGCTTCTGACATGAGTTTCGAGGAAGTATTATGTCGAATATATGTTAGATGGGGATATGGACACAGATACGAACATACAGTCATCTGGAATAGCAAAAACTCTTAAGAGTCGACAAGAAGGGAAACAAGACAAGGCACAATACTATAGAGTAAAGTGACTAGTAGTATCTACATCAAACCAAAGATTTACCGAAATATGTTCCTATATGTCCCTGTTTAGTACTCCATCCTATTCAATAAAAGACTGGAGATTGCATCACTCTTGCACCATCATATGGAGATAACAACTTAAAATAGAAATCTGCTCATGTTTCTACTATTCTTCTATAAGAATTGAAGAGAATCACATTACCTATTGTATCTTAGTCAGAAAGTTTTCAGTTTGGAGCTAACATGTGAGAGTTGACATTCTTCTACCTTCCTAAAAATTAGAACATCGTCCATAATGCAGATGGTCTTACCTCTCAAACCTGGTGAATTCAGTTAACCTTTAAGTACCTACCGATCTGCTAAGAGATTTAAATTGGTATATTTTTAATTTTATAATCATTGTGCCATTTAGTGATAGGGACCCTGACTAGATATGCACAATTATGTTGACCTTTTATTATGTTACATTATCTCAAGCATAAGAACTTAATCTCTGTAACATTTTCTCCTCTATTAAACTATTTATTGTAAATTTAATAGCCTTCTTCTTGTGTCTAGGATAGACAAATAAAATATTGTAGCGATATCCAGATGTCAGATAAATTAGTCGTCCTACACTGGAACCAACTGAATCATAATCATATGACTTATAGAAGATGAACCCAACACAGTAAGTACATGACTCCAGACAAAAGATTTACAATAAATACCTCATTGAAAAGAGGTTCCATACCACATAACTGCAAGTGGGATGCCTTGTTTGCTACAGTATTAAAGAAACTTTTGTAGTTGCCGATTCTGTACTACTTGTGATAGGATCAAAGGTAAAAAAATAACTAGAATGAACATTATGTGAACAAGTAGGAGTGAGTACTCATAAATCGATGTTGCAATCCTATGTAGAAGGCAAATGGTGCTAATTACTATAAGCTGAAAGCAGAAAGGAACTCATGAGTACTTTGACATCACACAAGGATACCATGCCCAACTTACCTCAATATGGTCCTAGAGAAGTGAATTTATTTTGAAAGAAGAACTGGTGAAGGTAGTTGATGAAACCATAAATGGAGTGAATCCCTTGAAGAACAAAAAAAAAAAGATTAAACATTAAGCTATTTAGTTAAAAAAAACAACTTCTAATTATAATGAACAACATAATCTGCCAATAAGCGAGAGATTACCATTGCTAGAGTCTTACAACTAAGACGAAGAAGCACATAAAATGAATAGAACTCAACTTCATTATTGCAAACAGACTTGGACCTTCGATTGGTATCATAAATATCAAAAATGGACAATAGACATTTCATAAGCTGTTCCATAATTCTGGCCATACTTCTAGCAAATAGAAGCATCACAAATTAAAGATTGAGAAAGTTCAGTGCAATTTTTGACAGTAGGAATCAACGTGATTTTTGTTTTGATGGCTCTAGGTGTTGTGATGTCTACAATTTATAATGACAAAAAAGACGAAGACGTACGTCACTTACAGTGGTGAAAACACCTTTGGTTTAGTACAATGAATCTTCTTCAGTTTTCTATCTCTCTTCTAATCAAAAGACTATTGTTGGATGCATCATCTCTGGCGATAAATTGTATATATATAGTGTGCATTCTGTGTATACATTTAAGTGGATCAGACAATGTACTGAAAGCACTTTTGATGCTCTAAAATAATCAATGCAACTTGATTACTCGATTCTATCTTTTCTTTGATGATAAAGTTATAAGCAAACTGATTGAACTGATCTATGGATAAATCTCCTGTATTTATAAGGTCTTGAGGGAAGCTTGTCCAACCTTTTGACTTCTCATTTGAACTAATTGATAGTACTACCAGTGAAGTTTTTCTAGTGTAAGGAATTGTGTCCTGAGAAAATAACCCAGTTCTTTGGCTTTTCTTTTGAGCTTGTTGATAGTTCTTGTGCATTGCTGGAACTGTCAAAATTTTTGCACTTCTCCATCGTTCCAAATATCGTCCTCCATTAATAGAGTTTGAAACTTCGGAAAGAATACATTAGTGGACTTTTTACAAGAAAAACATAACAAGATGTGCATTAGACATGAAATCTAGAATCTAAACAACAACAAAAAACCTATATTTGAGAAATTTTGGAGCCAAAAGTTGACTTCATGTTGAAAGAAGAAGAAGAGAGAAGAAGGTTTGTTTGAGCTTTGGGTTTGGAAGAGAAAGAAGACAATCGTAATGATGTGTATTGCCTCCAAGAAAAGAAGTGTGTTGCCCACAAGTAAAATGTAGTAAGTTAACATGTGCAGGCATCCTAACATATATAAGTGTGGTGTCAACCAAAGACGTTTGTCTAGATCAAGGATACAGAATCTACTTGTTAGAAATACTTTTCCATAATAATATTGTAAACACATGCTCATTATTTTGGAGAAATTTTACAATTTTGTAGTCAATTAGCTGGAAATATGGCAATTGTGCTGCAACAAATTGGATCCCTCCTGAAATTGAATGGAGTGGAATAAATATAATCCTTAAAAAACCTTCAACATGAAAAGCATATAATTAAGAGATTACTTGAAATAATGTAGGACAAAGAGCTAGGAGAAGTATGTATACGGTCTGTGGGAACACATTGCATATCATTCCAATGCCACCGTCCGTAATGTTTGACCTAAAATATAATTACAAGCATGTTACCAAAATCATCATGAGGTGTTGAAACACAAAAATCTGTTGTAATTATTTTAGAATCATCGACAAATATCAATAATGAAAGGGGTTGCAGAGCTTTGTAACAATGTAATAATTCATAAATAGCAGTACAAAACATACCTACTTAGGTCAAGCTACTCCAGACTCCCATAAGCTGAAACAATAGCAGCTACAGATGCTCTCTGTGATCCGGTTAAATTAGGCGGGAGCTTTTTTTCGATTTTGTTTGAAAATTTATATGTTGTACTAATTTTCTTTGAATATTGAAGATTTTTCTTCTTCTTGGTGATGCCAAGACCTTCTTACTTGTAAGGAATAAATTGTAAATTGGTCATTGGTAACTCTTGTCACACATCAATATTCAGTCACATATACTCAATCAAGATAACCTGTACGTAGAAATGTAGTATAAAATAGAATATGAAGATAACCCCAAGTACATGAACCTCCCTTGATCAGCATATTACATATCTATGTTTTGTTTCTGAATAAAATCTATCATTTGGAATAAAAATGAAAAGATTGGGAGTTTTGAACCTGGTGCAACCGAAGTCATGCACCTCTTGCTACCCCCTAAAGCTACACAGATTGTCCGAATCGAACCACTACAAAAAAAAGTATTTTACGATCACTGGATTGGCAAAAGGTGTTTTGAAATCCAAAGACATTTGTAACAACAAGAGTCTTCATAAATCATAGATGTACACTGGCATAGTCAAATTAGAAGAGGATTTAATTCAGAGGTTCAAATAACAAGTTTCACATTATAGATACAAATGACAACTAAAGATTATGATATATAAAGAAGGAAAGCGACAAATTGCATTGAGGAACTATTACCTCCACATGCATACAAGTTCTCAAAGTTTTTAAGAAGCACTACTCCAGCATATTCTTCCAAGAAGTGCCTTGTCGGGAAATATTTGACAAGTCCAGCCTGAAAAAACAACTATCTCTGATCACATTGAGAACTATATGTTTTACTGAGTAGGTATGTAAAATATGATTTAAGATGGTATGTGAAGCTATTAAGAAAAAGTTCAGAGCATGAAACCTGGAAGATTTGATGAACCAAGGCACCAATTAATGTTGCATAAGAATGCACTGTACTCTTCAGCCTTTCATCAAGAACTAGTCTAACACATTCGTTTGAAAATGCTACCCTTTTTCATGTACCATATATCTGATACTATCATTTAGTTTTAGGTAGTCCCAAAATCTTGAATTCTAGAACATCTGAATCTCAATTTGAACAAGATACAGACAACTGAAACATCACCTCTGATTAGAATAAAAAAAATGATATACCAATTGGTATATGCGAACTATAGAACTCTAGTCTAAGTACTAAAATGAGCTATATGACTTCCAAAATTTGTAAATCAAAACCAAGGTAAAAAAATAGTTTATTATTTAAATAAATTAAAACTCACGGATTCAGAGAGACACTTCCACTTCTCTCCACCAGCTTTCCCATCCTATGAAATTTAAAGAAAAAACACAAAAAAAATCAGATTCTTAGGGCAAAAATTTGAAGAAAATAACATTTAAATGGTGCAAAATTAATGCTTACAACAACACCACCCTTATTCTTGGGATACGCCTCTTTGTACTGATTCCTAAACCCCTTCCTTTATGAAATTAGAACAAAAACATCAGCAGGAAAAATTAAAAAAAAAGAGATCGGATCGAGAGCGGACAATTGCGTACATGAAAACAGTCTCGCAGGCGATCGAAGCGAACATGGAGAGAGTCACGGTCGATGTTGTTGAAGACAATAACGGTCCAGATCCCTAGCCGACCTCCATTTTGTATGATCCATGCTCCCCTTCTCCGACGAGACGAAGCAGAAGAAGAGGTAGCAGAGGAAGGAGAAGAGAACTGCTGGAAGGAGAATACGTGATGGATGTTGCCAGAAAAAAAATTGGGGTATGGGGGGGAAGGGAGAGGAGGAGGACAGGGAGGAGAGAGAAAGATAGAGGGGGAGAAGAGAGTTTTTAATTAGGGCTCGGGATGAAAAGAAGTTTCAAGTTACGTAAGTGAAAAAAGCTTTTGCCCACAACAATTAATCACAATTATTTTTTTACAACAGTCAATAAAAGAGTCAGTAAAAGGATGATTTTTCTTGACGTCATTAAAAAACTGCCAAAAATACTATTAAAATATTTGTTTGATGGTTATTTTTTAATTAATTTAATCTTTTGTTACAAAAATAAAATTTTATCCTTGTGTCTAAACTTTTATGTGGCATAATTTTTTTTGTTAACTGAAGAAAAAAAAATTGGTACCATATAGTATGTCAATTTTTTAATCAATATCTTGTGACACACAACATGTCTTCTTCATTATTTAAATTAAATATGACTTCTTAATATCATAGTGTCATTGTTAGTCCCATTTTTTTTCACGCACAAAAGATGACATCCACAGTTGTTTTCATGAACCTTATCTTTTTACTCGTCATCTTATAGTACTTATCACAACATTAATTTTTTTAATGTCATTGATAAAGTTATTAATGACAATCATCTAAAGAGTCGACATTAAATATATTATTAATGACATTTTTGGATGAGTGTCATCTATAAAGTGTCATTGTTAATGATTTTTGTAGTAGTGGGGACTCCCGTTCTAGAGCTAACAGTGCACTTTAGATGAATTCAGTAATTTGTGTGGTGGTATCAACCTTAGGGATATAAGATAGCTAATCATAGGCTATTCCTGAATCAAGTATCATACAAGGTACCATCATCTAATGGAATTAGTTCCAGCTATTGCATCACAGGCTCTGGTTAGTAGCCAAAATTCTAAGGTCCAATTCAATGATAGGACATTATCCAATCTCAACAACACTGCCCTGCTCCAGGACATAAACCAGGGTAGCATACTGGGGTAATACACTAGGGACAGATCCTATTCTAATCTCCAAGTGAATGTCACAGTTTACCCAACTCCCAGGTGGGTTTAATCCTTAAATAATACTAATATCCACTAATTCTAGTTATTCCACACTAGTCTGTCCTGAACAGAGTGTAAACCAGTCATTAACTCCCACAATCCTAACCTAAAAGAGTTGTAATTCAACCCAAAATACCAATCTCCTCATTGGTTCAAAACTGAAACCACAATACCCATATTCTTACAGGATAAGAAAGTAACACTCCCCCATTGTAACTTCTCTGAACAAAATTGTTATCAAAAGATAAAATTGAATATACTAAATAGCAGTAATCTTGATGAAAATCCTGATCCCTATGAACCTGGGTACAAAGTGCATCTCAGGTTGATTGCTATAATTTAGACAGTTCTTAGAGTTAGTCTTAAAAGCAAATTCAGAAAACTAAACCACTACAGTTCAGTCCTCAACATTAGGACTGTCATAACAGTCAGTGTCAATCTTTCAATAGGATATCTCTGGAGCATTTTCTCTCAAATACAGATACTACTAATTCATTAATTTATCCTGAGAAACTTGCCAATATCAGACATAAACTAATCATGAACATGACATCCCAAAATGAATATCCATCACAAATTATTGAGTCAACACAGGAATAGAGTTATCCTAAATTCCTGATACTACTGTCAACACTATCTTGCATTCGAACAAAAAGTATTTAGAAATCGAGATAAGGGAAAATGGTTTGGAAATATACCTGCAGTATCAGCTATAGCTGGAATTAGATTCAATTGATCTCGAAAATCTGACAATCAAAACACTCCTAAATTCAGTAAGGAGAAGATCTAAATTAAATGGAAAACTCCATTAACTCACCTATACTGTGCAATCAGGGGTTCAAAATGAGAGCAGATCCAGACCAGAAGAATGCAAGAAACGATCAACTATTTCTAATTGAGTTCATGTAGGATCGACTGATTCATGGAGGAAAACAAACAAACACCTAGTGATCAGAATTTCAATTGTTAAAACCAAGATAATTACTCATTGAAAATGATGATCGGACAACGATTAGAGATCGATCTTGCTTGCTATGAAATATAAAAGAACAGAACAATTATCGGAGGACTGGACTTCTACTTCACAATACAAACTCGCTTGTACACAGAAAGCCTAGGGACGAAAACCTAGGTACAGCAATCTAAGTATAATTGTTTATTTTAGATTCTGGAGGGTGACGGTAGAGGCTCGGAAAAGCGACGACAGCTCTGCCTTACTACTTGAACGATCAGGTGCAGCCTTGGCTCTGTAGAAGAACTGCTGGGCGTTGATGAAGAAATGCTCTCTCTTTTCAGGCTCTCTGGCTTTCTATGTCTCTCTCTATATATCTCTCTCTGTCTCTATGTATGTCTTTATTTCTCTCTCCGTATATGTTTGTGTGTGTTTGCAAGGGAATGGCACCCTGTTATTTATAAGAGTGGGATGCCTTATTAGGGTTTACAATGATTGTCCATTCTTGAAAGTCGGCGGCTAAGGATCACTGGATCTGGGCCGTTCATCGAAATTTGAGCAATAAATATGATTGTATCAAATCTTTTATGGGTAATTAATGCTGATTGACATAAATCCTCCTGATTTGTCATGCTAACCTCGGATTTCTCGACACGTGTCTTTAATTTTCTTATTTTCAAATGATCTGATTTGATCCCAATATTTTATTGGGATTTGTTGAGAGATTTCGATCAATCTGATGCCACGTGCCGCGCTATCATGCCACGTGTCGAGCCATTACAGAAATCTGAGCCGCAGGAAGGTTTCTCCTTATTGAGCCGCATAAGGCTGGCCACGTGTCCAGGCTGCTCGAGAGTAGCCCCCCTGAACATTTGAACCGCATGGTAATGATTTGAGCCGCATGAGTGTGGATGATCGCATGAGTGAACTGCAAGGAGATAGTCCTCATGAGCCGCATGGGGATGGTCTTCGTGAGCCGCATGGAGCTAGTCTTCGTGAGCCGCATGGGGCAAATCTTCGTGAGCCGCATGGGGGAGTCTCCGCTTGGGCCGCATACAACTGTCCACGTGTCAAGGCCGCATGACAGTTTCTGACTCTCGGGGGATCGTGTCAGAGATTTTCTTCGCTTCCCAAGGGGTCAGTCATTATGAGGGAGTCATAATAATATCTTTATGTCAGAACTGTCAGCTTGTCAGAGCTGTCAACCGTCAAGGCATTTAATGCAGTAATGGACAAAGGGGGGAGAGCTGTTTGCTAGCCACGTGGATCCTCTTTGAGCCGCATAGAGCTTGTTTGAGCCGTAGGAATACTTGAGCCGCATGAACTCTCTGAGCCGCATGGGGCTCTCTGGCCGCATGGATCTTTCTTTATTATTTTCCATGCTTCTACAAGACCCCCTTCAAAGTTTTCAATTTGCAAAATTGAAATACTTTGAATAAGAAGCATGGCCATGTATAAATTCTCCTGGCCGCATATGATGTCTCAGCCGCATGGATGACTCGGCCGCATGGATGTTTCGGCCGCATTGATTCAATCAGCCGCAGGGACGTTCGGGCCGCATAGCTATCTCAGCCGTGGGGACTATCTGTCACGTCATCTTGCCACGTATGGAGATTTTTTGCATAAAATGTTGTTGATTTGATGTCAGTTTTGAGATCACTTTTTGGGGCGGGATTGTAACTCCACTTGTTCCAAATATTGAAATTGTAGAATTATATATTTGGAATTGTTTTATTAGATTTAAAATAAGGTGAAGTCCTATTCCTAGTTAGTATCCTCAACCCATTTTGTTTTATTTTTCCATTTATTCTTTTGGACTTAGAACAGTTTTAAGTCATCAAGGTTGGGCCCATCACAGGCAGCCCAACCTGAGTCGTTTTAGACTGAGGAAAAAGGATTTCCTTTACTCCTTTACTCTTGTTTTCATTCGAGCCAATTCAAATTTTTCCTAAAACTAACCTAACGGCCTCGACTGCCCATCCTTTCCGTTTGGTTTTGCCGCTAACAATTCCTTCTCACCGCCTCTGGAAGCCTATAAATTCGATCTTTCAGATCTAGATCTATAATTCTCTCTCCTAAACTTCTGAGCATCCTTCTGAAGAAGGAGCCATGGCATGGAGGAAAGACCAACTGGAGCTCTGAAGGCTACTCCTCATCGACCAGCTCAAGGAGGATCAGGTTGGTCTGCGCTACCAATCTCGTCCAGGCATCCTTTAATTCTAGGTTTGATCAATTCGTAATACAATCTGTTGTTGTTTCCCTGATCTCGATCTCCTTCAAATTCTTCTGGAAATTCTTGAGAACTCAGATCTAGAACGATCTCTTGGCATGAATCGAGTGTGTTCTTCAAGAAGATCGATTCGCTCCTAACAAATTGTAAGACCATTTAGATCAATCCTTAGTTTAACATTGCAATGCTTTGTGTGAAATTGTTTGTTCTTCAATCTCAGTTGCACTGATTTGGATTTACCTGGAGGATCGACCTATTCTCCTAGCTGATTTGATTAGAACTGGGTGAGTACCACCTTGTTTTAATTAGAATTAGACTTACATAGATATAGTGATAGATTGTAATTGTAGTTCTCTCTGTTTTGGGTAGTTGTTCAGAATAAGTTTGAAGGGAAGAAGGGTTCAGGAATAATCTGGACACAGGAGTTTGCATCTACTTCTTGAGGTGGCAGAGGCTTAGCATTCAGGTAGATTCCTTGTCCTGATACATTAGGCTGCATGTTTATGCTTAGGGTTGTTATGATCTTGAATAGCATTAAATATTCTAATATGTATAACTGGCTTTTAGTTTTTGATTCTATTATATTGATTGATAGCTCACTAGAAGAAGGTATCAGTACTTTGTTTTGAGAGGTGAACCTATGGGCAATATCCTGATCCAGGGAATTGAACCTAAGTTGCATAGCTGTTCTTGTTCAATCTAATGAATCTAGACTCCTATGTAACTTTAGTCCAGTGCTGAATCTGAACATTGCTGCTATAGGAACTAAGAATTAGGTACATTGTTTCACTGTGAATTAGATTTCCATTTCAGTGATGTAGACCTGAATAGAGCACTATTTACAGGTTATGCTCGAACTGAATAGAAATGGACTGTTTGGATTGCCCTGATGTAAATCTTAACTCCTAGAATCTAATGCAGATCATGTGATGGAACTTATTTGATCATCATTCCTGTACATTTGATTTTAGAGTTATCCTGTGGAAACCTTTATTCTGGGTAACAACCCCAGTTGGCAGGAGTTGTGTAGCCTACAGGACTGGTCATCAGTTTAGTTGCAATTGAGTTCTGCACTGATATTGATTGTTTTACATCTCACCTGGGAGTATGTTGAGACTGTCATGTGCAGGCAGTACTTGAGTTGGATGATGTGTATCAATCATGTTAAGGATTGATGTGGAAATCCTACTGGACTGATTAAATCAAACCTGTGTGAATACACATGTCCTGGAGATAACACAGGACAGGGCAGGAAGCATGTTGCATTTTAGGAATGTTATTTTAGTCTGGACCATGGGTTAGAAATTGATTCACTGATTTTGGGGTAGCAGAAATCGATTGTGAAGTTAATGATTTCTGTTAAACTCTTGGAAACCGGCTTACCTCCCTGGAGTTTCCTTGTTTCAATTTAGATTGACTCTATGTGACCAAGGGAAGATGAGATAAGATTGTGTAACTAAAACTTGAGGACTAGGTTAAAATGTTTCCCTGAGAAAGAAGTTTACTTAGGAGAACTGGACTGTTCCATATTTTTCCTGTTTTGCTAGAATGTTGTTCAGTTCAAATCTAAACTGAACAAACACTGGGAATTTGAACAGCAGAGGTTAAACTCTTAAGTTAGCATCATCAGAATAGTTTCCCAAAATTTTGGAGACTAGGGATTCATTCCAATTTGGGAATTGAATTATTGTAGACTGTTGTATTCAAATACTTTAGCTGACAGGATTTAGAACTGATAATTGAAGTCCTGTTTCATGGACTGAATCACATCAATCCTAAACTGAGAAGTCTTGGTTGCTTCCATAAGACTTTTAGCAAGCCAATATGGAAGAGTAGGCAGGTTTAGTTGTTAGAATTCCTGATAATTCCATTTGCATGATATACATATCATGATTTACCAAATTGGTTAGGTTGCAATTCAGTTCTTGAAAAATTGAATTATACCAGTCCTTGCAAACTGGTTACCTTGAACCTGAGGTTATGTTGGGTATTAGCAAGTAACTAATACTGTGGGTTGGTGTAACAATCACAATATTAGAACTGTTTTGTCTAGGACAGTGGTTGGACTGATTGTCCAGGGTTCTTTTGACTGAACTTGGACAATTTTGGGATTGGAATGATTAGGGAAAAGTAGACTTAGATGATTAGATACTGGTTTTCAGTTATGACTATAAGCACATATCAGTCACAAATGATTGACTGAACCAGTGTCCAGTGTAAGCAGGCTGTTTAAGCAATTTAGGGTGGTGTATAGATTGGTTATATCCTGAGTTTGGTCTAGGGTTTCAGTTCAACATTAGGACTGAATTACCATAATGCCCTGTTAAAGGTTGTGTAGGATGTCTTTCAATTTATAGATTACTTGTATGGAATATAACTCTTTTAACAAGCTTGTTTAGAATATTGCATAGTTATAATATATTTGACTAGTAATATAGATTTAAGGAAGTGATTAACTACTATTTTAGTCTAAAACTAGTTTATTTAATAATCACATCTACAAGGTAGATTGTTTGTACCAATTGAAACCTAGGATTGTTTTAGTGATCTTAGACTTAAATGTCAACTTTACATTTTGACTTATCAAACTGTAATTACAAACAGGAGGATACCCAGCTTTATTGCCTACATTTGATCACCCGGAGACAGGCAAGTATACTCCTCTGAATTGTTTATTTCTCATGTCTTCATTATCCTTTCTTGTATCTCTTGATGACACGATATATCACGACATTGTCTCATTTCATGTTCCATGTTTCATTGTGTCTGGGAGGGGAAATACTATAGAGATGTGATCAAACCCTGTTACTACTCATGTGAATAGCTTGGGTCCCGCACCGTGCACGCGGGGCCAAAGTCGTACCATTTCATTATCATTGCATCTACCCAAGCCGATCACACTCTAGAAGTATTTCAAATATTGCACATGTCAGGATTCAGTATTGTATCTCAGGATTTCATGGTTGTATTTCATGTTCAGGCTGTATTTCATGTTCAGTTTGTATTTCATGATTCAGGTTGTATTTCATGTTCAGGACTCTTACCATGTTTCCCTGTTTTACTTTCAGTATTCCTATTCAGTTCATGTCTTGTTCTCATTTCCTGTACTTTATATTATTCATGTTTTCTTGATTTATACTATGATGTACATGTTCATTTCTTTGGATATACTTTGCTCCGCTCCTGAATAGGATATGTTGCAGGTGAGTTGGAGGCTTTATGCGATAAATTCTATGGTGAGGAGCCTATTGATGCAGGAGAGCTAGCTGGTGCAGCTCATGACTTAGAGGCTGCAGAAGCCTAGAGATTTCCCTTAGTTTTTCCTATTATTTCTATGCATTTGAGACTAGTAGACTTTCTATCATTCTGGAATGTAATAAATTCTGATATTGTACTTTACTCTGGTTGGGACACATTTATATAGATGCTGTGATTCATTCATGTTCTTATTATCTGGTTAGTTTTCCTAGATTGGTACAGCTTACTTTGTTGTGTCTAACAACAAAGGCTGGGCGTGTTCGACTCGTATCCGGTTATTCGGGAGCGGGTCGTGACATGTTTTTAGTGGTGGCCCATGCAGGTCTAGCCTAATGGTACCTAGGTCTTAGCGTACTATTGGGGGACTTGATTACACTAGGGAAACTTGAACACAGCCTAGAAAAATCGGGAATTAAGGGTATATCAGGTTTATCATGTTTTCAGGTGCATTGATTATTATAAAAATAATGTTTATTAGGTTTTAGGGTTTGTCGTTCAAAGAAGTTTTCTTTTTATGCAGGATGGTTGCCACAAGGAAGACCGCATATCAGACTGGAGTTGCAGGCGGTTCTGGAGTCGCAGGCGGTGCGGAGCAGCCCACACCAGATGTTTAGGCAGATCAGCTTCCGCCAGCACCTCCTATCTTTCCAGCACTGCCGCCGACGATGACATTTGACAGCAACCAGGTGATGGCGATGTTTCAGCAATTTCTGGAGGCCCAGAACCATCAGGTAGCGCAGTTCAGAGCGACTGTCATCGACGCGTTGAGGACCCGAGAGCCGGTAGCACCAGCGCCAGTACCAGCACCAGCACCAGTCGCACCTCCAGCACCTCGAGGACCGAGGCCAGGGACGGCGAATGAGTATCAGAACCTCTGCCCGCTAGACTTCTGGGGCAACGAGGGGATTCTCTATGCAGACGAGTGGCTAGAGAATGCAGAGAGGACCTTGAGGTTGGCGAACATTCCAGATGACACGAAGGTGGAGGTGGCCAGCATGCGACTCTTCGACTTAGCGAGGACATGGTACCGGGAGGAGCCCTAGTTGACGGAGCCCCATGTATCTTGGACAGTTTTCAAAACACTGTTCAAGGAGAAGTTCTATCCAGAGGTGGAGAGGGATGAGCTGAGGATGCAGTTCGAGGCGCTGCAGCAGGGGACTATGACGGTCGCGGAGTACACTTCGGAGTTCACCAGACTCAGCCGATTCACTGAGAGCCTAGTTAGAGATCCAGAGGACAGGGCCTGGAGATTCAAGAAGGGTCTGAACAGGGAGCTGCGGCATGCGGTAGCTATTAGCCAGGTGACTACCTACACTAGCATCCTTAAGATCGTCCAGGCAGTCGAGAAGGAGATGGACCCGAGGTCCAAGCGGGACAGGGATGTCGGCAGTAGCAGTTACCAGGCGCCAGCGAAGAGGGTGCAGATACAGACTCCGGCGAGGCAGCATCAGCAGGCAGCAGTTCAGCATCGTCCTGCCAGAGTTCCAGCAGCTCAGCATCAGAGTGTAACTCCTCTTCCCGAAAATTTCAAATTTGTGTTATTTATTTTAATTATTACGTTTACAAGTAGTTTTCTCGATACTTCGTGAATAATGTTCTGGAATTATTTCTTTATCAAAATTAGCCTAAATTAAATATTATGGGAAATGATAATTTTAATATATTTTGTGATGGAAAAGTATTTTATATTTGAGAAAGTAGTATATATTTTATGGGCAAAAAACAGTTACTAGTTTATTTTATAAAATGTACTTCTAGAAATAAGCGATCTAATATTATCATTTATCTTATTTCTATTTGTGAATAATTATTTTGAACAATTACCATATTAGATTTGATTAACCTATGATTTATGTTTATGGTGAAGAATCTCTAAATTAAGTTATAGGAAATATACTTCATTTTATTTTGATGGAAATGACTATCGTTAAATTAGATTTTTGGAATTTATAAAATATTGTTTGAATCATATTGGTAATATTAATTATTATTAAAGTTACTTGGTTATATTATATTTAAATCTGATTTATTCTAACTAATAAAATGTATTTGTTTGATAATTATAGGAAAGTATTTTACCAATTATTTGATGATTATGATAATATACGTGTAGAGTTTATTGGTTCATCACTATCATTATTTTAAGAATTGGTTTTATAAAACCTATATCAATATATTATTTTTAAATCACCACTTCATTTACTAGATTTCAACGATTTAAATTCTTGATGAACATTAAGTACTACCTTGATTTACTATCATTATCAAATACCATATTTGGATTAGATTTACTATGTTTTAAACAATTATTTGGACTTATCTTTCCATCTCCATGTAAGCATCCATCCCTATCTCTCACGTAATAGAATCGAATCTCTCTATCAATTACGTTAATATATATACACATCTCTATCATCCCTCTGCATCTATCCTTCTCCTTCTAATCCAAAAGAAAAACCCTAATCACCCCATCTTCCTTATTCAAACGACAATTTTTCCATCTGGAATCAGCTCCTTGCGTGGGACTCTAGTCGAGTCAGCCCCAAGGTCATTATCGACCACCACCATGCTTCACCTACAACTATAACACCATCGACGATCATCGCCGCCACCATCGATCCAGTCGACACCCAAAACCATTGCCGTGTCCGGACCCGTGCGTCCGTGTCCAACCCATCTTATTCCACCATTACAATTCCATTACCGAGTCCGTGTCGACAGGCCGACACGGACGTCCCAACAACCAAACGAAAGCACCATCCCACTCACCTCTCCTCCGCGTTCGCTGCAACCGTGTCAGCGCCGCTCCTCCGGTGTCGCGCCGAGGCAAGCACCCTGGTGAGCGTCTGCGCCGACCGGATCGGCTCGTCCTCGATCGCTCCGTGCGTGCCTCCTCCATGGCGCCTTCGTCTCCACCAGCATCGAGCGTCCAGTCACCGGAGCCGTGGCCTCTTCCCCGTCCGCCCGATCAGTGTCGAAGCCCGAGACTGGAGCCTCCCTTCCGCAGGACGCGAGACGTCTCGACTGAGCGCCGCCCGCGTCTCCGCCGAGATGTGGCCGCCCTCCAGATCGGCCCCAGCCCCGGCGTGCCCAACCGTGCCGCGTTCGTCGCGTGTCTCCGACGAACTCCCAGGAGGAGGCCAAACCCTCGTTCTCGCCACCTCCCTCTCTCCGTCTCGAAGTTCCTCTCCGCCGCCGGATAAGCGCCGGTGCTCGCGCCCCGAGCCGTTCGCCATGCCGAGCGGAGCGCTGCGCCTCGACGGAGATCCGGGACTCGAGTCCGCTCCCCATCCAGCGACGTCCTCCGGTGAGCGCGAACTTTCGCCGCCGCCGAGTCGACAACGAGCGCCGGACTCGCGTCTTCCCGAGGACAGCGCCTACCGGGCGACCAGCTCGGTGAGGAAGCCCTCTCTCGCCCCTCCAGAGCTCAGGAGAGCTTCTCCCCAAATCCCTCTATAAATCCTTTCTATCAATTAATGGCAGCAGCAGAACCCACAAAAGGTCCATCCCTCTCTCTCTTTCCCTTGCTTCTTTGTCTCTTTATTTTCTCTAAAAGAGCAGCAGCGTTGTGCTGCTTTTATGTTCTACCTTAGCATTGATTTTGGTATACGAAATGAACAAGTGTTTCATTATAGTTGTTAATATATTACGTTTTTTTATCAAAGCAGAGAACACCAACAATCAATATTGGTTGCTCTCATTTCGAGGGTTTGATATATTTTAATATATATTTTAATATATTATGAAGAGAAAGATGATGTTTTGTTAATATATTTTATTATGGTATATTCACTATCTTTTACAAAACAGACATACATCATGGTTCACAATTATTAAATATTATTATCAGTAGGTTTAGTCTATTATACAAGCACAAATGCGTAGGTATGTTTATTTATATCAATATTAAAATTTATTAGTTATTATTATTAACCCCTCATTATTATTGTTACTACCATTATAATCAAATATATACATGAATACGTATTAGGTTAATTTATTAATTTTGTTTTTAAAATAAACTAATATAAACTATTTCATATGCCTATAAGTATATCTATATTTTTTTATATATGATAAATATTGTGGTGTAATGTTTGGGATTTCATAGATACAATATTTTCGATAGGTTTTTCTAAAAAGTAATAAACGTTTTCTAAAATAAGAAATCCTTATTCCTAGGTCAAATTCTATTAGATTAGATTGTTCATCATGACTAATCAAACATTTACTGTTTTATTGCAAACCGAACTCCCTCTATCGACCTAGGCTAATCGGATTAGTCTGAACTCAACAGGATTATTGGTTTCACCAGCTAAGGAACTCAGGCAAGTACACTTTCTGATTGCTATCCGATTCATAGTAGTCTTTTCATTTCATGTCTATGCATATATCTTGCTGCTTGTTGACACGCTCGTCACACGGAGTAGTCGGGAAGGGAAATATCTTAGTAAACATGTGGACTACCCAGAACTATCCCAGTGTCTCTCGTGAATGATAGCCGCTGCACACGACACGTGCAGTGTGCCTGATTTGCCCCTAGCCGTCCATATGTCGAAACGGATATTTCACACCACCTAGATAGATGTCTTTTATTAGTTTTTCCTTGTTTACTTCTCTATCGTGCTATGTCATCAGTTTTCTTACAGCTTTCATATCTCATATGCTATTTTCATGTCTTGTTAATTCTGTTATGTTTTGCATTGTCGTCGGTTTGTGTGCTTGTTCCAATCCTGACTGGATAACCAACATTTTTCAGGTTTAGCCGCTATCACTCTTAACACTGGGGAAGACTTGGGTATGCTGAAGACAACTTAGAAATAGATAGCCATTGTATCATTCCATTAATTGTAAAACCTTGTATTTTCCTTTAATCATAAATGTTGTAACTGTTGTAATAAATTTAGTAATATGAATGAGCAGCAAATATTTTATTTTGAGCATCTATTTCTTGCGGGCTTGACAGCGTTCTACCGCCGACTCTGCGGCGTAGGCTGGCTTGGACACGTCTCGTATCCGAAAAGCGGCTGCGGGTCGTGACACAGAGGCAGCAGGGGATCACTTGTACATATTGCCATTGACCGGGACACCACGTGGAGGTCTATCGCAAGAGGCTCGGACTTTGCCTCTTCTGCGGATCAGACGCACATCAGATGAGGGACTGCGCTCAGGCTATAGCCAGACTAGCAGGAGGACCCCGAGGAGCTGGAGGACCACCGCCTGTACCACCCAGAGCATTACCTGCACCCCAGAGAGGAGGGCCTCTACCACCCCAGCAGCAGAGGTTTGCACAGCACCAGCAGCAGCAGAGGGGAGGAGCACAGCAGGGACGTGCTTACGTCTTGGCCACAGTTGAGGAGGAGGCAGCTCCAGATGTCATCACAGGTTCTGTTATCATTTATTCATTTCCTGCCATCGCCTTATTTGATTCTGGAGCCACACATAGTTTTGTATCATATGAGTTTCTGCATAGACACGGCTTCACACCCAAGCCCACTAGGAGGAACTGTCAGATTATGACAGGAGGTGGGATTGTGCCAGTCAGTGAGATGGTGGATTGCTGTCACGACCCGATCCCCAATAATTGGGTCGAACCGGATCATGCCCAGCCTGCACCGTTGTTGAGACGGCGACAGTAAGCTGTTCCATTAGCAGGTAACCTCAACAACATCTGTATTTGTCACAACTCAAAATTCGAAAATTTAAAACTTTATTGATCTTTTACAATGAAGTGAAAGCTACAACTTAAACCATTTTCTACATACATCAAGAAGAAGAGAAAACTCTAGGTACACAGCTCATCAGTCTCGAAATCCTCGTCTTCTAGTTGGGACCTCGGGAAATATCGTGGAACAAAGCCTCATCAGTGATACCTAAAATGTTGGGTCTCCAGTCAGGAGGGAGCAAAGTACAATTCATGCTAATTTTAAACAGTTAAATAAGAAATAGAATCATGCAGTTCTAAACAGTTTTAAAACAGGTTTGTTACAGTATAAAACAGTAATTTGAATAGGTAATGACATATGATCGGCTTGGGTTTGTTACAGGAGGGTACAGCTTATCCCCATGTATATGAGGGGTAAGCCAATAGTTACAGTAGTTACAGTAGTTTGGATGTGGTCATACTCATTACACTACTCCTCCAGTCCCCAATAGTTACAGTAGTTACAGTACAGTACTCTCGAAGAGAGTTTCGTGTTTGCATCGTGGTTTAGACATGCATAAAGCGATTAATTAAATAACTGTAAACTAACATAAACTATACTTGCCTCAATGTAAAATGACTGAAGAGGTGGACGACTCCGAGACGGGAAGTTTAGAGTTGTCCTCGAATTCCTACATTAGAGAGATAGACTCAGCTTTCAGGTTAACCAACTTAGCTATGCTAGTAGTAACCTCTATTTGTGTCCTAGTCCATTTTTAGTTATTTAATTAACTAAACACAGAAAACGCGATTAATTGTGCGTTGATTTAATACGAGGGAAAACGTCGTTTTTTAACTTTGAATTCGAAAAATAGCGTCGATGCCAGATTATTTACGAAAACTTGATAATTTTATAAAATATAATATAAAACTAATTTTCTTGCTTAGTGAGAAATACGTGACCTTTATTTAAATAATAAACTGGTCAATTTTAAGATGAGAAAATAATAATTAATTTTATACGAAAAATATCTTTTTAATCATTTTAATCGCTAAACAATAAAAATACGAAAAACCAGAAAACGACAGGAAACCTAAGCTATTACAGTCACAGACCAGCCAGCTGGGCTTATGCCCATTACAATTTATTTACATAAATTGAAATAAGAATAAACTGCCGTTAGTCCTAACTGAAAATATTAATTAAAAATGTAAACAAAATAAATAATAAAATACTGATAAATATCAAGTCTCAGATAATGGTCCGATCCTCAATTTTTGGCTAATTGCCTCAACGTCCGGGCGGGGCCGGTATCGTTTGCATTTAGCCGGGTACATTGACCGGTACGGTCGTCACCCAAAAATAAATATCAATTAAATTCCGAAAATCATTTTAAAAATAATTCGGGATTTACGAAAAAATCGGGCAGCATCTCCTCTGTTTTTGGTCAACCCAAAAACTGGGAAATTGGCGCCGATAATTCTTGCAAGTCCCAAACCAGGGAAAAACCCACATTTTATATATAAAACACATCCACAACCATTTCACAGAATAATCGGAACGACCCGAAATAGTTTCTGAAGTCCGATTCCAAAACCATAGATCACAGAACGTTTCCGAAAATTTTCGGAAACTAAAACATACCAAAACAATTCTCGAAATATTCTGGGAATGCAAAACAACTCACGGGACCTTTCCGAAAGTCCCGAAAAAATACAACGTCGCAAGTACCGAATTTCCAAAGGGAACCGGGGACCATTTTCATCATCGACAAAAATAGATAAAATAGCGGGACAGGGGGTTATACCTCGGGTTGCTCGGCTAGAGCTCTCAGATGATAAAGTAGAAAGAAAATGATAATCCAGACGTTGCCGAAGTAATGCTGGACCCAACGTCGTCGACGACGAACGTCGATGAATTCCGAAACAAGGCACAGCAAAACCAACCAGAGAACTCGACAGCGCTAGGGCACGCTGGGAATGGCAGCGCTGGTCGGCAGGAACGCCGACGGGAAAGGCGCAGAGGGGAACGGCGCCAAGGGGCAGCGCGGACGGAGTGCTGTCGGCGGGAAACGCCAAAGTCAGCGCTGGTTGCCGGGCTGTCAGCGGCTAGGGCTAGGGTCGCCGGAGTTGGCGACGGAAAGGGCGCGCGGGGCTGGCTTGGCCGCGCGGGGAGCGATCAGACCCGCGGAAGAGGGCGCGGACGGCCGGAGCAGAGGGGCGCTGGGGCCGCGGTCGTCGGAGTAGGCCGTCGCGCGAGGGTGGCGACGGGGTTGGTCGCCGGAGCTCGGGAGCTCGCGGATGGCGGGGTTCGCCGGAGTGCGATGAGCTCGAGGATGGCGGAGTTAGGTGGAGGAGGGGAAATGGTGAGAGAAAGGGTTTGGAAATGGGTTTCCAGAGAGGAGAATGGGGTTGGGGAAGTTTCTGTGGATTAGGTGAGAAATTTGTGAGAGATGAGAGTAAAGAGAGGGAGAGAGTTGTGAGAGTTATTCTCTTCTGTGAGAACGTGTGAGAGGAGTGGGAAAAGAGGAGTTTACTAAAGGGGTGGTGGTGATCAGTTCGTGTGGTGAAGAGCAAAATGAGGGGAGTAAGAACGGGAGTGAGGTTGACTAATCTAAAACGTGTGCTGGTCCTTCGGGACCAGCCACAAAGTGATTTATTATTATTATATTTTTTTTATAACCAAGTCAAAACCAGATTTGGAAAAAGAATGGATTTGGGTTCAGGCCTGGGTCTGGGCTCGGACTCGGGTCTGGGTCCGAAAATCAAAAAGCCTTGTTATTATAATTTTCGAAATTCTTTTTCACTCGAAAATATTTAATAATATTAACAATAATAATAATTTTGAAATACTAATAATAATAATACCAAAACATTATTTAATTATTAAATACAAATTATGGGTTTCACAATCTTCCCTCCTTAGAAAATTTCGTCCTCGAAATTTAAAGTAAGGTAGGAGAATCAAACAGGTACGGGTACTGCGCCCGTAGCTCAGGTCCAACAATAAGAATTTCCAAGGCAGTCGTGGATGAGACGGTTTAGGGACAAGTTTCTTTTTATGATATCATCCACGCAGAAAAATACAAAAGCGAACCAAAGTACACGAGGTTGATCAGACCATCATGCACCGGTCCTGATTAGACAATATATTACTGGGTGCACCCAATGAAATATCGTCATGATCAAGCTTGATTAAAGAGATAGCTTGCAAAACTAGGCTAACTTAGCAACATTAGTTAAGTTTAGAACAAAAAAATAAGGAATAGGAGTTTAAGTGATGGCTCAAATTCTGATTTTCTTCTCATCTCTGACTAGGCTTGCAATTGGTTTCTCTGGCACTGAAAGGTTGAGTCCAATCTTCAGCTCTGAATTATCCAAAACGTGACTTGGATCCGAAATATTGCGTCTGAGCTGTGATGTAGAAGACGTTGCATACTCTCAAGATTAGCTGGTAGAGCTAACTGGTACGCTACTTCCAACTCGTCTTAAACTTCAAATGGCCTGATGTACCTGGCCTCAATTTCCAGCTCCGTCAAAACTGATTGTTCCTCTGGTAGGAGAAAACTTCACAGAAATGACATCACCTTCTTCAAGTTCTCCGGTCGACTACTACTTCCAATCCAATGCTTCTGTCTGTCTTGGGTAATCCTAAGCTTGCATTCTCCTTCTCTACTGCGTCAGTTACCATCTCTAGACCCAGCAGTACTCTTTCTCCTACGTCGTCCCATGCAAGTGGTGTACGGCAACGACGTCCATAGAGCTTCAAATAGGGTCATACTAATTCCATCTTGGTAGCTGTTGTTTTGTAAGAGAACTCCACCAAATGCAATTGGTCTTCCCAAGACCCTCCAAATTCCAAGACGCAAAATCTCAATATATCTCCAAGCGTCTGGATTGACCTCTCTGATTGCCCGTCCCGCGGTACTCCATGAATCCGGTAGATATGCCTCTCGTACAATGCTGCCCACTTCGTAGTGGATAAACCAACTTTGAAGGACATAAAGTGAGCTGACTTAGTCAGTCGGTTTACTATAATCCAATTGGTGCCCTTCCCTCCTTGGAAACAAGATAATTCTTACTCAAAGTTCATTGTTATATGCTTCTACTTCCACTCCGAATTCTCCAGCGGCTCCAACAAACTTGTTGTTCTCTTGCTAAATTCCTTATGTTGACAAATTCACATCTAATCCCATACCTGGAATTGTCCTTCTTTATTCCATATCACCAATCAATGGAGGCATATTCCGATACATCTTATTATCTCCTGAATATATGGAATACTACGACTGGTGCATTTCTTTCATCAGCTCGTTCCTCCGTTTGTCAGCCGATACGCAAAGTCTCCTACCATTCTTCAGAGTTCCAATGCTGATCAATTTAGAAACCCTCAAGTGTTCCTGCCAACACTTGATCTCTAAGCCTGTAAAGTGCCTCGTTTTGAAACCACGATCTCTTGATTTTGTCCCTCAGCCTCGAACTTCATCAATACGGAATCAGCATCCAGCTCCGTCCTTCTATCTCCAGGTAGTATAACCTCCAGTCCAAACTTCTCGATGTCTTCTAGCAGGTGCTAGTCCTTGGTTAAGAACTTCGCCATCAGTATCGACCAAGTGCATCAGCGACCATATTAGCCTTACCTGAATGGTACTGCAGGTTGATGTCGAAATCCTTCATCTGCTTCAGCCATCTTCTCAGTCTAACATTCAGCCCTTTCTGAGTGAAGACATATTTCAGACTTTTGTAGTCCGTATATATTTTCACTCCCTTTCCATAGAAATCATGCTTCCATAGCTTCCAAGTAAAGATAATTGCAGCAAATTTCAAATTAGGCGTAGGATAATTCTTCTCATGAGTCTGTAGTTGCCTATATGTGTAAGCAATTACTTTCCCATGTTGTTGAAGAACGCAGCCCAGTCCTTTTCCAGAGGCATTACTGTAAATTGAGAATCCACCGGTTCCTGCGGGTAGCGCAAGGATTGGTGTAGTGGTAAGTCTCTTCTTCAGCTCCTCAATGCCGCCTGGCAATCTTTCGTTCAGATGAACTCTTCATTCTTCCAAGTGAGCTTCGTCATCGGCTCAGCAATCTTGGCGAAATCCTTCGCGAACTTCTGATAGTAGCCAGCCAAGTTCAAGAAACTTCCGAATTGAACTTGGGGTATACCACTTTTCAACAACAGCTATCTTCCATCAAAATTTCTTCTCTTGACAACATGGCCAAAAGTCCACCTTGTCAAAGAAAATCCACGTTCAGATAACTTACCATAAAACTTCTTTTTCTTCAAGTTTCCAGAACTTTCCTCAGATGTTCTTCATGCCCTTCTTCAGTCTTCGAATATATCAGAATGTTATCTATGGAGAAGATAAACTGATTCAAATACTCATGAAAAACTCTGTTCATGAGATTCATGAACACAGCAGGAGTATTTGTCAGTTTAACGTCATGACCAAAGAAAACTACCTATACTTGGTGTTTGAACGCCGTCTTGGAAATGTTCTCCTTCCTGACTTTGATTTGATGGTAGTCAGATCTTAAGTCAAACTTCGAAACACCCTAACTCCACACAAACAGATCAAACAGATCCTCGATCCGGGCAGAGAGTACTTGTTCTTTAATGTCTGGTAATCGATGCACATCCGTTGTTCCATCCTTCTTGGGCACAAACAAGATAGGTGTTCCCTAAGGTGAAGTTCTACCCTGAATAAATCCTAGAGCCTTCATTGATCTGGTCCTTCATCTTCTTGGCCACCTTCGGGTTGACTCTGTAATATCCTATAGAATTAGGGAAAGAGCCGGGGACTAGGTCAGGGGTGAATCCTATGTCTAGATCTGGGATAATCTGGGAAGACTATCAGGAAAAACATCTGCCATAAAGGTGTAACTAAGGATTTTTATTCATGTGGAGAATTACAGCAAAAACTCTTATGATTGATCTAAGGACATCATGTTACAACTTCCAAAATAGATAATGCTATTCAGCAGTTCTAGGTACTATTCTTCATGGTTCTGGCTCTTGCATGAGCAGTCTCCAACTGCTTCATCTTCTATGAACCTCGAGTATGCATCATACCTTGTTGTAAGAGGTAGGGTCTACTGGATAGGAAGAGGGTCCCTAGGTTGTGGCCTAACAGGTGTTGCTGGGATATGAGCTCTGATTTGATGGAAAGATAAGGGGCAGTCCTTTACCCGATGTTCAGCAGATCCATATACCAAATATTGTCCCAATCTCTTGCGGCAACTAACGGCTTGATGACCAGGCCTCTTGCAGTAGTTACAAGCCCATAGCTTCTTACGACAAGACTGCCAGAAAGTAGAGTACTTGATGGGACCCAAACATCTTCTAGATTCAGGGGTATCCTTCCTAGGACAAGGTTCTGCTCCAACTTGGTTGGAGATAACTAAGGCTACATCATTGACGTTCTTTATGTCTTCTCTCATGATATTCATCTGTTCCTGCTGGGCTTCATCTTGAGATTTTTGGAACTCCAGGATTTCTTGAAATAGGGCAACCATTTGGAAGGTGTTTGCTGGTACTGGTGGAGCAAAAAAATGGATACTCCACCAAGGAAATGCAACTCAGTTTGAGATGAGGTAGGAATCGCCAGTGTAGTGAAAACTTCACTGGATGCATTATGAGGACGTCAAACAGTCGCGAGGGAGAAGACCCTGGACTTGGTTGAGGAGATGGGGTATGATCCGGGGATGACACCTCATCGCCAGTAGGATTTGGTCTTGTCAATGGTCATTCTCTGGAAGGCTTAGGATGCACTCATAAACAAGGTAGCCTACCGGTCTATAATCAACCAAAAATGTTTATTTATATATAAATCGGACCTATGTTGTGACAAATCAATGTTCTAGTGTTCTAATTGTTTCTAGGTATGTTTTCCTAAGTTGTCGCGTGTGACCTGCATGGGCCACCACTAAAAATATGTCACGACCCGATCCCAAATAATTGGGTCGAACCGGATTATGCCCAGCCTGCACCGTTGTTGAGACGGCGGTAGTAAGCTGTTCCATTAGCAGGTAACCACAACAACATCTGTATTTGTCACAACTCAAAATTCGAAAATTTAAAACTTTATTGATCTTTTACAATGAAGTGAAAGCTACAACTTAAACCATTTTCTACATACATCAAGAAGAAGAGAAAACTCTAGGTACACAGCTCATCAGTCTCGAAATCCTCGTCTTCTAGTTGGGACCTTGGGAAATATCGCGGAACAAAGCCTCATCAGTGATACCTAAAATGTTGGGTCTCCAGTCACGAGGGAGCAAAGTACAATTCATGCTAATTTTAAACAGTTAAATAAGAAATAGAATCATGCAGTTCTAAATAGTTTTAAAACAGGTTTGTTACAGTATAAAACAGTAATTTGAATAGGTAATGACATATGACCGGCTTGGGTTTGTTACAGGAGGGTACAGCTTATCCCCGTGTATATGAGGGATAAGCCAATAGTTACAGTAGTTACAGTAGTTTGGATGTGGTCATACTCATTACACTACTCCCCCAGTCCCCAATAGTTAAAGTAGTTACAGTACAGTACTCTCGAAGAGAGTTTCGTGTTTGCATCGTAGTTTAGACATGCATAAAGCGATTAAATAAATAACTGTAAACTAACATAAACTATACTTGCCTCAATGTAAAATGACTGAAGAGGTGGACGACTCCGAGACGGGAAGTTTAGAGTTGTCCTCGAATTCCTACATTCGAGAGATAGACTCAGCTTTCAGGTTAACCAACTTAGCTATGCTAGTAGTAACCTCTATTTGCGTCCTAGTCCATTTTTAGTTATTTAATTAACTAAACACAGAAAACGCAATTAATTGTGCGTTGATTTAATACGAGGGAAAACGTCGTTTTTTAACTTTGAATTCGAAAAATAGCGTCGATGCCAGATTACCTACGAAAACTTGGTAATTTTATAAAATATAATATAAAACTAATTTTTTTGCTTAGTGAGAAATACGTGACCTTTATTTAAATAATAAACTGGTCAATTTTAAGATGAGAAAATAATAATTAATTTTATACGAAAAATATCTTTTTAATCATTTTAATCGCTAAACAATAAAAACACGAAAAACCAGAAAATGACAGGAAACCTAAGCTATTACAGTCACAGACCAGCCAGCTGGACTTATGCCCATTATAATTTATTTACATAAATTGAAATAAGAATAAACTGCCGTTAGTCCTAACTGAAAATATTAATTAAAAATTTAAACAAAATAAATAATAAAATACTGATAAATATTAATTCTCAGATAATGGTCCGATCCTTAATTTTTGGCTAATTGCCTCAACGTCCGGGCGGGGCCGGTATCGTTTGCATTTAGCCGGGTCCATTGACCGGTACGGTCGTCACCCAAAAATAAATATCAATTAAATTCCGAAAATCATTTTAAAAACAATTCGGGATTTATAGAAAAATCGGGCAGCATCTCCTCTGTTTTTGGTCAACCCAAAAACTGGAAAATTGGCGCCGATAATTCCTGCAAGTCCCAAACCAGGGAAAAACCCACATTTTATATATAAAACACATCCACAGCCATTTCACAGAATAATCGGAACGACCCGAAATAGTTTCGGAAGTCCGATTCCAAAACCACAGATCACAGAACGTTTTCGGAAATTTTCGGAAACTAAAACATACCAAAACAATTCCCAAAATATTCTGGGAATGCAAAACAACTCACAGGACCTTTCCGAAAGTCCCAAAAAAATACAACGTCGCAAATACCGAATTCCTAAAGGGAACCGGGGACCATTTTCATCATCGACAAAAATAAATAAAATAGCGGGACAGGGGGTTATACCTCGGGTTGCTCGGCTAGAGCTCTCAGATGATAAAGTAGAAAGAAAATGATAATCCAGACGTTGCCGAAGTAATGCTGGACCCAACGTCGTCGACGACGAACGTCGATGAACTCCGAAACAAGGCACAGCAAAACCAACCAGAGAACTCGGCAGCGCTAGGGCACGCTGGGAATGGCAGCGCTGGTCGGCAGGAATACTGACGGGAAAGGCGCAGAGGGGAACGGAGCCAAGGGGCAGTGCGGACGGAGTGCTGTCGGCAGGAAACGCCGAAGTCAGCGCTGGTTGCCGGGCTGTCAGCGGCTAGGGCTAGGGTCGCCGGAGTTGGCGATAGAAAGGGCGCACGGGGCTGGCTTGGCCGCGCGGGGAGCGATCAGACCCGCGGAAGAGGGCGCGGACGGCCGGAGCAGAGGGGCGCTGGTGCCGCGATCGCCGGAGTAGGCCGGCGCACGAGGGTGGCGACGGGGTTGGTCGCCGGAGCTCGGGAGCTCGCGGATGGCGGGGTTCGCCGGAGTACGACGAGCTCGAGGATGGCGGAGTTAGGTGGAGGAGGGGAAATGGTGAGAGAAAGGGTTTGGAAATGGATTTCCAGAGAGAAGAATGGGGTTGGGGAAGTTTCTGTGGATTAGGTGAGAAATTTATGAGAGATGAGAGTAAAGAGAGGGAGAGAGTTGTGAGAGTTATTCTCTTCTGTGAGAACGTGTGAGAGGAGTGGGAAAAGAGGAGTTTACTAAAGGGGTGGTGGTGATCAGTTCGTGTGGTGAAGAGCAAAATGAGGGGAGTAAGAACGGGAGTGAGGTTGACTAGTCTAAAACGTGTGCTGGTCCTTCGGGACCAGCCACAAAGTGATTTATTATTATTATATTTTTTTTTATAACCAAGTCAAAACCAGATTTGGAAAAAGAATGGATTTGGGTTCAGGCCTGGGTCTGGGCTTGGACTCGGGTCTGGGTCCGAAAATCAAAAAGCCTTGTTATTATAATTTTCAAAATTCTTTTTCACTCGAAAATATTTAATAATATTAATAATAATAATAATTTTGAAATACTAATGATAATAATACCAAAATATTATTTAATTATTAAATACAAATTATGGGTTTCACAATTGCCCTATCACTATAGTTGGACGAGAACTTAGGGCTCGACTTCTGGTGATGCCATTGCCCGGATTCGACGTAGTTCTCGGCATCGAATGGATGAGCGAGCAGTTTGCTGTAATAGACTGCCATGTGGGGAAGGTGATTTTCAGCCCGCAAGGACTTCCACAGTTCGAGATCAGCAGACGAGTTGTAGAGAGGCCAGAGGGAGTCTACTTTGGAGCAGTTGCAGAAGACCAGGAGTTGTCGCATCCGTTGATTGCAGAGTATCTCGACGTCTTCCCCGAGGAGCTGCCAGGATTGTCGCCGGATCGAGACGTGGAGTTCAGCATCGATCTAGTGCCCGGGTCAGTACCGAAGTCCCAGCATTGTTACAAGATCAACCCGAAGGAAGCGACAGAATTGAAGGCGCAGATTGACGAGCTAGAGGGCAAGGGATTTATTCGGTCCAGTGCTTCATCCTGGGGAGAATCGATACTTTTTGTACCCAAGAAGGATGGGACGGTGAGGATGTGCATTGATTACCGTGCACTCAACAACATCACCATCAAAAATAGGTACCCTTTGCCGCGTATTGATGAGCTGTTTGATCAGCTGAGTGGAGCGAAGGTCTTTTCCAAGATTGACCTTCGGTCGGGGTATCACCAGATGAAGGTTCGGGAGCAGGATATTCCGAAGACAGCCTTCAACACTCGATACGGCCAGTATGAGTTCTTAGTGATGCCGTTCGGACTCACCAATGCCCCCACAGTTTTTATGAACTTGATGAATAAAGTTTTTCACAAGTATTTGGATAAGTTTGTCGTAGTCTTCATTGACGACATTCTGATTTATTCGAAGACGGAGGAGGAGCATGTGGAGCACCTGCGGATTGTGCTAGAAATACTGCGGAAGAAGAAACTGTACGGGAAACTCTCAAAATGTGAGTTTTTTTTGGACCGGGTGGAGTTTTTAGGGCATGTGTTGACAGGAGAGGGGATTTCTGTAGATCCCAAGAAGGTTGAAGCAGTAGAAGCTTGGGCACCTCCCACATCAGTAGCTGAGATTCGTAGTTTCCTGGGGCTAGCAGGATACTACAGGAAGTTCGTGAAGGACTTCGCCAGGATAGCAGAGCCTATGACGAAGCTTACGCGGAAGGACGAGGAGTTCATCTGGAGCGACGCCTGCCAGTCAGCATTTGAAGAATTAAAGAGAAGACTCACGACAGCACCAGTTCTAGCTTTGCCGTCAGGATCAGGAGGATTCGTCATCTACAGCGACGCTTCAGGGAAGGGTTTGGGATGTGTGCTTGAGCAGAACAAGAAGGTTATAGCTTATGCTTCTAGACAGTTGAGGCCCCATGAGAAGAATTATCCTACACATGACTTGGAGCTTGTAGCAGTCATATTTGCCTTGAAACTGTGGAAGCACTATCTGTACGGAGAGCGAGTAGACATCTTCACGGACCACAAAAGCCTGAAGTATGTCTTTACTCAGAAGGAGCTGAATATGACAGCACAGATGGCTGGAACTCATGAAGGACTTCGACATCAGTCTGCAGTACCACCCTGGGAAGGCGAATGTGGTTGCAGATGCTCTCAGTCGATATCCTATTGCTATGTATCTCACCTTGGACCGGCATCTATTGGAGGATCTTGAAAGCCTTGGGATTGAGGTTGTTCTGCCAGGATACGGAGGACAGATGATGCATATACAGATACAGTTGGGATTACTAGAGAGGATCAAGGAGGCCCAGAATCTTGATGAGGGACTCCGATGTCTTAGAGCTCAGGTAGAGATGAGTTTGCTCGACGATTTCACCATTACAGAGGACGGATCCTTGAGGCACGGGAGCCAGCTGTGTGTGCCCAAGGACTTGCGGGAGGAGGTGATGCAGGAGGCCCACCAGTCACAATATTCTATACATCCTGGGTCTACCAAGATGTACAAGGATTTACGAGAGTATGTTTGGTGGTATGGGATGAAGAGAGAAGTCGCCAGATTTGTTTTCAGATGCCTTGTGTGCCAGCAAGTCAAGGCAGAGCGCCAGAGACCAGCAGGACTACTCCAGCCTTTACCTATTCCGGAATGAAAGTGGAAGCATATTACCATGGACTTCGTCTCTGGATTGCCGCGTACTCCCAGTAGCAAGGACGCTATTTGGGTGATCATGGACAGATTGACAAAGTCTGCTCATTTTATTCCGTTCAAGGTAGAGCTGTCGACCGAGAAGCTTGCAGACCTTTATATGCGTCAGATCGTGAGGATTCACGGGGTGCCGGTGAGCATCGTTTCAGATCGAGACAGTCGCTTCACATCACACTTCTGGAGGAGTCTGCAGATGAGCTTGGGATCACAGCTGAAGTTTAGCACAGCCTATCATCCACAAACGGACGGGCAGTCCGAGAGGACCATTCAGACCCTGGAGGACATGCTGCGGGTTTGCGCACTCGACTTCGACGGTTCGTGGGAGGACCATTTGCACCTTGTGGAGTTTGCCTATAATAACAGTTATCAGGCTAGCATCGAGATGACCACGTTCGAGGCACTGTATGGACGGAGATGCCGCACGCCGCTATCTTGGGACGACGTTGGCGAGAGAGCTTTGCTTGGGCCAGAGATGGTGGTAGATTCAGCTGAGAAGATCAGACTGATCAGGGATTCCCTCAGAGTTACGCAGGATCGGCAGAAGCATTGGGCGGACAGCAGCAGACGGCCATTGGAGTTCGCAGCTGACGATAGAGTGTTCCTGAAGATCTCACCGACCAGAGGCGTCATTCGGTTCGGCAGAGACGGGAAGCTCAGTCCGAGGTACATCGGGCCTTTCGAGGTGACAGCACGGATTGGCGAGGTGGCGTATCGACTAGCGCTTGCAGCTAGTTTGGAGGGAGTACACAGCGTCTTCCACGTATCTCAGCTTCGACGTTATATCCCAGACCCGAGCCATGTGGTGGACTATTCTGAGCTGGAGGTGGGCCCGAGTTTGACCTACGAGGAGCAGCCAGTAGATATCCTGGACCGAAGGGAGAAGCAACTGCGGAACCAGACCATTCCTCTTGTCCGCATCATGTGGAGGCACCACTCTCCGGGAGAGTCCACATGGGAGCGCGAGGATGAGATGCGAGAGCGCTACCCTACATTGTTCACTTGATTGTATTCTTGTATTTTAAACTTCCAAATTTCAATAAATAATTCGGGGTGTTTCGTAAATCAAATTGGATTTATTTCTGAATTTCGAGGGCGAAATTTTTCAAGGGGAAGAGATTTGTAACTCCACTTGTTCCAAATATTGAAATTGTAGAATTATATATTGGGAATTGTTTTATTAGATTTAAAATAAGGTGAAGTCCTATTCCTAGTTAGTATCCTCAACCCATTTTTTTATTTTCTTATTTATTCCTTTGGGCTTAGAACAGTTTTAAGTCATCAAGGTTGGGCCCATCACAGGCAGCCCAACCTGAGTCATTTTAGACTGAGGAAAAAGGATTTCCTTTACTCCTTTACTCTTGTTTTCATTCGAGCCAATTCAAATTTTTCCTAAAACTAACCTAACGGCCTCGACTGCCTATCCTTTCCGTTTGGTTTTGCCGCTAACAATTCCTTCTCACCGCCTCTGGAAGCCTATAAATTCGATCTTTCAGATCTAGATCTATAATTCTCTCTCCCAAACTTCTGAGCATCCTTTTGAAGAAGGAGCCATGGCGTGGAGGAAAGACCAACTGGAGCTCTGAAGGCTACTCCTCATCGACCAGCTCAAGGAGGATCAGGTTGATCTGAGCTACCAATCTCGTCCAGGCATCCTTTAATTCTAGGTTTGATCAATTCGTAATACAATCTGTTGTTGTTTCCCTGATCTAGATCTCCTTCAAATTCTTCTGGAAATTCTTGAGAACTCAGATCTAGAACGATCTCTTGGCATGAATCGAGTGTGTTCTTCAAGAAGATCGATTCGCTCCTAACAAATTGTAAGACCATTTAGATCAATCCTTAGTTTAACATTGCAATGCTTCGTGTGAAATTGTTTGTTCTTTAATCTCAGTTGCACTGATTTGGATTTACCTGGAGGATCGACCTATTCTCCTAGCTGATTTGATTAGAACTGGGTGAGTACCACCTTGTTTTAATTAGAATTAGACTTACATAGATATAGTGATAGATTGTAATTGTAGTTCTCTCTGTTTTAGGTAGTTGTTCAGAATAAGTTTGAAGGGAAGAAGGGTTCAGGAATAATCTGGACACAGGAGTTTGCATCTACTTCTCGAGGTGGCAGAGGCTTAGCATTCAGGTAGATTCCTTGTCCTGATACATTAGGCTGCATGTTTATGCTTAGGGTTGTTATGATCTTGAATAGCATTAAATATTCTAATATGTATATTTGGCTTTTAGTTTTTGATTCTATTATATTGATTGATAGCTCACTAGAAGAAGGTATCAGTACTTTGTTTTGAGAGGTGAACCTATGGGCAATATCCTGATCCAGGGAATTGAACCTAAGTTGCATAGCTGTTCTTGTTCAATCTAATGAATCTAGACTCCTATGTAACTTTAGTCCAGTGCTGAATCTGAACATTGCTGCTATATGAACTAAGAATTAGGTAAATTGTTTCACTGTGAATTAGATTTCTATTTCAGTGATGTAGACCTGAATAGAGCACTATTTACAGGTTATGCTCGAACTGAATAGAAATGGACTGTTTGGATTGCCCTGATGTAAATCTTAACTCCTGGAATCAAATACAGATTATGTGATGGAACTTATTTGATCATTATTCCTGTACATTTGATTTTAGAGTTATCCTGTGGAAACCTTCATTCTGGGTAACAACCCCAGTTGGCAGGAGTTGTGTAGCCTACAGGACTGGTCATCAGTTTAGTTGCAATTGAGTTCTGCACTGATATTAATTGTTTCACATCTCACCTGGGAGTATGTTGAGACTGTCATGTGCAGGCAGTACTTGAGTTGGATGATGTGTATCAATCATGTTAAGGATTGATGTAGAAATCCTACTGGACTGATTAAATCAAACCTGTGTGAATACACATGTCCTGGAGATAACACAGGATAGGGCAGGAAGCATGTTGCATTTTAGGAATGTTATTTTAGTCTGGACCATGGGTTAGAAATTGATTCACTGATTTTGGGGTAGCAGAAATCGATTGTGAAGTTAATGATTTCTGTTAAACTCTTGGAAACCGGCTTACCTCCCTGGAGTTTCCTTGTTTCGATTTAGATTGACTCTATGTGACCAAGGGAAGATGAGATAAGCTTGTGTAACTAAAACTTGAGGACTAGGTTAAAATGTTTCCCTGAGAAAGAAGTTTACTTAGGAGAACTGGACTGTTCCATATTTTCCCTGTTTTGCTAGAATGTTGTTCAATTCAAATCTAAACTGAACAAACACTGGGAATTTGAACAACAGAGGTTAAACTCTTAAGTTAGCATTATCAGGATAGTTTCCCAAAATTTTGGAGACTAGGGATTCATTCCAATTTGGAAATTGAATTATTGTAGACTGTTGTATTCAAATACTTTAGCTGACAGGATTTAGAACTGATAATTGAAGTCCTGTTTCATGGACTGAATCACATCAATCCTAAACTGAGAAGTCTTGGTTGCTTTCATAAGACTTTTAGCAAGCCAATATGGAAGAGTAGGCAGGTTTAGTTGTTAGAATTCCTGATAATTCCATTTGCATGATATACATATCATGATTTACCAAATTGGTTAGGTTGCAATTCAGTTCCTATTGAAAAATTGAATTATACCAGTCCTTGCAAACTGGTTACCTTGAACCTGAGGTTATGTTGGGTATTAGCAAGTAACTAATACTGTGGGTTGGTGTAACAATCACAATATTAGAACTGTTTTGTCTAGGACAGTGGTTGGACTGATTGTCCAGGGTTCTTTTGACTGAACTTGGACAATTTTGGGATTGGAATGATTAGGGAAAAGTAGACTTAGATGATTAGATACTGGTTTTCAGTTATGACTATAAGCACATATCAGTCACAAATGATTGACTGAACCAGCTGTTTAAGCAATTTAGGGTGGTGTATAGATTGGTTATATCCTGAGTTTGGTCTAGGGTTTCAGTTCAACATTAGGACTGAATTACCATAATGCCCTGTTAAAGGTTGTGTAGGATGTCTTTCAATTTATAGATTACTTGTATGGAATATAACTCTTTTAACAAGCTTGTTTAGAATATTGCATAGTTATAATATATTTGACTAGTAATATAGATTTAAGGAAGTGATTAACTACTATTTTAGTCTAAAACTAGTTTATTTAATAATCACATCTACAAGGTAGATTGTTTGTACCAATTGAAACCTAGGATTGTTTTAGTGATCTTAGACTTAAATGTCAACTTTACATTTTGACTTATCAAACTGTAATTACAAACAGGAGGATACCCAGCTTTATTGCCTACATTTGATCACCCGGAGACAGGCAAGTATACTTCTCTGAATTGTTCATTTCTCATGTCTTCTTTATCCTTTATTGTATCTCTTGATGACACGATATATCACGATATTGTCTCATTTCATGTTCCATGTTTCATTGTGTCTGGGAGGGGAAATACTATAGAGATGTGATCAAACCCTGTTACTACTCATGTGAATAGCTTGGGTCCCGCACCGTGCACTCGGGGCCAAAGCCGTACCATTTTATTATCATTGCATCTACCCAAGCCGATCACACTCTAGAAGTATTTCAAATATTGCATATGTCAGGATTCAGTATTGTATCTCAGGATTTCATGGTTGTATTTCATGTTCAGGCTGTATTTCATGTTCAGTTTGTATTTCATGATTTAGGTTGTATTTCATGTTCAAGACTCTTACCATGTTTCCCTGTTTTACTTTCAGTATTCCTATTCAGTTCATGTCTTGTTCTTATTTCCTGTACTTTATATTATTCTGGTTTTCTTGATTCATACCATGATGTACATGTTCATTTCTTTGGATATACTTTGCTCCGCTCCTGAATAGGATATGTTGCAGGTGAGTTGGAGGCTTTATGCGATACTTTCTATGGTGAGGAGCCTATTGATGCAGGCGAGCTAACTGGTGCAGCTCATGACTTAGAGGCTGCAGAAGCCTAGAGATTTCCCTTAGTTTTCCGTATTATTTCTATGTATTTGAGACTAGTAGACTTTCTATCATTCTGGAATGTAATAAATTATGATATTTTACTTTACTCTGGTTGGGACACATTTATATAGATGCTGTGATTCATTCATGTTCTTATTATCTGGTTAGTTTTCCTAGATTGGTACAGCTTATTTTGTTGTGTCTAACAACAAAGGCTGGGCGTGTCCGACTCGTATCCGATTATTCGGGAGCGGGTCGTGACAGGGATTCCAGGAGTCTGGCCTTCATTTTAGGCGGCTCGCCTCGATAACCGAACAGTTGGTTTTTGTTCTGCACGAGAATCGAAGCACCTTGGTTTTATTTATAAATATGGATGAGTTCAGTCGGAGGGATTTCTTTACTTTCTCCTTCGTCCCCAACTGTTGCTGTCTTTCCTTTCTTTCCATATTTCCATTCTCCGACTGTCGATCCGCTGCTGCAAAAGGCAAGAATGTGGCTTCCTCGTCGGCCACCGTGCCCGAAGTACACCCTGATGTTCACTCTGCTTTCAAGGCTAAGAAATGGATTTGAATACTTTGAACCCCAAGGACCCATGCTCTGTTGCATAACATATGCGCAAGCCTTCATCCTTCGTTTTTATTGAACCGCACAAGCTCGACCATGATGGAGCCGCATATGTTGTATGGGCCGCATGACCCTCTCATATTCGGGCCACATAGGGCATGCCCTATGTTTGAGCCGCATTGAAAAAGATTTGAGCCGCAGGAGTGCTTCTGGATTTGAACCGCATGGAACCTCCTTTGAGTGGAACCGCATATGTTCCTGACAAACTGGCCCGCATAGAATTTTGTTGAGTCACGCCGCATAAAATTCTCTACGAGATAGAACCGCATAAGTTTTAATCCGAGCCGCATAAGCTATCGAATCAGTGTCACATGGAACTCCCAACTGAATTGGGCCGCATGAAGCTGTGTTGACCCGAGCCGCATAGGCTCTATTAAAGCCGTGCCGCATGAAACCCTGCTGAATTGGGCCGCATAAGGCTTCGTCGATCCGAGCCGTATAGGCTCATAGGAACTTCTTTTTGAGAAACTTTAAGTGGTTTCATTTTAACCTATCTTTTAATCCTGTTTCTTTTGTCCTTTTCTAGTGAACCTCCCAACCAACCCGGCCGGAGAGCTTCTGGTGGGTTCAGCTCAGTTTGCCGTGGGTGTGCGGCTTGACGATCTGATTCGACATATGACAGATCAACTTCCTCCTAATGAGCCTTTGGAGAGGGTGGCTGCCATCAACAACCAGCCTTTCTATTTTCTTTGCACTATGATGAATTCGGAAAAACTGGACGGAGAATATCTGAAACCAGCTTTTCTCTTTGGAGATGCTTTATCCATAAAGAACTCCCGAATGCTGGACGTTTCTGAGAACTGGGACTTCACTGTGGACGGGGTGGATATCCATATTCCCGAGATGGAGCGGCATTTTCCTCTCTCGTGGTTTAATATGGTGCCGTTAAGCAAGAAAATGGCGGGCTCTCTAACTCCAACCCAACAGGGGATGTTCGTGGACAACATCCACTATAATATGAGTATTAGGTCAGCATGTGCAAGTAGGGAGTTAGTCAGTCGGACTGTGATGGGGCTGATTCCTGGTACTTTTATAAATGTGTCTGGTCCCAACTTTACTTTTACTCGAGCTGATACCTTCCTGAATCAGCTCGCTCGCAAGGGGTCTTATCCTGTGGGCAGGTTGTCGCTGCAGAATTGGATAAACCCTATTCCCACATGGGCCAATCTTTCCTCATGGATCTTGAGGAACTACGAGGAACTCCTTCGGGAGATTGACCTTTACTACGCCATCCGGGGCACCTGTTATGGGTTTCCATTAACAAGCCTCTGTTCATGGCCCTTTTGGAGATGTATAGCCGGCGTACGGGGACTTTCTTCGCGCCTGGAGGGGAGTTGGGACTTGCCCTCCATGAAATGCATGCTGTTTCTAAGCTACCGTGGGGGGGGGGGAGGGCGAGGCCTTCGAAGTATACACCCCGACGAATGAGGAATTCGATGATCTGGATCGACGATTCCCAGGTTTCGTTGCTGTGTACCGGGAACTGTTGTGCCACCATAGCATCTGCCACCAGACTGCTGTCAAGAAAGAAAATAGCTCAGAAGAGAATGCCCCCCATACCACGGCCTAGGTTGCGTATCTTTTCAAATTACGTCCTTCCGGTCGGGTTTCGTCTTGAGGTCCTCAAACCCCGAAGGAGGTAAAGGACATGATGTTGAAGGCCAAAAGGTCGAGGTCCACCCATGACAGGTTTGGGAGCCGCACCGACTCCTTCAGTTATTTCTACTATGGTACCCGGCAGATGTCCGAGAAAGCAATCTTGGCCGGGTTCTTGATGGTATGGCTACAAAATTGCGTAGTCTCGGGAGGGGCAGGTTCTACTGAACGGATCAGCCGCCACTTCATTCTCCCTGCTGTGAAGCTGGTCTTCAAAGTAAGACTGGCCCTTCTTCCGGCTATGGTGTGTAGCATACACCACGGCCTCCGTGCCTTTTCGTCTAAAGTCATTGCTCGCGAGACGACGCTGGACTTTGAGCGGATAGAGCTACCATACCACTATCTCATGGGGTGGTTATTGATACATTACCGGTCATTGATGAGGCCTGGGACAGAGGAGGATGTTACCGCTGATGACGCATTCCTTTTCCAATACCGCCATCAATCTTGGGAGTATGACACCATGCCGGCTTGTCGAAGGGCGTTGGCGAGAGTTGACGGGCCCGAATTTTTTGTGTTTCTTCCTCAGTTTACCCCCAGAGAAGTGAGGAGGGTACACGTTGCTGGCATTGAACCTCCCCAGCTCTTATCTGAGAAGATGCTTCTATGGCTGCGTAACATTCGCCCCGCGCACCTAGTATATCATTACCGAAATAACGTATACTTGGAGCCTTATTTGTGTAGGGTGTGAAAATTATGACATGCTGACATAAGACTCAGCCAAAGTCATACGCTCAAGGCCATACGCTCAGTCAAAGCCATACGCTCAAGGCCATACGCTCAGCCAAGGCCATACGCTCATCTAAAAGCTGTGCGCTCAGTGAATATTTTATTATTTCCTGAAATGACAGCACAACATGTATTTAATGAAGGATGAATCTGACACTTCGTCTTTCGTACAAAGACAGCTGCCCTATGAAGATTAGCCGTCGTATAGGTTTTCGAGAAATGATTTTGTCTCTTACGAGGACAGCTCAGCAGCCATCATAAATGCACAGCCATCATTACTGTCATTTCTGACAGTCTGTCAGCCATCATATCTGCGGCACAACGCTCAAGAGATATTTGTCAGTATTAGAAGATATGGCGTATTTGAGAAGATTGAAGACAGCCACGTGTCTACTCCCTCAATGCATACGACTCCTTGCTCAACCAAGTGAGCGTATGGACTCCATACGACTCCTTGCTCAACCAATGAGCGTATGGACTTCATACCAACCAAGTGAGCGTATGGACTCCATACGACTCTTTGCCAACCAATTGAGCGTATGGACTCCATACGACTCCTTGCTCAACCAGTGAGCGTATGGACTTCATACCAACCAAGTGAGTGTATGGACTCCATACGATTCTTTGCCAACCAAGTGAGCGTATGGACTCCATACGACTCCTTGCCAATCAAATGAGCGTATGGACTCCATACGACTCCTTATCAATGAAGTGAGCGTATCAGCTTTATATAGCTCTATATTGTTCAAGTCAGTGCCTTCAAAAGCTAGCGTATGACCCTTCTTCAACAAAGACAGCGTATCACAGCAAATGCATCCAGGATGACTTTCAACGTACAATCAACACACGTTCTCACGTGTCCTGTACTCAGTTACCCACTTATTCAGAAGTTATGCAATGTGGCATTCATGCCATCAATCTCTCCTAGATATATTCCACTACTTTCAACCGCACTCCAACGTGTCTCCATCAGAATTCGCCACGCGTCCCTGCAGTTATGCACACGTCAAGTAACTGACTAAGCGTATGCTTCAGAACAGTTATCCAGAACTCTATAAAAGAGAGTTTCTTCATCTTCATCAGATACTACAATTAATTCAGAGAGAACAAAGAGATTGCCCAGTTGCTGTCCAAGTTCTTCGAAGTTCGAGTTTTCTTTATCGCATCGTCCAAGGGATAAAGTAATCGTCTTCTAGATTAGATTCCTACAGTTGTAATTTTCTCAGATACAAAATAAATAAAGTAAATTTATTTATGGAAAACAAATTGGCGACTCTGCTGGGGAAAGCTGTCTCCTCCAATGAGATAGCAACAACTCAATGTGATACTTCGTCGATCGGCTCGACGAAGAAGACGATGGTCGTACAATTCGACCAATCTGCTTACGAAGAAATGCTCAAGGCGAAGGAGGGCCGAATTGCTTCCTCCGCTCTTCCTGCTGACAAGAAGTAGGGACACTCTGTTTATGTCCCTAAGTCTTCTTCGACAGCCCGAGACGCTTCTGTCACTTCTCACGCTGACAAGAACACGTCTTCAACTTCAACGAAGCACACTCCGGCTTCCCTGAACACGGTAACAGTGGCTTCTCCTAGTCACGCTGACAAAGTGGGTTCTTTAACCAAGTCAGTGTGTCCAAGAAAAACCATCTCTGGATATGTCAAAGTCTCTTCTCCTTCTACTCTTACGACAGCAGTCGGCTCTTTAGCCATTGATGACTCTGTGCGTATGGCAGTCAAAGGGCAGCGTACAGCAAAGGCAGCGTACAAAAGCCAACAGCAGGCAGCGTACGCTAAGCCAAAGCCGGCGTATGCTAGTAAAAAGGCAGCGTATGACCAGAAGTCCAAACTGAAGTCAGTGTATGCTAACAGATACAGTCCTTTGACTGTTTCTCAAAATCAGACTGGGGGTTCTTTTCCACAGAACATACAAATAATTCCTCCACAACTTGCACATCTTGTACCAACCAAGGAGAAAGACTCTTTAGTCAACTCCTCTACTCCTAAGGTCTTTACCTCTGGAGTTAATTTGACTAGTACTCTTACTAGATCAAACAAAGGAAAATGCCTTTTGGCTACTTCCTCTAAAGATGGATTATTACCGACTCCTAGTGGGGATAATACCCATCTTCCTTCTCTCAAAATTTCTCGATCTGAAAAAGGCAAATTACAAGTATCCAAGACTGATACCAAAGTCATATCTCCTACGGATCTTCGTAACAAGCTTAATCAGAATCATCTCAGTTCCACTTCTGGTATTAAGAAGCCTGATCAAACTGAGACAATTATACTAGACTCTGATGCAGAATATGCCAAGAACTATGTGTCTCAAATTAATCAGTCTTTATACACTCAAGAACCGAGAAGACAGAAGAACAAAAGACAAGTTTCTACACAGAAACTATCTTCAAGTACTTCCCAATCTGTTCCTACAGATCTTCGGGAGTATTTGCAAAATAAACGGAGAATTGACACTCCATCTGGCCATGACATTGCTCATATTTGCTATGAAAAGCATGGTTGCAACTTCCAACCTCGGGTTGTGATTCAGTGTTGTTGTTCACCAAAAAGACGATCTGTTTTTGAACGGATTCAATATGAACCAATATTGGATGAAGATGAACCTCTTTATACTTCTGTCAACATGACTTCCAGAAATATTGGGGGTAGCATACGGTCTGATGCTATATCAGATTCTGAAGATGGTGTTTATCTCGGCACCCGATCCAGGACCGGAGCCTTGGCCAGGGTCTCTTCTTCTTCTCATCCAAGTGGTAATCCGGAGATCACAGAGGACTTCCTTGGAGAGTCCAATTTTCCAATATTGACTCTTGTAAATAGCCCCGGGAAAGATACTGACTCTCACAGCGATGATTCAGAACAGACTATTTCATCATCTATTCCTCGAATGATTACCACTTACATGGTAGACGGCAATCATGAACCTTCAACTAGCACTGAAGCTCATGAGCAGAGGATTTTTTCCTTGGAACAACAGTTGCGAGCTATGGCAGATACATTGAATGCTATGCACACTCTTATGCAAGCTCAGCATCAAACTCAGCAAGTTCAACAAACAGTACCACCAGTGGTATTAAATACTCCCGTTGCCCCAAATTCGGAACCCTCTACTATTCCGGGAGTACAATCTAATGTTCCTGTACAACCCACTCCAAGTCAGTCTGGAGCTGGGGGTGGTACATATGCTGCAGTCCCTCCTCCCAATTACACTCAACAAGTTACAACTCCACAATCTTCCAGAATTGTTACTGAAGAGTTAAGGAATCTCCGAACTCAATTTGAGGCATTTAAACAAAAGGATGGTTTACAAAGGTTAGGCATCAAGCAACCTTATCCGATAGAATGGAAGCAAGTGTCGTATCCACCAAAATACAAACCTCCGACCATTTCTTTCTTTGATGGGACTACCTCCCCAAGTCAGTTCATTAACCACTTTGAAGTAATGACTGATCAATTGCAACCAAGCGATGCCCTTCTCACTCGGGTGTTCGTCGGATGTCTCAAAGGAACGGCTTATGAATGGTATAGAAGTCTCCCTGATGGGTGCATTACCTCATTTGCCGGTTTCAAACAAATATTTCTTGAACGGTTCTATGAAGGGCTCAATGACATGACCATGTCAGCCCTCATAAGAATTAAACAGAAAAATAATGAGACTACCGAGGACTTTATTGAAAGATTCAGAAGAGAAGCCCTCAAAATGCCTCTTGGAACTCCCGATGCTGTTACTATCGACACTTGTAAGTCGAATCTCTTACCAATCATCAGTTTGTGGACAGGGTCCACTCAGTTTCAAGATTGGCCTTCTTTCATCGTCAGTGCCAAGGCTGCTGAAGTCAGTGCTGAGACCTTCAAAGGCCTGGGGGTACAAATGGCTCCCAAGGAATTAAATCAGAGTGCTAGCAATAGTACTCGACCCAATAATCGCAAAGGAAAAGAGGCTCTTGAAATCAATCTCCAGAGCAATAGTCAAGAGGTAAAGACTACCCAAGCTACTCCAGCTCCAACAAATCAACAACAGAGACCTCCTCGGCCGAAAGAAGAATATTCTTTCGACGATGATGATGTTCAGGGTATCTTTGAATGCTTGCTCAAAGGTAACAAAATACAATTGCCAGAAATCAAAAAGCCTGATGAAGCCAACAAGACAGATCATCCAAAATACTGTCCTTATCATAGAATGCTGGGTCATACAATCCGGTCTTGCTATGTATTAAAAGGAAAGATCCAAGAGATGATTAAATCAGGAGCTGTGACACTGACACCCAAAGACAAGACAGTCACAACAAATGTAATTTTAATGCAGTTCGGTGACTTCCCTCCTTTAATGGTGGAAAGTGGGATTGTTCCTATCCCCAAAGCAACTCTCGAAGTTGTGAACATCCCACCAGCACAGAATGAAGGACTTGTTCCTGTCACAACTAAAAAGGGAGAGATCATGTGGATCCACCCGGATTTAATGACGGAGTTTGAGACATCTTCCTCTTCTCCTCGGAAGACTCCTTTGTCTAAAAAGAAGCTCGGGAAGACTAAGTCATGCAATGTGACTTCTAGTATCACACCCGATTTTTATCTAACCTCTACTTTCATCTTGGCAGGAAATTCACTCCCTACGGAGATAAAATCTGTACCTCAATCTGAAGATAAATACAAGCCGGCATTTCATCTATACAGTTCACAATCTCGTGAATTAATGGCGAAGATGGGTTATGATCTAGCCACTGCTCCTGGTTTGAACTCAGGCAAAGGACTCCGAGCACCTTTAGCCATCACTATGAGACATAATCAATCTCGTGTTGGTCTCGGTTTCTGGAATTAAGCTCTCATCAAGCATAAAAGAACTAAGAGCAAGATGAAGAATTGCAACATGGTTTCGATAGATCTGAAACTGATTCTGAAATCGAAGTTCATGCTGGAACTCGATCAGGAAAAATATATCTGAAAGATTATGCTGGCATTCCTAGAGAAACTCCTGATGTCCCTCCGGTTACAGCTCCAACACCAGTCTCTACTGAAGAGCCTTCAAATGTTCCTGTTGAGACAGTTCCTTCTAAACCAACAGCAGCTGACAAAGGCAAACAACAAGTTCGCTTCGATAAACCATTGAAGAAGTCATCTCCTACAGGACTTGAAAAGCCTTATAATTTTGATATATTGGCTCAACTAGCCAATACACCAGCTAAATTATCAATCTTTGAGCTCTTACGCCTCTCTAAAGCTCGAGAAACTCTGAGTGAAGCACTGTTGCAAGCAGAAAATTGCCTAACTTTCCTCAAGAAGTTGGAAACAGAACCTGTTTCTCATTTCCATAATGTATTGGAATTTATTCCAAACATTACCTTTACGCAAGACGATATGCTGCTAGAGGATAATCGACATGACCGTCCTTTATATCATACAGGATATATCGATTCTATGAAGGTTGATTGTCTACTAATTGATCCAGGATCCGCTCTCAGTATTATGCCGAAGGCTATGCTAGATGCACTGAAGATACCTGTGCATAGTCTTTCCAGCACTATCACTACCATCTTGGGATTCAATCAAGGAAAAAGTGAGCCTTTGGGCAAGATTCGCCTCAAATTTCAAATAGGCGATCTTCGTACTAAAGTTACTTTTTACATCATCGACAATCATGGTTGCTCATACAATGCTCTATTGGGGAGACCATTCTTGCATGAACATAATGTCGTTCCTTCGACTCTTCATCAGTGCTTCAAATATGTTGATGATAATGGAGAAGTTCAAAAGGAGGTTGCAGATCTCTATCCATTCAAAGGAGTTGAAGCTTACTTCAATGACGCTCGCATGTACAAAGATGAATACTAAAAAGTCTTGCAAGCTATGGATAATGATGATGAGATATCAAAAGTCGATACCTTTGTTATTCCTGTAAAAGGGCGTATCACTCCTCCGCGGTCTGCTAAATCATCTGAAGAAGACTCACTGACAATTCCTGTCAGTGGACGTACTACTTCATCATCTGCCCAAGCTCCATAAGGCTCACTGATAATTCCTGTCAGTGGACGTACTACTGTATCGTCTTCCCAAGCTCCACAAAGTTTGCTGATAATTCCCGTCAGTGGACGTGCCACTCCTCCTCCATCTTCTCAGGCTAGACCAGATACTCTAGTCATTCCAGTCAGTGGACGTACTACTTATCCACGATCTTCTTCAAGGGAGCTCACCTCTTCTGAGCCTTTTGTTATCGATCTTAATCGAAACAAAACTTCTGATCGCTCTTCCTCTCCCCCTTTTGTCATTAATTTGACTAAGTCTGATAAGGCTCAGCCTTCTGTTGTAAATACAGTATCTAATATTAATGAAGCATCTCCTTTGCAGTATATTGATGTCTGTAATCATGTACAAAGTTATTTACAATTGTTAGATAGCTTAGAGCCACTAACTATAGGAGTTGTTCGAACTCTTCATACAGATGTATCATTAGAGTCTATACAAAAATCGTACTTCGTGGTTCCTATTCGAAAGAAGGGAGAAAATCTAATATTCTTCTACAAAGGACCCCAGAATCCTTCTAATCTGGAAGAAGATGACAAAAATGATGATACTGGAAGGTTACAATTATGTCGCTACAGTCAACAGTCCAAAGATATCATCAAGAATATGGGTTATGACTTCAGAACCAGCCTCAATAATAGAAAAGGAAGAAGAATGCCTGTTCGAATTCCTCCATTAAAATACGGAAGGACAAAATGTGGTTTGGGTTACATTGCTCCTACCTCCTTTATCAACATAGTCCATGAAGATTCAAAATTCGATGAAGACGAACGATCTGAAGATGAACGATCTGAGTCTTCCGATTCCATTTCTTGAGATTCTGACACAAGTATTGGCGATCTCCATCGCTCTATTCTATCCATCAATATGGTCTTTGTTGATGGCCCGCAAGAAAATGATGAAGATGAGGATGATTTTGAAATATCACCCGAATCAGAACAATGGGCTCAAAGATTAGACAATCAATGGGAATTCAGGTTCGAGCAGAGGGAACCTCCTACTGAAGATAAACTGATCCAAATTGATGTTGGGGAAGAAGGGTCCCCTAAACCAATATTCATCAGCGAAAGTCTTTCAGAAACAGATAAGCAAGACATGATCAAGCTTATTCATGATTATATCGATGTCTTTGCCTGGAGTTACGAGGATATGCCGGGACTAGATCCGAAGATCGCAATGCACAAACTTAATATCATGTCAAATGCTAAACCAGTCAAACAACAACAGCGACGATTTCGCCCAGATATTATGGATGCAATTGAAGCTGAAGTCAACAAGCTTATGGCTTCCGGATTTATTCGAGAAGAACAACATCCTGAATGGGTGGCTAACATCGTTCCTGTCCTTAAAAACGGCAAGATCCGAGTCTGTATAGACTTTCGTGATCTCAATACAGCTTGTCCTAAAGACGAGTTTTCTCTTCCAATTACAGATGTCATGATCGACAACACATGTGGTTTCGAACGGATATCATTCATGGATGGGTATTCGGGGTAAAATCAAATCAAAATGTTTCCAGATGACGAAAAACACACTTCCTTCAGAACGCCGATCGGTACATACTGTTATACAGTGATGCCGTTTGGTCTCAAAAATGCAGGAACAACATATCAGCGAGCAATGAGCACTATATTCCGTGAACATCTCCGGAAAATAGTCGAATGCTATGTTGATGATATTGCAGTCAAAAGTCGACAAAAGTAGGATCATATCCAAGATTTGAAGACTATCTTTGATTTAATGCGTCAGCATCAACTTAAAATGAACCCTACTAAGTCCTTTCTGGGCGTCTCTACTGGCAAATTTCTCGGCTTCGTCATTACCACTAAAGGTATACACGTGGATCCTGAGAAGATCAAAGCCATTCAAGAGATGCGTCCTCCATGCACCTTAAAAGAGCTACGAGGATTTCAAAGAAGAATTGCTTATATCAGGAGATTCATTTCCAACTTATCAGGACGCTGCAGACCATTCAACAAACTTCTGAAGAAAGGTGTATCTTTTGTCTGGAACGAAGAATGTCAAAAAATATTTGACAATATCAAACAGTATCTCATGAACCCTCCGGTTTTGGTACCTCCCGTCTCGGGAATACCGTTTCTTCTATATGTTCGAGCCATGGATCATTCTCTTGGTACATTACTCGCCCAGAAAAATAAAAATAGCCATGAACAGGCTATTTATTATCTCAGTCGCATAATGACAGGCGCTGAACTGCGTTATTCTCCAATCGAGAAAAAATGCCTAGCATTAATGTTTGCTGTTCAGAAAATGCGATATTATATTATCGGTCAAACAATTCACGTCATTTCCAGAGTGAATCCCATCAGGATTATGATGAAGAAACCCGGTATTCTCAACTCTAGACTAGCTAATTGGGGAATTTTGTTAGCTCAATACGACATGCATTATATTCCTTAAAAGTCAGTTAAAGGACAAGCTCTTGCTGATTTCCTGGCAGCTCATGCAGTTCCAGAAGATTCTAAATTATATGATGAGATTCCAGATAAAGTGCTGGATTCAAATCTGGTTTCTGAAGAAATTCCTACCTGGCGTCTATTTTTTGATGGAGCATCTAGAATAGGTCCTAATGGCAATATTGTCGTCGGAGTTGGGATTGTTCTCGTATCCCCAGAAGGACTAACTATTCAGAGGGCTTATTCTCTGGATCAATCATGTTCAAATAATGTAGCCGAATACAATGCGTTGCTCATCGGTCTTCAACTTGCTAAACATCTAGATATTCAATATTTGGAAGTTTATGGAGACTCCAAGCTTATCATCAATCAGATCAGAGGAACGTATGAAGTTCGTCATCAGGATTTGATACCTTATCATCGAGCAGCACTCTCTATGGCCTCCTCCTTTGAAGGTTTCTTTATTGAACATGTTCGACGAGCCTATAATGCAGAAGCTGATGCTTTAGCTAATCTTGCTGCTGTATTAGCCATACCAATCAGACGTCAGCAAGTGATAGTGGTTTATAACCGAGAACTATTCTGCATTGAGAATAATTTGGCTTTGGCTTTTCCCCATAATCCAGACAAAGATTCTCTCAACCTTGATGCTGGATTAAAGTTTGACAAAGTGTCCTCATCTTCTTCCGATTCTACTATGGAATATATCTTTTCTAATGAAACAGAAGCCATAACTGAAGACTGGAGACGCCCGTTTCTAGACTTTGTATTATATGACATACTTCCCAATAATCCGAGTGAAGCAGCGTCTATTCGGCGTCGATCTCTCAGATTCTATTATAATCATACTACGAAGACATTATATCGTCGGGCCTACGACGGTCTTCTCCTCCGATGCATCGCTGGTGAAGAAGCACAACAGATTGTCCGTGAAGCACATGATGGTGTTTGTGGAGCCCATCAACCGGGTCCTAAACTTCAAGATCGTATCCGACGTATGGGTTATTATTGGCCCACGATGGTGGCTAACGCCATTCAATATGCTCGGAAATGTAAAGCTTGCCAAATTCATGCGGACTTTATCCATCAACCGTCAGAGTTCTTACACCCAACAGCGGCATCATGGCCCTTTGAAGCTTGGGGCATGGATGTCATTGGTCCTATTAACCCACCATCATCAAAAGGACATCGGTTTATTCTAGCAATAACCGATTACTTTTCCAAATGGGCTGAAGCAATCCCGTTATCTGAAGTCAAAACTTCTAATGTTATTAACTTCGTCAAACATCATGTCATCTATCGATTTGGTGTTCCTCGACGTATTATCCATGATAACGGACCGCAGTTCATCAGTCAGAAATTTACTCGATTCTGCGATGATCATCGGATCAATAATTTAGCTTCTACAGCATATAATCCAGCAGCTAATGGATTGGCAGAAGCTTTCAATAAAACGATCATCAAACTCTTGAAAAAGTTCGTTTCTTCCAACAAACGAAACTGGAGCGAGAACCTTGGTGAATGTTTATGGGCCTACCGCACCACAGTTCGCAATGCGACCGGATGTACGCCTTTCTCTTTAGTATATGGGTATGAAGCTGTTCTTCCCCTTGAGATCCAGATTCCTTCTCTGAGAATTGCAATCTCCAATGAACTTACAACAGAAAATAATGATCGTCTTCGACTTCAAGAATTGGAAGCTCTAGATGAAAAACGATTGTATGCTCAACAAAATATCGAGCTGTATCAGGCCCAAATCTCAAAAGCTTTTAACCGGAAAGTCAAAGTCAGAGCATATCAGAAGGGAGAACTGGTCCTTACTGTCAGACGTCCTATGACCATGACACATATGAGCAAAGGCAAATTTGACGCGAAATGGGAAGGCCCATTCGTAGTAAACAAAGTCTTCTCTAACGGAGCATACCAGCTTGCCTCTATGGATTGTAAAGTCACGATGATGCCTATCAATGGCAAATTCTTAAAAAAATATTATGTATAATATTTTCATCATTCCCCAGCAAATATAAAATCAAAGTTAATTCTTCACTACAAAAGTTATCTCGATATCGTTATCCCCAGAGAAAACTGATATTCTACCATGTATCATTTTTCCAGAGAATTTGATATTTTGTCTTATTAGATCCCCAGTGGATTTAATAAAGATCTTGTATAGAAAATCATGTCCATATTACCTCTGAATTTTCTATCTCAGTATGTATCATATTTTCTATTCTATGAAAATGATATCTCGTCTTTTGATTTCCGAGTCCAAAGATCATGAAAATAGAATCCAAAGATACCTTTATATCTGAATTCTGTTTTCTCTAATTAGTATTAAACTAAAATTATCTTTAGTTTAATATCATGATAGAGTTACAAAGTTTATTTGTATATTCTATTTTATTGAAATATGTCATGTATTATTTACCTCTGAACATGTTTTCTACAAAATATCATCCACAGAATTGAAATTAAGTCAAAATATTCATTTCAATCAAAATCAAAATATTGATTACAAATGGGTACCAAAATTTCAATACATGATAAATGTAAAAGATCTATTTAGGAGGAGTAATTATCTCCTAAATACGAACGATTACATTATTTATCTTTTCTTCATGAGTTTTCTTGATTCGCTCTGCTGTTTCAGCTCCAATCATCCGTTGGTCATATTCCACAATAATAGAGCTACGACGATTGGTCTCTTCAATCTGATTGGTTTGCATCAATTCTCGCTCTTGCTGTAAAAGTTGACAGCGTTCAACTTCAGATTTACGATCAGTAGCAATCTCTGATTGTTCTTTTTCTACGGAGGCAATTTGCTCCTGAAGACGAGCTAGCTCTTCCCTCAACCTTCTAAGCTCTTCAGCTTTTGACGCTTCATCTTTCTCTAGGCGCTCCATATTCTGACGAGTACTTATTATTTCTTCGTCTTTCGCCATTAACTCTTTAGAAGACTGAGCGAAGAATTCTGTCAGAGCAATGTGCTGAGCTTGAACTTCATTCTCCAAATGAGCAATCTCAGCTGCAGTCAGAGACTTAATATCCTCCTTTTTAATCTCCCAGTATTTATGGATGTTTGCTTCTAAATCATTCAGGAGATGTTCAAAAAAGACACATTGGGTCTCATAACCAGCCTGTCTTAAAGCTGAAAGTAGAAAACTAGTCGCCTCTTGAAGACTCGAAAAGGGCATAGTCTCATCCTTCATAAGTCGTCTCGAGAATGTATCCAGATATGAATAAATAATATCTGAATACATCCCCATGATCTTTGCTATCCCAGTGTCAAAACCGGGAGTCACTGCAATAGTAGAGGAAGGAGCAGGAGGAGCCTCTATTCTGGGAGCTGAAGTGAGTGCTTTTGGAGAACTCGGCAAATGTGAACTCTCCTCACCCACATCAGTTTGGACAAGTGGGGCTTGAGTAGAACTCATAGCCGGTGCAGTTCCTACAGCTATTGGAATCAAAGAAGCATGATCAAAACTAAAAGACAATAAAGCAGAGACAAGACAAAACTTTGATGAATAAAATATTACCTAGAGCTGGTTCATATTCAGTTTCCTTCGGATCATTTAGCCCGGCTCGTAGTCTGTTCAGAGTGCTTTCTGACACGGGATTGATTTCACTGCTGCCCGCCCCAGAAGTACTCGGAGCTTGAACTTCTATTTCTAGATGCCTCTCCGGCTCTGGAGTCAACCCTGAATGTTGACCAATTGTCTTCGGTACATCAATTGGAGTTTTAGATGGTGATTCATCGTCTATCTCCATGTCTTCTTCTCCAAAAGAATGAGATGAAGGTTCATAGTCAACTTGTTCGTCATCACTCTTATTGCTCTCTGAAGCTTCAGCAATTGGTTTGAGAGTAGTGGCTTCCTTCACTGATTCTTCCGAAATCAATAAGTCATTAGCTATTTTAGCCTGATTCTCGGCCTCTACCGCAGGTTGACCAATCATCTGCGCATCATCGGCCGTTGGCAGAATCGATTCTATATCAGAAGGCATGGATGATCCAGCAGGCTCAGGTACATCTTCTTCAATAGGTTCCGTCTTTACAAAAAAAGCAAAGGCAGTTTGCTTTTCTAAAGCTAATCGCTCAGCACGATCGGTGGGACTCTTTGCATCGAGACAAATGACGGATTTAGTTTTTGAAACTATCACTTTCCTCCTTATTCTTTTTGTGAATGGAACAGTAGGATAATCGTCTTTTGAGTCACTACCTGCTTCATCAGCATCTCTGACTCGATTGGAAGCAGGAGAAGTCCCTGGAATGGTAATTCCTCCATGATTTCGAGTCTCTGCCCGAGTAACTCTTTTTAGGGCAGGCCCAGCAGCACCTTTGCTCCGCTTTCTCTTCGGTGTATTGTCAGCAGATATACTCTCTTCAGCACTTCCAATGGGCACATGTAATGGTTGATGAAGGTCATCAGAGAAGAAGGTTTCTAAAACTTCATCATCAACTGCATCAGTAGCCAGAGGATTTTCTTGGTCATGACAATCTCTAGGCAAGGCTGATTTGGTTGATTTCTTTTCAATATGAATAAAGCTTCTACCTAAGATACTGAATTTTTCATCAAAGGTATTAGCTGATACATAGAATTTGGCATAAGACGCCAATATTCTAGCTCCTCTTCGATAAGTGACTGGATCTGGCATAGAAAAGGTAGCTCCTGTACCTTTAGCAATATAGTATATCCAAGCTCTGGCACCATCGATTAATCCACCCTGGTAGCCAAAACATGTCGTTGCATTGCCCACATGCAACTGATCATAACCAAATTGCCAAGCAAACCTACTCGAAAGATATGGTTCTAGATAAGTGATGTTGTCACGGCGGCAGATTAATTGAGATGTCCTGATCCTTTTCAGCCATTCATGTTGAACATCATCCAATTTATTGCCACCAATGCCATCAACCAACTTCCCAGGCATGGTTTCATAACTAACAGGTGGAAGAACACAAGTGAAGCTCCATAATTCTCCCCTGTTTAATATAGTTCTACAATCTGTCAAAGTGTCATATTTCCACTTTGGTGTGTGACTGTATCTTTCCAGAAAGGTGTCATCTGGTCTAGCCATCCCAGCATTCATGAGAGATTCAAAATGAAGAAGTAGCCACCCAAATAAATATGTAAAGGGCATTTCTACCCGAGGAAAGGATGTAAGGCTCTTCCTTGCCAATTCGAACATTCTATCTGTATATGCCCTTAATCCAGCATTCAGACGGCATGTTATTGCTGTCAGCAAATCCATCTTATACCCGAAAGTCAGACGGACTGCTGCGAAGACAACTCCTCTGTGCATCCTGTCTGCTGAACAGGTGCCAGGTACTATAAATTTTCTCAGCCAGAGAGATATAAATCCGGCCAGATGACCTTCAACAGATAATTCTCGGCTGCCCTGCTTAATATAGGTCTCAAACCTATCACCGGCTTTATAGGTGCCTTCGTCTTCCTCAATGACGATGTCGTCATGAGTGGTGTCCCGGATGAACTTATCAATCTCAGCTTGATTCAGAGGTTTAAATTCACCGACATATTGCTCAGTCTTCTTCTTCTTCTGAACTTCATCAGTACGGCCTTGAAATAAATAGGCCATCTATTTAGAAGAATAACAGTTGGAATCTCCTTCCCCACCTTGTCCTTTATAAAAAGCCTTACAAATACTGTAATGACACATCAATTCTTCAAAGACATGAAGAACCATTGGGTTGGCTTCGGAGATCTTATTCATTTCATCAACGAAAGGGATATACTCTTCATATGGCAAATCTGCTATTGGCAGCTGAGAAATATATGCCATTTCATGAAAGGCGAATCCCATCTCGCCTCTGGGAGTCATGAAGGTGCCGGTACGGTAGTTATACCTCTCCGCCAATGCCAAGAACAACTCTGGGTTTGGTCTAAAACCATAAGCGGTACACTTGATGGCATTATATAGACCTATTGCCTTTAACTGTTCCCCAAAGTTTTTCAAAATCCATCTTACAAGAACAGTCCATCTGGTATTTTCCGGATTTACCAGACCAGTCAGCCTCATAGACTGTTTTGGGTAGATGGCATTTTCCAGTTGAGCAAATTCGTTTGCAAAGATTGGGACTCTGACTGGCTTCAGAAGTGCTGAGTCCTCAGGAGGGATGGAGGCAGGTAGCAGTCCTCGCAAAGCTGTGACATGTGGTTCAGTACCACTGCAGAATCTTCCTTGACGATATCCTATCCACCCAGCTTTTGCTTGACGGGATGGAGTGATATCCCACTTCATTTGTCTTTGACAACTTGCATGAAATAAGCGAGCTATGTTGATGCTTTTTGATAAACCAGTCAGATACATTGGCTGATTCACATCACCATCCCTATAATAACAGTATGATACTTTATCCAGAGCAGGCTGAGAGTTTATGTCAATAGCATCTCCGAAAAGAAATGCTGGCTTCGAGTGGGTAACACCATCCACACTCTGTAAAGGCAATCCACTCATCAAGTTCAGCAAGGTGTCATTTTCCTGATTTGTCAAAAGTGCTATCCTTGTAGAAGGTCCATCGAATTAGAGAAAACGAACATGTGATAGGTCACTGTTATAGTTATTTCCTACACATCCTTCAAATTCTGCCTCCTGAGCCAGAATATCCACTGCAAAAGAAGAATAAGAAGTTAGAAATCTTCAACACAAAGAGATGGCAAAGTTCAACATACGCTCAGCTTTTACTAAGCGTACGGCAGACTCAAAGTTCAACATACGCTCAGTTTTTACTAAGCGTACGGCAGACTCAAAGTTCAACATACGCTCAGTTTATACTAAGCGTACGGCAGACTCAAAGATTAACATACGCTCACTCTATCCTAAAGCGTATGATGGATTCAGAGATCATTTTTTCTATCCTAAGTGAATTTTAAAGTTCAGTTTATGTTCAGCTTGAGCGTATTAGCGTATGGTTGACAAGATGATCATCAAAAAAAATACGCTAACACAGGAGTTAGCGTATCTCAGTGAGACAACTTGACATAGCGTATTCTTCCAAGATAGCATATTTCGATATTTCTATCAAAAATATGCGTATCTTACAGAATATGCTTCAAACATATTTTTCGTATAAACGAAAAACATAGAATACGGCTAAAACCCTAAAAAGGGAAGCGTATTTTCTGACGTATTTGACCCTAAAAAGGGGATACGTTTTATGATCTTGTTCTAACCAGAGCCCTAAATAGAGGATAGTTACTGTTCATCATCATCATTCTCACCATAGAGGGGCTTCAATGGGCGTTCACTTCGTCGAACGCGCTCATCGGTAGTCTTCTTAGCAGCGGCGGCGGCGGGCTGAGATGACTCCGCAGGAGCCTTCCCCTTTCCCTTCGCAGCAGCATCAACCTTGGGCGCCATTGATAAAGCTTGAGTCGAAGAAGAAGAAGTTGAGTCTTGAGTTTCTTTTTCTCTCTCGAAGACGAATGCAAAAGTAAAGAAATAAATTAGGTTTTAGAAGACCTATTTATAGAAGAAAAGAAGAAGTTCAAACGGCGGTTGTTCTTTAAACAGAATCCCTAAAGATTTGCACTGATATTGAGGAAGATAACAAATTCATGCCAGCGTGTCAGGACTTATTCCCACTTTAAGTTCAAAGTAATTTCGAACTTTTGAAATTCATAAAGTTCGAAAACTTTGAAGGGGGTCTTGTAGGGTGTGAAAATTATGACACGCTGACATAAGACTCAGCCAAAGTCATACGCTCAAGGCCATACGCTCATTCAAAGCCATACGCACAAGGCCATACGCTCAGCCAAGGCCATACGCTCATCTACAAGCTGTGCGCTCAGTAAATATTTTATTATTTCCTGAAATGACAGAACAACATGTATTTAATGAAGGATGAATCTGACACTTCGTCTTTCGTGCAAAGACAGCTGCCCTATGAAGATTAGCCGTCGTATAGGTTTTCGAGAAATGATTTTGTCTCTTACGAGGACAGCTCAGCAGCCATCATAAATGCACAGCCATCATTACTGTCATTTCTGACAGTCTGTCAGCCATCATATCTGCGGCACAACGCTCAAGAGATATTTGTCAGTATTAGAAGATATGGCGTATTTGAGAAGATTGAAGACAGCCACGTGTCTACTCCCTCAATGCATACGACTCCTTGCTCAACCAACTGAGCGTATGGACTCCATACGACTCCTTGCTCAACCAATGAGCGTATGGACTTCATACCAACCAAGTGAGCGTATAGACTCCATACGACTCTTTGCCAACCAATTGAGCGTATGGACTCCATACGACTCCTTGCTCAACCAGTGAGCGTATGGACTTCATACCAACCAAGTGAGTGTATGGACTCCATACAATTCTTTGCCAACCAAGTGAGCGTATGGACTCCATACGACTCCTTGCCAATCAAATGAGCGTATGGACTCCATATGACTCCTTATCAATGAAGTGAGCGTATCAGCTTTATATAGCTCTATATTGTTCAAGTCAGTGCCTTCAAAAGCTAGCGTATGACCCTTCTTCAACAAAGACAGCGTATCACAGTAAATGCATCCAGGATGACTTTCAACGTACAGTCAGCACACGTTCTCACGTGTCCTGTACTCAGTTACCCACTTATTCAGAAGTTATGCAATGTGGCATTCATGCCATCAATCTCTCCTAGATATATTCCACTACTTTCAACCGCACTCCAACGTGTCTCCATCAGAATTCGCCACGCGTCCCTGCAGTTATGCACACGTCAAGTAACTGACTAAGCGTATGCTTCAGAACAGTTATCCAGAACTCTATAAAAGAGAGTTTCTTCATCTTCATCAGATACTACAATTAATTCAGAGATAACAAAGAGATTGCCCAGTTGCTGTCCAAGTTCTTCGAAGTTTGAGTTTTCTTCATCGCATCGTCCAAGGGATAAAGTAATCGTCTTCTAGATTAGATTCCTACAGTTGTAATTTTCTCAGATACAAAAAAAATAAAGTAAATTTATTTATGGAAAACAATTTGCCTAGAAGGTTTTCTCATCAATTCGGGTATAGTCAGCTGTTCCTTGACTGCCCCAGTGCTTGCCTGGGCTTCGAGGGCAGTGTCCTTGATGGCATCCGGGCGTAGTATTATTACAATGCTGTTCATACCCGGGCTAGCTTTTCAATCCCTGACTCTAATACGCAAGGGGATATTCTGTACATGGCGGCTCTTTATCACGTTGCGGCGAGCAAATCTTTCGTGAACTTTGACATGAATACCAGCTTCATTGTCGGGACCGGCTTGGCAGAAAAGCTCGAGGGTTCCAAAAAGAGAAAGAGAGGGACGAATAGGGTTCCTGTGCCAGACTCAGAGTCCACTGTGGCGGACGAAGAGGATGACGAGCAGGCCGCCGATGACTCGTCGCATTCTTCGGACGAGGAGGTGGGGGACCAGCCTCCTACTGTGCCGGACAAAGAGGTGGAGGATCATCCACCTGTTGTGCCTGGTGCTTCACGCCAACGAGGCAGGCATCTGTCCACTGACGATGGCATGACCTACTCCACAAAACGGGCTGTGGTAAGACGTCGCAGGCTGTTTATTAATGTTGACGCTATTTTTGAGGTGATTGGAATTTCAACTGCCTTTTTCTTCTTTTTCTAAATTACGGCCTAATCATTTTTTTCCTTTGCTCCTTGTAGGCGACTAGGGAGTCTGCTTCTCGGGACTCGACTGCTGAAGTTGACCCAGCCTTGTCTACTCTGATCCATGATGTGTGCACCGCCATCACTTCCGCTGGGGTTCTTTCGGAGGCGGACGGGGGCTCTACTGTCCCTGTCCCTGTGACAACTGAATTCCAACAGGATGATACTGACCTGGCTGGCTCCCCTTCAGGGGTGGCTGGGGCAGAGAAACTAGTTGAATTTGTGTTAGAAGCTGCGGTGGGGAGACCACGCCAGCTTCAAACGAGCTGCAGCCTCCGAGCTCTTCCCCTGGTAAGATAAACCAGCTTCTTAACTTATGAGGAGGCCTATTTTCTCTATCATCCTGTCCTTCGTGGATTAATGATTGCTTTGAACGTGCAGGTCCCACCCCTTTATTGTCGGTGGTGGACATTGCCAGGGCAGACTCTACCGGAAAGAATCTGATGGAAGCACGTGTGCCTCCTTCTTTTCCAACCCATACTGAGGGGCTTCTAGCTGGGTTAAGTTTGGGAGCCTTAGTGATAGCACAGCTGGGGCAAGGCACGACGCTTTCCGTGCCATCCTCTACGGATAGGGTTTCGGGAGTTAACCTTTCAGCTCTACCAAGTATCCAGGCTCTTCGAGCGGCGGAAGAGGAGCTAGCTGCTATTTATGCATCTTTTCGCACAGAATTTATTTCCCTGGTGGCGGGGGCGGCAAGTTCTGAGGCTACTCCGTCGGTACTGCCTGCCACACTTTCTTTGACTCTATCCTCTACAGAGGTTTTGGATGAAGTGTCCCAGGATGTGGTCGACAGTTTCCACCGCCACCTGAAGAGGGGGATCGAGGCAGCTGTGGAGAGGAGGACACCCTTTTCTATGGCCCGTCAATGCGCCGATGGCCAGATTAATATCCTTAGAACACTCCCTGGTGGAGCGGGACTGGCTGCGCTTCTGGAGCCTAAGCTGTTAGGGGCTGATCGTCTTGTGGCCCAGTTTCGCATGCTGCAGCAAGCTGATTGACCCGCTGTAATAAACTAAGAGCACAATTTCCTCATGACCGCGGTGGAGAAGGTGAGGCTTGCTCGGGAATCGATCAAGCCAACTATATTGAAGGACTGCCAGGATCTGACTCAGTTGTACGATCAATGGAACCGTCGGACTGAAGATTGTGCAGCTCGGGAAGCGGCGGCCTTCCGCGGGGTAGCTGACACCCAGGAGCAGATCCTCGAGCTCCAGAGAAAGCTGGCTTTCCTGGAGTCCGAGCTCGAAGCTGCTCATGCTAAGAAAGGGATTGCCATTCAGGAGGCTGACAAATTTAGTAGGGCTTCTGCCAATCTAGAACTTGCCCTAAAGAAGATGGAGAACGACTGGCAGGCATATATGTATTTGAATAATGCAGAGCAGTTGTCCCAGGAGGCCGAGCATTGAGCGAAACAGAGACTTGAGCGGGGGACTGCCTTGGTGAGAAACCGCCTCTTGGAGTTGTGTAATGCCGAACTATAGTCGGCTTTTTTTTTTCTTTCGTTTCTGTTTTCTTCGTTTTTTTCCTTTTTTTCTTTGAGAGGGACGTGGTCCCAAAACATGTAATGCTTTTTCGTCTTTCAAATAAAGAGTACTTTCCATTCTACCCTTCGTTTGTATGACTTGTTGTGCCTGTGGTATTGTGGTGATGTTTGCCCCGCATGGGGGACTTGTTTGTGGACCTGTTACCCCTGGCATACCTTGGTTTTAGGTACGGATAACAAGTTTGATTGGAGATACCTAGAACAGTTCCACGGCAAGGTGGTCGTAGGTGTTCAGGGTATCGGAAGATAGAATGCCATGGAGCAGCTGGGCTCCCGGGGCATGATGAGGAATGGTGGGCCTGTACTAAGAGATTTAGCAAAGAACATTTGTGGGCCTATTATCCTTGGCGTACCCTGACTTAGGATACGAATAATAGGATGAAGGGGAACCAACATACTTACTCAGAGGTGATGAGAACATGGCAAGTATGAGGGTTTTACCGTGGAGTCTTCCTACTCAGAGGTAATGAGGACATGGCAGGAGTGGACTCAACGGAGGATATTTGTGGTCAACAGAGGACATTTTTGGGCCTATTACCCTTGGCGTACCCTGATTCAGGGTACGGATAATAAGACAAGAGAGGACCAACGTACTTACTCAGAGGTAATGAGGATATGGTAAGTACGGAGGTTTTACCGTGGAGTCTTCCTGCTCAGAAGTAATGAGGACATGGCAGGAGTGGACTCAGCGGAGAATATTTGTGGACCTATTATCCTTGGCGTACTCCAATTGTGGGTACGGATAATAAGTCGAAAGGGAATCATCATACTTACTCAGAGGTAATGAGGACATGGCAAGCATGAAGGTTTCTTCGACGGAGCCTTCCCACTCAGAGGTAATAAGAACATGGCAGGAGTGGGCTCAATGAAGGAGGATACATAGAACGACTCAGAGGTAATGAGGACATGGAAGTTTTATGTAAGGGGTGATTTATTTTTGGCGGAAGTGAAACGACTCAGAGGTAATGAGGACATGGCCGTTTTGGAAATTTGTGGATCGGTTACACTTTTTGTGCACTGGAAGTACGGGTAGTGGATCATGAGTGAGGATCTCTTCCAGGAAGAAAGTTCAGAGGTATGATCATACATGACTTACTATCTGAAAGAGTGACCGAAATGTGAGTTCAGAGGCACCAGCAGATACATGACTCGATAATTTAGAATATTGTGAAAGTGTGAGTTCAGCGGCACCCGTGGGTACATGACTCGATAATCTGGAATAGTGTGGATGTGAGTTCAGCGGCACCAACGGGTACATGACTCGATAATATGGAATATTGCGGATGTGAGTTCAGCGGCACCAGCGGGTACATGACTCGATAATCTGGAATGTTGTGGATGTGAGTTCAGCGGCACCAACGGGTACATGACTCGATAATATGGGATGTGGTGGATGTGAGTTCAGCGGCACTAGCGGGTACATGACTCGATAATCTGGGATGTGTCATTTAGACATAATATTTCTTTAGGAACTTGTCGTTGACGGGCAACATAAGCAAGTCTCCATTTTGCTTTGCGAGGCGGTAAGCACCGTTGGAGAATACAGCCTCAATGATAAATGGACCTTCCTATTTTGGCTGGAATTTGCCGGCGGTCTTGTGAGTCATGACCATCGGCCTCCGGAATGCCAGAACGAGATCGTCCACTTGGAATGTTCTGATTTTGACCTTCTTGTTGAAGGCTCCAGAGATGCATGCTTGGTATAGCTCGATCCTTTGCTGAACCAGGAAGCAGTTTTCATCTAAGGCCTCTAACTCTTGTAGCCGGCGACAGTAGTTATCGTCCGTCGGTAATTGATAAGTGAGAGCGACGCGGAGTGAGGGTATTTGAGTCTCCAATGGGAAAACTGCCTCACTCTCGTATACCAGGGAGAATGGCGTGTTCCCTGTAGCCGTTCGGACTGTGGTACGGTACGCCCATAAGCATTCACCAAGCTTCTCGTTTAAGTCGCGTTTGTTGGACGATACGAACTTCTTAAGTAGTTTGATGATTGTTTTGTTGAATGCTTCTGCCAACCCGTTCGCCGCTGGATTGTATGGCGTCGAAGCAATATTCTGGATGCGGTGCTTGTCGCAGAACCGATAGAAGGTGTGGCTTACAAACTGCGGACCATTATCGTGGATGATCCTTCGGGGCAGTCCAAAGCGATAGATGATGTGGTGCTTAAGGAAGCTGATCACATTTGAAGTCTTTACTTTTGTAAGCGGGACAGCTTCCGCCCATTTGGAGAAATAATCTGTAAGTACGAGTATGAAGCCATGTCCTTCGGAGGAAGGTGGAGTGATTGGACCAATGATATCCATCCCCCATGCTTCGAACGGCCAGGACACTACTGTCGGATGTAGAAATTTGGATGGTTGGTGGATGAAGTCTGCATGGACTTGGCAGGCTTTGTACTTTCTCGCATAGTCTATTGCATCTGCTACCATCGTAGGCCAGTAGTAGCCCATTCGGCGAAGACGGTCTTGCAATTTAGGGCCAGGCTGATGGGCCCCGCAAACACCGTCATGAGCTTCTCGTACAGCTTTTTTGGCTTCTATATTTGACAGACACCGAAGTAATAACCCATCGTAGGATCGTCAATACAGTATTTTTGTCTCTGTATCGTAGAAGAATCTGAGAGAGCGCCGTCTGATGGAGGTGGCTTCCTTTGGGTTCTCGGGCAGGATATCATAGACGACGAAGTCAATGAATGGTTGTCTCCAATCTGGGACATCATCGATCGTCTGGGCGGAATAACTCGCCACGAATTGAACGTTGTTCTTGGCGCAGACCAGTTCGTGGCCTATCACATCTACCGATTGATGAGTATGATTTGGCATTGCTAGGGAAGCGGCAAGGCATGCTAAGGCATCGGCTTCGGTATTTCGGAGTCTGGGAACGTGTTCAATGAAGAACCCTTCAAATGATGAGATGATGTTGATCGCTATTTGGTGATAGGGGATCATGTCTTCATGGCGAACCTCGTATAAACCCCGGATCTGATTGACGATTAACTGTGAATCGCCGTATGCTTCAAGATATTCTATCCCCAGCTCTCTTGCAAGTTGGAGGCCAATGACCAGAGAGTTGTACTCGGCCACATTGTTAGAGCAGGGTTCTGTAAGAGAGTAAGCGCGATTGATCACCAATCCGGAAGGAAAAACTAGTACCACCCCGACTCCGACGACGATGTTGCCATTGGATCCAGTTTTCGAAGCCCCGTCGAAGAACATTCGCCATATATCATCGTGAGAGGTTACATGCGAGTCGACGAACTCATCTGGGACTTCTTCATATATTTTGGATGACTCCGAGCCTGGGTAGGCTGCCAAAAAGTCTGCCAGGGCTTGATCTTTGACAGCCTTTTGTGGGACGAAGATCATATGATAAGGGGACAGCAATATTGCCCATGTAGCGAGGCGAGAGCTGAGTGCCCCTGGTTTAGTCATGAGGATCCTGAGAGGGTTGACTCGTGATATCACATGTATGGTTTGTCCAGTGACATAGTACCGCGTCTTCTGAATGGCGAACACCATGGCGAGGCATTCCTTCTCCACAGCGGTGTATCGGTGCTCTGGCCCAATCATCATTCGACTGAGGTAATATATGGCTTGTTTATGTCCTGCATCATTGTTTTGTGCCAGCAGAGCCCCGAGGGAAAGTTCCATTGCTCGTACATAGAGCAGGAATGGTTTTCCAGCAACCGGAGCCACCAGGACTGGAGGTTTCGACAAATATTCTTTGATGCTGTCGAAGGCCCGCTGACATTCTTTATCCCATACGAATGAGACGCCTTTCTTCATGAGATGGGTGAATGGTCGACATCGCCCGGAGAGGTTAGAAATGAACCTTCTGATGTAAGCTAGTCTACCTTGAAGGCGTCTGAGTTTGCAGAGATTTCTCGGGAGACCCATCTCCCTAATTGCTTTTGTCTTCTCAGGGTCTACATGGATACCCTGGGCGGTGATGATAAAACCCAAGAACTTCCCGCTGGATACGCCCAAGAAGGACTTTATAGGGTTCATTTTCAAATTGTGCGCTCACATCAGGTCGAATACCGTCCTCAGATCCTGCAGATGGTCTCCCTTACAGTGACTCTTGACGGCGATGTCATCAACATAGCACTCCACCGTCTTGCGTAAGTGATCTATGAAGATGATGCTCATAGCTCTTTGATATGTGGCACCAGCATTCTTCAAACCGAAAGGCATGACTGTGTAGAAGTATGTGGCAATCGGTGTTCGAAATAATGTATACTTTTCGTCGTTAGGAGACATCTTGATTTGGTTGTACCCTGAGAAGCCTCCATGAATGACATACGTTCGAAGCCGCAGGTGTTGTCAATCATGATGTATGTGATAGGGAGGGGGAATTCATCTTTGGGACATGTCTCGTTCAGATTGTAGAAGTCGATGCAGATTCGAATCTTTCTATTCTTCTTGAGGACTGGTACTATGTTGGAGACCCAATCCGGATGTTGTTCCTCACGAATGAATCCGCTGGCTATTAATTTATTGACTTCGGCTTCGATCACATCCATGATGCCTGGACGGAAGCGTCGTTGTTGATGCTTGACTGGCTTTGCATCTGGCCGAATGTTGAGTTTGTGAAGAGCAACCTCGGGGTTTAGTCCTGGCATGTCTTCATAGCTCCAGACGAACACATCAATATATTCTTTGACAAGTTCCAATAGCGATTCTCGCTCTTCGTCTGTTAGGCTTTTACTGACGAAGATTGGTTTTGGAGAAGATTTGCTACCGAGATCCACTTGTATAACCTCATCTTCAGTAGGGGGTTCTCTTCGTTCGAACCGTTTTTCCTATTGTGCATCCAACTGTTGGGCCCACGGCTCTAACTCGAGGATTTTCGGAACGTCTTCATCTTCTTCGTAAGCATCGGCGAATGCCATGTTGATTGACAGGACTTGTCTGAATACGTCTCCAATGCTGGTATCCGAGTCAGAAGTTGGTGACCCGGTTGAATGTGACTGCCAGTCACATTCTTCATCTGAACTTTCAGGGGTCATCGTGGGTGTTACATACCCTAATCTACATCGAGTTTTGCTATAGTAGTCCCGTGGTTTGCCAGCCGGGACCAGTGGCTTCAAAAGTAATCGTCGCCCGGTGTCGTAGTTCAAGCCTGGCGTAGTCTCCAGATCATACCCATGTTTTTGCATGAGATATTTGGATTGGGGGCTATAAAGATACAGAGGCAGTCTTCCGGCATCTGATTCAAGGTCGACTTCTTCTACGGTGAAGGGCTGCGGATCGTCCTTCCGGCCGAAGATGAATGGATGATCCCCTCCCTTGATTATGCGGTAAGTGTCTTCCATTGGAGTAAGTTGGATTGCGGTGTACACACTTGTCACCTGTGTGTGTAGGTGAGTGCCTATACCGTGTTCCATAGCATACATTGTACACAGCTTATTGAGCTCGAGGTAGTTCAAAGATAGCCCTTTATTGATGAAGTAAGGTATCTTTTCTAGGGGATTACATCATCTGCGGAGGGAACATCAGTGTGGACAGCCACATACTTGGCTAGCTCCGGTTCCTCTTCGGCTACCCCCTGTATAAATGAAGACTGAGAGGACGACCTGGCAGCATGATCGTCAGAGGTTCAGCTGGTGGAGCAGAGCGTGGAGTTGTTGGCAGACTAGCGACCCCCAGCTTGGTACTCGATGCTGGGCGGGGAGTGGTTGGTTCGCTAGAAGTCCCAGACCTTGTATCGGGGTGACGACTCTTCTTGGAAAGGCGTATCATTATTGGCTTGTCGGAAGGATTGAGCTTCTCCATTTATGGCTGGCCGACTCTCGGTAACCTGATTGTCAGTGGCTCCGTTGTGGATCTTGGCACTCGGCCAGACCTTGGCAGCCGGATTATCATCTGCTCTTCTTGTGCTGAGAGGCTGATTGTGTTCTTACACAGAGTGGCTGTAAGGGGTACGGACTTGCCAGGTTTGCGAGCTTGGAGGTGGATCGTCAGAGGTTCTTCTGATCCTATGGCTGTCTCGGTACGAGCTTGCATATCTCCTTCACCAAGGTGCTTCTTCGACTTTTCGTACAGGCAGGAGTCTGAGTAGTAGGATTCAACCCCTTTGAAGGGATCGATATCAGCAAATTCTGTCCTCACAAAGCCGTATTTGTCGACATATTTGAAGCACTGGTGTAGCGTGGAAGGCACGATCATATAATCGTGTATCTAAGGGCGGCCCAAGAGGATGTTGTAAGAAGTGTCTGCATCTATGACTTAGCAGGTGACTTCTGATTAGAGATCGCCAATCTGACACTTCAGACGAATCTTCCTAATTGGGTAGCTCCTGCCCGAATTGAAACCGCTGATGGCAGTGCTTGTAGGCGTCAGGCGATGCATTGGGATATGAAGATGATGTAACAGACGCTTCGGGATAATGCTTATGGAAGAGCCAGGATTAATGTGCATCCGATCCACCTTTACATCGTCGATGTGTCCAGTGTAGTATAACGGACGATTGTGCAGGTTGGTTTTGATGAGCATATCCTGCGAAATGAAGACAATGTTGGGCATCGCTCTCGTGCAAGCGCTGTCTTTGAGATCTGCAGGCGGGTTTTCTCCCGTGAGGTTGACCTGAACCAGGTACGCATCGGCATTTTGGAGCACATCGCTCAAAGCTACACGAACATCCTTTGAGAGTCTCAGAAGCTCGTATAATGATAACTTGGCTGGTGTGTTGGCCAATTGTGCCAAGATGTCGAAGTTGTAGGGATTCTCCAGCCCCTGTGGTGCCTCTTTTCGGAGGAATTTGTCAAAGCGAGTCTCCTTCGGCCTAGGCTTGTCGATCGTCGGAGGCTGAGCCGGTCCCGGAGCGTCAGTTGTAGCGGGCTGATGATTTTCAGCTGAGTTATCAGTCACGGGTTGGAATTGTGCCCCAGACCGCGTGACGACGGCTGTAGCTTCTTCGATATCTGTCGAGATTGTACGGCAGGACCTGACTTTTCCATTCTTCTTCTTGCAGATGGAAGATGATGTGGGTCGAGTCACTTTCGATACCAAGTCTGGATGGATCCACATGACCTCCCCTCGTGATGTGGTGAGGTACACTAGACCAGCAGCCTGTTCTCGGGGAGGTAGAAGATTAGCAATCTCCATTGTCACCAGAGGGATGGGGACCACACCGCCTTGCGTTTCCGTTGGAGGGAAGATGCCAAATTGTACTGACACCATATTAGCTGCCACAGTTACCTCTTCGAAGTCGATGGCCAGAGCGTTCGAATCGATGAGATTTTGGATGTACTGTTTTAGTTGGTAACAATCGTGTGTGGCATGGTGGACGTAGCGGTGGTAATGGCAGTACTTTGGGTTCTCCATGTCTGTCGGTCGAGGTTTTCGTCTTGGTGGAGGAAGCTGAATTCTGTCTTCTTGTATGAGCATGTCCAAGATGGGCTTGACGTGACCATCTTCGAAGGAGTAAGTGACTTGCGGCCATTGTTTGTCTGCCGACTTTGGCTCAGGTTTCTGTGCTGTGTCGGCCACCATAGCCTGTTTACCCTGCTGTCCCGATTGTTGGAGGGGCTACCCTATTGTCGTTGTTGGTGTTAGGACGCTTGCCCTTGTTTTCTCCGTCCGAGATGTGCAATCCTAATTGGCGAGCCTTCTTCAATCGTTCTTCGGCACTTGTAGCACTGATGATAAATGTCTTCCAGTCCTTGAATTAACTTTTGTCCATCCAGAGACTGATTGTTGGGAGCAATCTCTTTTGGCAAATTTCAATAAGGGAGGAATCCAGATTTCCAGACGACAGCTTCATTGCGGTTTGGCGAAACCACTCAATGTAATTCCTTGTCAGCTCTTTCTTCCCTTGGACGATGTCCATAAGGGTGGACATTATGATGTCCTGCCCTACTTTGTAGAATCTCTCCAAGAATATGCGCTTGAAGTTGGCGAAAGAGTGGATGCAGTTGTCTGGCAGGTTGCGATACCAGTCGAAGGCGACTCCTTCCAATGCCCCGATGAATAATCGTGTGAGGATGGCATCATCATGGGGCAGATGGTCGGTGGTGACCTCGAAGTAAGTGATGTACTGACTTGCGGAGGTCTTGCCATCATAAGGATTGATATTGAACGGCTTATATCTTGGAGGAAAGGGGACATCCCTCCATACAGCAGGGTATGGTTGCCGTATTCTGAGGTCTTGAGAATTTTCTCGAGCGTGAAACATGGCTCAGAGCTCCTGGACCTCTCTTCTCGCTTCGCGGGTCTCATCCACGGCGGTGGGGGCCGTTACTTAAGGAGGATTGTTGCGCGGGTTCGGTGTCGCTGAATTCGAGTCCGCATTGACCGCGGGACCCACGCTTGTTTGGCCAGGCGTCCCTCCTTGCAGAGTTGGAAGGGCTGCTTTGATCTCGTCCACGAACTTGACCAACACAAGCAGTATGGCCTCCAGAGTGTCGATGCGTTGGCGATCACTGGAACCACCTTGGTTGCTGTCCGTCATGAATACCGTCCTTATGTGAGGAGAGATGGATGGCACAGTGGAGGATGTGTCTTCCGAGTCATACTCCTATAATAAGAAATCATCGGGGTATGTGGGAATGTCTTCTTCTGGTTCAGACTCAGAAGTAATAGTACCCCCAGTTTTCGAGTTCGCATCGTCTTGGGAGTTGTGGACGTCCTCGGTGATGTCAGGGTTTGCTGCATCTGATGGGAGAGTTGTTTCCCCCGGCTCGTCTTCTTGGAACATCGGATTATCGTGGAGGTTCGGAGGAGTGCTACCCCCAGTTCCAGCAACCCCTAGTGGTGTGGACGACGAATCTTCTATTGTAGCAGATTTCGTCTTAGAATGGGTACCTTGGAAAACTCCGGTGGTGGACACCCGCTTAGACGACAGTCTCTTAGTCATAGTGGTTGAAATCTTCGGGCTGGAAACATTTGTCTTCTTCCCTCTCCCATCGGCGGGGACTTTTCGAGCAGAGTTGCAAGAGACGACGGGAAGTGCCTCGTCTTCTGAAGACGGCTGTTGTAGTCTTTGAAAGACGAACTGTCGGTCTTTATGCACCGTCGCGTTATTGCAGCAGCAGTTGACGATGACTTGGGTGCAGTGACGCCCGTGGGAGGACTCTTTGTACCCCGATGCATCTTCTTTTTCCTTGCGTTTGTGGAGGATGGCCTCACGCAAGTCAGATGGGTCTGGATCAACCCTGTTCGCTTCCTGGATTTTTGGAGACTTTTGCGAACCTCTCTGTCCGTTTTTCGCCGGGGGCTGGACTCGAGTGGTTCTGTATAACTTCCCATCTGAGGCCCGCATAACAGTATGCGGTACGCTCGGATGGTCAGAGATCGAATCAGCGGACCGAGCTTGCCAAGCTCGCGCTGCCCAAGACTTCTTCGCTCTAGTACATAAGGGCACATAGTAGGAAGAGTCTAAGTGGTACTGGAGAGAGTCAGACATATCTTCTTGAGAGCACAAGAGATCAGGACCATAGGAGAGGCAATCGAAGACAGAGCCACGTGGAATAGGTGTCATGCGACTGTCATCAGTAATCTTTATGCGGCCGGCAGGCGTAGCCGCATATACTTTCTTCATGCGGCTGGGTGTCTCGGCCGTATGAGTTTTCTTCATGCGGCTGGATGATCTGGCCGGATAGACCTCCTACATGCGGCTGGCCGATTCAATCGCATGAGCATCCTGCATGTGGCTGGCAGACTTGGCCGCATGAGTGTTCGGCTTCTTCTTGGGGCGTATAGGATCACTCTTTGTCCCTGCAAGTCCAGCATCGTAGTACTTTCCTCTGCCGGACTTGGGGACAGCAGAGTCCTCTACGGCTCGAAGTAGAGCCGTATGGGAATCGTCTTCGCCGTCTTGGGTAGCAAAGAGTACCCCGTCCAGAGCTTGTGAAGGAGTAAATGATTTTGGCCTCCACTCGCAGCGAGCTTTCTTTGTCCGGGTTTGCTTCTGGATCGGGCCAATACTTCCTTCAGAGAGCATTTCTTCAAACACCTGTTGGTCGAAGCGAACGACCATCTTCTGTTGCGTGGAGCCAAGTTTGGCTGCCTCCGATTGCGTCACCAACTCCTCAGCCGTGGAGAAGTTTGTCCCCAGCAGAGTCACCATCGTGTTTGCCATGAAATATAAAAGAACAGAACAATTATCGGAGGACTGGACTTTTACTTCACAATACAAACTCGCTTGTACAAAGAAAGCCTAGGGACGAAAACCTAGGTACAGCAATCTAAGTACAATTGTTTATTTTAGATTCTGGGGGGTGACGGTAGAGGCTCAGGAAAGCGACGGCAGCTCTGCCTTAATCCTTGGATGATCGGGTGCAGCCTTGGCTCTGTAGAAGAACTGATGGGCGTTGATGAAGAAATGCTCTCTCTCTTCAGGCTCTCTGGCTTTCTATGTCTCTCTCTGTATATCTCTCTCTGTCTCTGTGTATGTCTCTATTTCTCTTTCCGTATATGTCTGTGTGTGTTTACAAGGGAATGGCAGCTATTTATAAGAGTGGGGGGCCTCATTAGGGTTTACAATGATTGTCCATTCTTGAAAGTCGACGGCTAAGGATCACTGGATCTGGGCCGTTCATCGAGATTTGAGCAATAAATGTGATTGTATCATATCTTTTGTGGGTAATTAATGCTGATTGACATAAATCCTCTTGATTTGTCATGCCAACCTCGAATTTCTCGACACATGTCTTTAATTTTCTTATTTTCAAATGATCTGATTTGATCCCAATATTTCATTGGAATTTGTTGAGAGATTTCGATCAATCTGATGCCACGTGCCGCGCTATCATGCCACGTGTCGAGCTATTGCAGAAATCTGAGCCGAAAGAAGGTTGCTCCTCATTGAGCCGTAAAAGGCTGGCCACGTGTCCAGGCTGCTCGAGAGTGGCCCCTGAACATTTGAACCGCATGGTAATGATTTGAGCCGCATGAGTGTGGATGACCGCATGAGTGAACCGCATGGAGATAGTCCTCGTGAGCCGCATGGGGATGGTCTTCGTGAGCCGCATGGAGCTAGTCTTCGTGAGCCGTATGGGGCTGGTCTTCGTGAGCCGCATTGAGCTAGTCTTCGTGAGCTGCATGGGGCTAATCTTTGTGAGCCGCATGGGGGAGTCTTCGCTTGGGCCGCATACAACTGTCCACGTGTCAAGGCCGCATGACAGTTTCTGACTCTCGGGGAATCGTGTCAGAGATCTTCTTCGCTTCCCAAGGGGTCCGTCATTATGAGGGAGTCATAATGATATCTTTATGTCAGAACTGTCACCTTATCAGAGCTGTCAGCCGTCAAGGCATTTAATACAGTAATGGACAAATGGGGGAGAGCTGTTTGCAGGCCACATGGCTTCTCTTTGAGCCGCATAGAGCTTGTTTGAGCTGCATAGACGCTCGAGCCGTATGAATACTTGAGCCGCATGAACTCTCTGAGCCGTATGGAGCTCTCTAGCCGCTTGGATCTTTCTTTATTCTTTTCCATGGTAGGCATTTTCGACGCCTTCGATAACAAAGGACGGTTTAGCACGATAAGCTGACGGATAATTCGTAGATCAGGTTCTGGAAATGGTAGGCATTTCCAGCACCTTGGTGACGGATGAGTCATCGCTATTCCGTCGATAACTGTCGCTAACAAAAGACAGTTTAGCGACGAAATACGAACGGATTATCCGTCGACCATGTTCTGGAAATTCTTGGTATTTCCAGAACAAGGGCAACGGAAAGGTCGTCGTTATTCCGTCGAACTATATACCATCAGAAATTTGTCGACGGATATTCCGTCGACCACCCATCGCTACCTGGAAATATTTTCAAATCTCCTGTTAGCGACGGATTTGCCGTCGAACAGTAGTCGGAACGAATGGCTCAGAGCACAACCCAAAATTCATAAGATAAACTAAACATAATCACTTCTATTTCACATGCTTAATTGCCAAGTATGGGAACGAATGGCTCAGAACACAACCCAAAATTCATTCTAGCATACATTAGTGTGAATCATCTATGTTCTGTACATATGGTGTAGTATATGTTCTTATCGTATCTAGTATCTGAAGAATGTAACAGAATCAAGATGAACTCACATAATGTAATACTAAGACATCATCTACTACTATATAAGATATAGTTATAGGTTGTTATATCATCATTGCCGAGGGATGAGGGTCGGAGGACAAATACCGCTCGAGTGAGCCAAAGGCATGCAACCACTTCCCTCCCTCCATTCACCCTCTCCCTCTCTCACGCCATCAACGTCACAACTTTTCCACCTCAAGTTCTGATCAAGCATCTTTCTTCTCCTCTCTTCCACCATATGGCTCTGAACCCATCTGCTCCTCCCTACTTCCCTTCTTCTTATTTGACTCTCTCAGTCACATATGATATCCACCTCAAGTGTAGAGTCGGGAGAGAAGAAGTGGGCAGGAAGAGGAGGGAAAAGCAGCACAGCCAACAACATGACCCGGAGGAGGTACATAAGTTTTCTTCAACATCCGTAGGAGAACTATAAGGATATATCTTTTCACAACATATCACCTTGTCAAAGACCCTTAATTGGACAACCATGTTACCGCGATGTCGGAAGACTAACTTGTCATGATTTTCTAAGCCATGTGTTTTGACATAATCCTCCAAACTCTTTCCTGCTATGTAGAAATGCAAGATTACTACATAGGAGGAAAGAGTTGGGAGGATTATGTCAAAACACACGGCTTAAAAAATTATGACATGTTAGTCTTCCGACACCGCGGTAACATGATATTCACATTAATGGTCTTTGACAAGGTGACATATTGTGAAAAGATATATCCTTATAGTTCTCCTACGGATGTTGAAGAAAACATCTGTACTTCCTCCGGGTCATGCCGCCGGCTGTGCTGCTTCTCCCTCCTCTTCCTGCCCACTTCTTCTTCCCTGACTCTACACTTGAGGTGGATATCATATGTGGCTGAGAGAGTCAAATAAGAAGAAGGGAAGTAGGGAGGAGCAGATGGGTCTAGAGCCATGGTGGAGGAGAGGAGAAGGAAGATGCTTGATCATAACGGATGGCTCAGAACACAACCCAAAATTTATTCTAGCATACATTAGTGTGAATCATCTATGTTCTGTACATATGGTGTAGTATATGTTCTTATTGTATCTAGTATCTGAAGGATATAACAGAATCAAGATGAACTCACATAATATAATATTAAAACATCATCTACTACTATATAAGATATAGTGATAGGTTGTCGTATCATCATTGTCGAGGGATGAGGGTCGAAGGACAGTCAACTTTATCTACGGCTACATAGTTTCTACCTCGCCAGTCGAATGGCTGCAGGGACTATGTCCTGATCACAATATCGTACCGTAGATTAATGCGAATGGAGCTGGAAATATCCGTTGCTAACCCGTCACTAGTCCGTCGCTAACAGAGATTTTTTGGGAAAAAAATTACAGCACTTTTCCTGTTCACAAAAATATGCATAAACCAAACCAATATATACTATCCAACAATCACATAGACCAAATATATAATGCACACCAATTATCCAAGAATCACATAGACCAAATATGCACATACGAATTTAATGCACACCAATTATCCAAGAATCATATAGACCAAACCAAATTAATACAAAATAAACATCAATTATCCTGAAGAGTAACCTAATATCCGTTGTTATAATTCGATGTATCTCCAAGTGTGAGAACGGATGGCTCAGAACACAACCCAAGATTCATTCTAGCATACATTAGTGTGAATCATCTATGTTCTGTACATATGGTGTAGTATATGTTCTTATCGTATCTAGTATCTGAAGAATGTAACAGAATCAAGATGAACTCACATAATGTAATACTAAGACATCATCTACTACTATATAAGATATAGTGATAGGTTGTCGTATCATCATTGCCGAGGGATGAGGGTCGGAGGACAATCAACTTTATCTACGGCTACATAGTTTCTACCTCGCCAGTCGAATGGCTGCAGGGACTATGTCCTGATCACCATGTCGTACCGTAGATTAATGCAAATGGAGCTAGAGCCAAAATAACGAAACCAAAATACAAAATACAGAATCAAATCCCTGGGTTCGCTGAAAATACAAAACACAGTTCTAATTCATATGTATTTTAAGTGTGAGGACGGATGGCTCAGAACACAACCCAACCGAAGAAGATACTCTGAGAGATCCATCTGAGTAGGACGTATACTCTGAGAGATCACCTTTACAAGAATGATATCAGTAGTGGGATTGAGTGATGGAGGAGATATTATCAGAGTATTCGTCATACTCAGATGGGTCTCTCACCATTACTATTTTTTCTGACAGCATGGTGGATGTGCTCCGTCAACAGATTCTTGCCCCGAGCCAAAACTTTGCCCCAGAGCTCAAGTGGACATCCTTCGTGTAGAGCTCGAGTGAGAGGTTCCTGACAGCATGGTGGTCTCCTTTGTTAAAGTATCCATGCTCATCCCACAAAGGAGACCACCATGCTAATGTGGAATGAGCACGGATACTTTGACAAAGGAGACCACCATGCTGTCAGAAACCTCTCACTCGAGCTCTACACGAAGGATGTCCACTTGAGCTCCGGGGCAAAGTTTTGGCTCGGAGCAAGAATCTGTTGACGGAGCACATCCACCTTGCTGTCAGAAAAAAATAGTAACGGTGAGAGACCCATCTGAGTAGGACGTATACTATGATAATATCTCCTCCAACACTCAAGCCCACTACTGATATCATTCTTGTAAAGGTGATCTCTCAGAGTATACGTCCTACTCAGATGGATCTCTCAGAGTATCCTCTTTTGTTGGTTGTCGTATCATCATTGCCGAAGGATGAGGGTCAGAGGACAGTCAAATTTATCTACGGATACATAGTTTCTGCCTCGCCAGTCGAATGGCTGCAGGGACTATGTCCTGATCACCATGTCGTAGTCCAATACAATCCAGAGATTGACACAGTACTAATTCATATATGTAGTCCAATACAAATAGTCTAATACAAAAATAACCGAATACAAATAAGTACTAATAGCTAATGAGAACCACGCAGCTCACGCAAATGCTCAGTGATACGATCACGCAGCCGCCTCGAAAAAGCGAGATCTTTGGCGTGAGGAGAGATGTCGTCCCTTGCAAGTGCTGCATGAATAGAACTTCCGGTCTCACTAGCTACCGCTGCTGGATGAGTAGAACTCCCGGTCTCACTAGCAACCGGTACCACTTCCTCCTTAACTGTAGGAGGAGCCACCTCAGCATTCACTATTTTCTTCAAACGACGTGCCGCTCCTCGGGTCATGGGTGCCATCTGGTAAGATCGATAGTCACAAATAATATAATTGTAACATAAGCAAGCTAACTAAAGGAACCATAATGTAATTTGAGTACATTTTTGAAAGCCGATAAAGTATAAAAAATCAGAACGGATGGCTCAGAACACAACCCAAGATTCATTCTAGCATACATTAGTGTGAATCATCTATGTTCTGTACATATGGTGTAGTATATGTTCTTATCGTTTCTAGTATCTGAAGAATGTAACATAATCAAGATGAACTCACATAATGTAATACTAAGACATCACCTACTACTATATAAGATATAGTGATAGGTTGTCGTATCATCATTGCCGAGGGATGAGGGTCGGAGGACAGTCAACTTTATCTACAGCTACATAGTTTCTGTCTCGCCAGTCGAATGGCTGCATAGACTATGTCCTGATCACCATGTCGTACCGTAGATTAATGCAAATGGATTTGGAACTGGAGCCAAAATACAGTACTACTTCACCATGTCGTACCATTTTACTCTCTCTCTCTCTCCTCCCCCCCCTCCGGCGCTCTCATTTTCTCCGGCGCTCTCACACTACTAATTCCTATGTTTTTTAAGTGTGAGAACGGATGGCTCAGAACACAACCCAAAATTCATTCTAGCATACATTAGTGTGAATCATCTATATTCTTTATACATATCGTGTAGTATATGTTCTTATCGTATCTAGTATTTGAAGGATATAACAGAATCAAGATGAACTCACATAATGTAATACTAAGACATCATCTACTACTATATAAGATATAGTTTTAGGTTGTCGTATCATCATTGCCGAGGGATGAGGGTCGAAGGACAGTCGACTTTATCTACGGTTACATAGTTTCTGCCTCGCCAGTCGAATGGCTGCAGGGACTATGTCCTGATCACCATGTCGTACCGTAGATTAATACAAATAGAGCGAGAAATATCCGTCGCTAACCGGTCACTAGTCCGTCGCTAACTGAGATTGTCACATACATATATGTATATCAAAGCTAGATGTATAGATATATACATCTATATAGAAGCACACAACTGATACACTCTAAGGGTCGGTTTTCCAGAAAAAATTCACTTATTCAGTGACTTTGGTGAAGCGAATGTCCCAAGGATATTCTTAACAAAGAAGGCAGATGAAGAACTCGTACTGTCCTTGAGACAGTGAACATATACACCATGAGCCCAAACCCGATATTCACATTCACTAATCCAAACACTACCAAACTAATGGATAACACCCAATATGGATAACACATTATTTAGCCGATATATAAACTCGGATGAATTTGAGAAACAAAGCCCCATGCCGCCCCCGACCAAAGCCCGCCGTCCCAAGCCCGCCGCCCAGTAGTTCGATTGCATATATATATGAAGAGTGCTTATGGCTGTGCATCGGTTGCATATATCCCCGACGCCCCCGTCCCAAGCCAGCCGCCCAGCCCCCGACGCCGCCGCCCCAAGCCTACCGCCCAGACCTCGATGCCGCCGCCCCAAGTCTGCCGTCCAGCCCCCGACGCCCCCGCCCCAAGCCCGCCGCCCAGCCCCCGACGCCCCCGCCCCATGCCAGCCGCCCAGCCCCCGACGCCCCCGCCCCAAGCCAGCAGCCCAGCCCCCGACGCCCCCGCCCCAAGCCCGCCGCCCAGCACCCGACGCCCCGGTCCCATGCCCGCCGCCCATCCCCCGATGCCCCCGCCCCAAGCCCACCGCCCAGCCCCCGACCCAAGCCAGACGCTCAGCCCCAAGCCCGCCGCCCAGCCCCCGACGCCCCCGCCATAAGCCAGCCGCCCAGCCCCCGACGCCCCCGCCCCAAGCCCGCTGCTCAGCCCCCGACGCCCCTGCCCCAAGCCTACCGCCCATCCCCCGACCAAAGCTAGCCGCCCAGCCCCCGACACCCCAGCCCCAAGCCCGCCGCCCTGCCCCCGACTCCCCCGCCCCAAGTCTACCGCCCAGCCTCCGACGCCCCCGCCCCATGCCCGCCGTCCCCGCTGCTCCTATACGACACCACAAGAGAGAGAGAGAGAGAGATCAAGAGAGAGAGAGAGAGGGATTACCTTCGGGAGAGAGAGAGGAGAGGACGCCGACGCCGACACCAACGCCGATCACCGAAGCCGCGGGAGAGAGAGAGAGAGAGAGAGAGAAAGGTGAGAGAGTGAATTTGGGAAGAATGCAAAAAGTTTCTCCCGCCGTTTCTTTTTAAGTCTGAAACGTATATTTAGCGACGGACTAGCGACGGCTTATAACCAGTTGGCCGGTAGTCGCTATTTTTGATACTTGTCGACCGAATATCCGTCGCTACGTAGTCAAAGAAATGTCCCGTCAATTCTCAACGCAATTCCCGCCAAATAATCGACTGAGTAGCGACGACTGGCGATCCGTCGCTATATCTCCGACACCCTAGCGACGGATGTGCGAACTTTCCTCCCCCTAAAATTAAAATAAGAAATGTAACAACGTGTGGTCGGTAATCCGTCGGCGAGCGGCCACGAAGCCGTCGCTAACGCCGACTGAAAATTTTTGTCGCTAATTTTTCGTCGCTAATTTACTGTATTTTGGTAGTGAGAAATGAATGAGGAGAGACAAAAAATTCACTCAAATGAAAATCAATTATACTATTTGGCATCCAAAATATTTGGATGGTATCATCTCCCATTATGTGATATCTGACATGGCAGCTGACATAACAGCTAACATGGCAAATTTTAACTCAAAAAATTAATTATCTAATTTTTTAATATTAATGTTAATATTAATATTAATGTCAATGTTAATGTTAATGTTAATATTAAATTTAATATTAATATTAATGTTAATGTTAATGTTAAGGTTAATCTTAATGTTAATTATCATGTTAATTTAATATTAATTTTTTGTTAATTTTTTTAATATTAATATTAATATTAATTTTAATTTTAATTTTAATTTTAATTTTAATTTAATGTTAAATTTTGTCATGTCAGCAACCATGTTATATACCACATAATGAAATATGTTATCATCCAATTTTTTTTTGAGTCAAATAGCATTTTTGAATGAAAATATAAACCACTTTTATTTCTGCTCGTTCATCCAACCGCTCAAATTTGTCTAGACAATGTCGTAGCATATGCTCTTGAGAGCCTCTACATGATCATCCAGCAGAGCCACAAACACATCCACCCCGCCCCTGTCAGCGTGCGAAGGAACAAACACCATCAGCCCCTCCACGGGCAGGTCAGGAGGGATGACCGCAATCGGAGCCCCACTGCCGAAATCTATCTCCTCCATCTTGAACCCCATCAAGCTGTCCACCTCCAGATTCGGGCTCAGCGTCGACCACAGCTTCGGCGTGGACCTCACCAGTTCTTTCGCACCTACCCCTTCCCTCTTCAAGTTCTCCCCGAAGTCGATGAACGACCTGAAGTAGCCCTCGTCGACCCGGCTCACTGCCTCGTGGATGACACTGACAATGTGCGGGTGGCTCGCACGCAACAGCTCGCCAGCGCTGAGTTTCGGATGTGCCCACAGGACCATGTTGCCGAAGAAGTTCTCCGTTTGGAGGCCGTCCGACCGCAGTCTTGCTCTGCCGTTGACCGCTATCCTCACCTGCGTTGGTTCATCATCCTTGACTTCTCGCACGATCGTGATCTTCTTCCATAGGTGGGCGAGGAGGTTCTCGAACGTCGAGCTCCGACCCTCGACTTTGGACTTGAGCTCCGCGATAGAGCGGGGAGTGAAATGGAGTGCGATATTTGCAATTTTGGCAGGAGATAGCTGCACATCGACGTCACGGGAAGTAGTGTCTACTTTGAACTCTGTCTCCATGTGGTTGAACTCGCACCTCGGTGGGCTTCTCGGGATGCAAGTGGCAGCTCGGTCTAGGTAAGGCGTCAGAGCAGTGGAGGAACCGCGAACCATGTCGGCCCACACGGAAAGCAGCTGGCCGATGGAATAGCCATCGCAGACGCGGTGGTGCACTGCGAGACCGATCACTAGGCTGCCGCAGATGTAGCGGTTGAGCTGGACTTGGAAGAGCTCCTCCACTCCTACAGAAAGAAAAACAACAGGAGAATCGAGAGTTGGCATCCAAAGAAACAAGGAAAAAAAAAAAAAAAAAATCAACTGTCAGGTAGGCCTGGGGTTGGATTGTTCGAGTCGAGGCTTATTTGGGTCGTCCCTACTGGTTCTGGAAAGTCACTTGCAACTCCGACCTCTTGCATGTCACTTTGGACCTAGATGATTGTTTGTCCGAACTCTTGTCAGAGTTACCCTGGGCCAGCCCTGACTACTATCGTACCTACCTTTGAGTGTGGGATACAATTCGGATAAGTTTGTGGTGGCCACTAGTGGCAATTTCTCGTGAAGCGTGGCTTCGACTCGAGTCTCAATGAGACGCGCACCCGCATTGTTGAGGGAGAAGCACGGGTTGCCTTGCTCGTCTATGGTCTTTCGACCGGTGAGGTGGGGGTAGAGGTCGAGTAACTTGGACAAGCCCTCCTTGAGTGCAGAGTTTGAAGGCGTGGGGGCACAGAAAGCGTAGACGAAGGGTACATTGTGGTCGAAGTTCGCGAGGTCGAAGATGGTGACCGGTACTATATTGTTGGGGAGGGGAGGTATTGGATTGCATGATTTCAAGATGGTGCTCTTCATGATCTTCACAGCCATCTTGCCCGTAGTGGTATTGTAGATGATGGTATATATGGAAATGTTCAAAGAAAAAGTGTACTGAAAAAGAATCATCGTCAATATTAATTACACACCTATATTTTGCTCTCCCTTTCTGCCTCGCTTGTTTTCCATGGCAATTTTTCCACAAAATGTTTATCTTCTCCTATCAAGCAATTCATCTTTATTGATGAATCTTTTATTCTCATGTCTTTTCCTCTAACGTCCACGCCATCAATATTTCCTTATTTTGCTACTTTTCTAATATCCGTGTCTTCCCTTTCCTGCATCCTTCATCTACTTTTTCCACCAACTTTATTAACTTCTTTTATTACCACTGTTGACATATGGATTCTTTAACGCCCACCCCTTCAATATTTTTTTTTCCTGCTACTTTTCGAATATAAATATCTTCTCTTTCCTCGATCATTCGTCTACTTTTCCACCAACTTTATCAACTTCTTTTATTACCACGGTTGATATATGGATTCCTCAACACCCACCCATCAATATTCCCTTCTTATGCTACTTTTATAATATCAGTGTCTTCTCTTTCCTCAATCCTTTATCTACTTTTCCACCAACTTCTTTTATTACCACTGTTGACATATGGATTCCTCGATGCCCACCCCATCAATATCCCCTTCTTATGCTACTTTTCTAATATAAGTCTTCTCTTTCCTCCATCCTTCATCTACTTTTCCACCAATTTTGTCAACTTCTTTTATTACCACCGGTGACATGGATTCCTCAACACCCACCCCATCAATATTCCCTTCTTCTGATACTTTTATAATATCAGTGTCTTCTCTTTCCTCAATCCTTTATCTACTTTTCCACCAACTTTATCAACTTCTTTTATTACCACTATTGACATATGGATTCCTCGATGTCCAACCCATCAATATTCCCTTCTTCTGCTACTTTTCTAATATAAGTCTTCTCTTCCCTCCATCCTTCATCTACTTTTCCACTAACTTTATCAACTTCTTCTATTACCATTGTTGACTTGGATTCCTCAAGTTCCTCCTCCTCTTCTACTACATACATAGAGGTCCTACAGTGTAGAAAAGAATAGTCGATGATTTATTATTCAAGAGGGGATACATATATATAGGAGGAGGCTAGCCTCTTCCTTCTTTCCTATCCGATGTGGGATTAAATAAGTCATTATAATAACTCAACACTCCCCATCAAGATGGACGATATATATCAATCATCGCCATCTTGTTACAAAAGATATCAAACTTTCTAGGACTTAAACCTTTAGTTAAACAATCAGCTAACTGCTCCCCAGATTTTACATAGCTCAAAGTTAAAACTTCTCTATTCAGCTGCTCCTTGATGAAGAACCGATCAATCTCCACATGTTGGTGCGATCATGCTGAACTGGATTGTTTGTAATATAAATTGCTGATTTGTTGTCACACCAAAGTTGTATAGAGTCTCCTCTAAATAAACGCATATCGGACAATAAGTTTTTCACCCACATCATCTCACACAGGCTAACTGTCATAGCCCTGTACTCTGCCTCAACTGTAGACCTAGCAACATCTTGCTTCTTGATATGCCAAGATACAAGATTGCCTCCATATGCTGCTTTTCTGGACTTCCTATAATATGCATGAGAATTCTGTGAACTGCATCCATATGTTGCTTTCTAGGATCATGCATATATCTACTTACCACACTCACAACATGAGTAATTTCAGGTCTCATATGACATAGATATATAAGCCGACCAATTAATCTTTGATATTCCTCCTTACTCACCGAATCACTACCTTCGACACACAACTGGTGATTCTGCTCCATAGGAATAGAAGCAACCCTGCAACTCAGCATCCCCGTCTCTGAAAGAAGGTCCAGAGCTGTATTGCCCGTCCCTACATCGTGCCCCGTTCTCCGTCCACGGGGTACGCGAGAAAGGAACACTGTCGCTATCGACTCGGTCGGGATCGATAGGTCGGGATCGATCGAATCGATCGAACAAGAATGGTTGAATTAAGATCCATTCCACGTTATGGAATGACTTCTTCGGAACCAAGTTCCATATTCAGCGGGTAGCGTCTCGAGGATTGACTCTGCGGCTGAGTCGGGAGAAACCTCCCGTTGCTCAATTTTTTACGCCGCTTGCGTTGGTTTTGGCTTTGGTTTTCTGAATGCATTTTCGTGAATGTTTTCGATAGTTTTCATGGCTTACATTTCGAACTCGCATTTCCTATCAAACTTCTTGCATAATACAGTATTCTAATCGGTTGCTTGTGCGATTTTAGGTAATCGTGTAGGCGACGTCTAGCACGACAAACCAGTCTCTCGTCTCAAGCAAAAACTCAAGGTGAGTGGCTGACCTCCTTCATCTTGACCCTCTATTTCAAAAATGAGAAATTGGGTAATGGTAATGAAATTGAAGATATGCTTGAAAAACACAATTCCTATGTTTGAGAAGAAAAAAGATGAGTTGTGTAGAAAAGAGAGAATTATTTTAGGCCTGCAAAACAACCAAGTAAATGAATCGATTACATAACAAGCCCCAAAGGTACCCCAAATATACCTTGTTAACCTATCAAGGTCATGTACAACTTGTCGACAAGGGCGATGGTTTCTTCGGGCGGCAACCCGAGGCCACGGGACCGACTCGGCCTAGGAAGAAACAGGTTATAGCCAAGCTGGGTATGAAGCAACCGGTAATACGGGGACTTGCATCGGAGCTCGCTACTTGGGTTGCAAGGGTCCCGTTTACCAGGCTATGTCCAGGATGGCAAGTTAATGCCAGTGACCTCCACATCAAACACTTGATATAAATCGTTATCAACTAACAGGGAAGGTGATGGTAAGTTTAATGTTGCATGGCACGCTCTGCCGAGAAATTTTTTGGTGTAACTTACTTGTTTTATGTTTCGTCAAAATGCTTCGTATGAAATTACCTAGGATGGTTAGAAAGATCACAAAAAGCAAGTTGTGTAAATTCTTTTATCTATATTCTTGAACCAAATGAGAGCCTGGAAATTAATTAGCCACTCTCCAGTGCATGTTGATTGTACTGATCCTCGCTCTCTCTACAGGTACGATAAATCAGGAGGAGCATGCCACGTGAAGGGAGGCTACGCTCGTGTGTTTTGAAGCTTCGTCCGTGCTGTCGAAGCTTGGATCCAATCTCTTTTGAAGACTCCGCTGTTGAAGGCCAGAAGACAGATGGAGCGACTTCCCGTCATCCCAGGTGGTTTTGTAATGCTGGTTGTAATCGAGGGATGAAATATATGGAATGCCTATCTCGTCGATGTTCATTTTGTAATGGAGTCAATTTCTAAAAAGCCCGTACAGCGCCCTTGTATCGAATCTGTAAAATGATGTTCATTATCAATAAAGCTTAAGTTTCATTATTTGTAATGTGTGTTCAATTTACTCTGCACATTCTCTTGTTGTTGTGTTTCGGATAACCTTATGACTATGCCTTGTGCGAGCGCAACTTAGGCTTGCACGGCATCACGCCCGGGGGACGACTATCGATTCTACAAAATCGGGGCATGACATATTGGCATCAGAGCATAGCTTTACGTCCTTGGCCTCCAGTGTCGAGTTTCTAGTCTCAAAATCGTTGGTCTTGTGTCGATGAGATATGTCGTTCCATACGAGAGAGTCTATAATAAGTTTTGTGACTAATGTATTTTACCTTCAAAATTCCAGATGGTGCGGCGGTAATCGTGGCGGCTAACGAAGAAAGTGCTTCGAGTGGCTCGAGTAGCTCGAGGCCCGGACCCTCTAACGACGCCATAGAAAGGATGTTGCGTATGTGTTTGCCATGAAATATAAAAAAGAAGAACAATTATCGGAGGACTGGGCTTTTACTTCATGTTACAAACTCGCTTGTACAAAGAAAGCCTAGGGACGAAAGCCTAGGTACAACAGTCTAAGTACAATTATTTATTTTAGATTTTGGGGGGTGACGATAGAGGCTCGGAAAAGCTACGATCGCTCTGCCTTACTCCTTGGACGATCGGTATGCAGCTTTGGCTCCAGAAGATTGCTTGGCGTTGAAGAAATGCTCTCTTTGCTCTCTCTCTGCTTTTTCTCTCCAAGTATTCTGGTGCTCTCTCTGATCTCGAAAAGTCGTCTCTCTCACAAGGGAATGGCACCTTGCTATTTATAAGAAGGGAATGCAATTATTAGGGTTTGCAATGATTGCCCCTTAGAGTGGCTGCGGCCTGTTGATTGATTAATCTGGGCCATTGATCTTGAGTGTGATGAATCTGGGCCATTTAGTGTAGATTGCACCAAATCCTATCAGTAATTAATGCTGATTGGAATAAATCTCCATGATTCTGATTTGCTGATGTCTGCGAATCTGAATGAATAAGTTTAATTCATTCTCTTGCCACGTGTCCCAAATTATTAGAATTTGACCCAATCTTTGATTGCAGTAAATCTGGGATGTTGATTGGCTTTATGACACGTGTTTGGGAGTCACTGAGCCGCATAAGGGTTGAGCCGTATGAGCCTGGCCACGTGTCAGGGCTGCCTAGGGAGTGGCCTCCAAATTTTCGAACCATATGATAATCTGGACCATATAATGGGTAGTGAGGCACATGGAGATGATCCTTACGAGTCGCATAGGGCAACTTCGGCTTGAGCCGCATGGGGAGTCTCCGCTCGAGCCGTATATGACTGTCCACGTGTATAGGCTGCATGGCATTTTTTGGATCTCAGGGAGTCGTGTCAGAGATTTTCTTTGATTTTCTAGGATTCTGTCATTATGAAAGAGTCATAATTGCCTCTTTGTGTCAGGCCTGTCATTTCGTCAGAACGGTCAGCCGTCAAAGTAATTAATGCAGTATAGGGCGGAGGGGAGAACTGTTTGCAAGCCCCGTGTCTTCTCTTCTGAGCCGCATGGAACGTCTTGAGCCGCATAGTCCCTCGTGCCGCATGAATCTTTGAACCGCATGGGCTATCTTAGCGGCATGGGGTTCCCTGGCCGCATAGATCTTTCTTTATTATTTTCCATGCTTCTACAAGACCCCCTTCAAAGTTTTCAATTTGTAAAATTGAAATACTTTGAATAAGAAGCATGGCTGTGTGCAACCTCTTCTAGCCGCATATGAGGTTCTAGCCGCATAGATGTCTTGGCCGCATGAAAGTTTCAACAACATGAACTTTCGAGCCTCAGAGTTGTTTCAGCCGTATGGATGGCTTAGCAGCGACGATTTTTGAGCTGCATAGCTTCTTGCCACGTGTGAAGGTCTTTAATTGCCTCCTAATTCGTTTCAGCGCCGTCTTTAGAGGGAAATCCCAAGGGCCGATTCATTAATTCTTTTGGATTTTATGTCCTGGGTGAATCTCGGAAACGAAATCCGAAGAGTCGGTTTTGCCTTTTACGAAGAGGTTACTAGTTCACGTGTCCTCCTTCTCTCATCCTCCTATAATTAAGAAGAGTTTGGAGAGAGAAATGGCTTCTTTACTTTCTTTTTTCTTCAAATTTTCCCTATCTCGATCGTCCTTTTCTTCTCCGATAACTAATGGCTCCCAAGAAGACCGTGGCAGCAAAGGGCAAGAAGGCGGCCTCTTCATCGATTGCAACGGCGGAAGGCAAGAAGACTACTTCTTCCTCAACTGCGGCCGTTCCTCCGCCGGTCGTCGTACCCGATGTTTATCCTGACGTTCATCCCCCCATTATTGGTAAGGAAATTGTATGAGTTAAAGAACCCTAACTGCTATGGCTATGTCGCATATTTTATGAACGAGCTTTTGTGAACTTCATGTTCGTCCTGTGGCTGGGTTGCGAGCCGCATAAGAATAGCCACTATGTCCGCATACATGCTTTGCCGACGAATCTACATAAGCAACGTTGAGCCGCATGGACTTTCTCTGAACGGAGCCGCATAAGTGTTCTTCTGAGTCTTGAGCAGCATGAGGCTTCGTTAAGTTGGAGCCGCATAAGGCTTTATTAAGTTGGAACCACATGGGTGTTTTCTTGAGCCGCATGAGGCTTGGAAGCTCCCTAATCGTTTCTTTTTATCCATCTTTTTAACTTATCTTTCTCTGTCTTCTTTTCAGTAAATCTGTCGGTAAATGCTGTTGGAGAACTCCTGGTAGGTAGTGCCCAATCCGCTCTGGGTTATAGGTATGACCATATTGTTCAGCATATGACGGATCAGTTTCCGAACGACGAACCTCCGGCTAGACTGAATGCCATTAAGAACCAGCCTTACCATTTCCTTAATGCTATGATGAACTTCGAGAAATTCAAAGGGAAATATTTGAAGCCTACGTTCTTTTTTGGAGACGCCTTGACTGTGGAGAATAGTCATGTTCTGGAGGTGTCGGAGAATTGGAGTTTTGTCTCTAACGGGATGGCGATCCGCATCCCCCAAATGGAACGACACTTCCCATTATCTTGGTTCAATATGCTCCCATTGGACCGGAAGATGGAATAGACTTTAACCCCTACCCGAGGTGGAATGTTTGTGGGAAACATCCATTATAACAACAGTCTGAAGTTAGTGACTGCCGGCAAGGTGCACACCAGCTGTTCTGTAACGGAATTGGTCCCAGGTACTTTCTTGAATGTGTCGGGCCCTAATTTTACATTTTCTACCGCCGACACTTTTATAAATCAACTTGCTCGGAAGAGCTCCTACCCCATTGGCCGGTTGATGCTCCATAGTTGGATACATCCTATTCCCTCGTGGACCAATCTGTCTATGTGGATCTTGCAGAAGTATGAGGCCTCTTTGTGTGAGATTGGCCTTTACCATGCTATTCGAGGCACCAACCATGGCTTGTCCATAAATAAGAAATTGTTCATGTCTCTGCTGGAGATGTATAACTGCCGTACGGGAACCTTCTATACACCCGTAGGGGAAATGGGGCTCGCACTTCATGAAATACACGCGGTCTCCAAGCTTCCTTGGGGGGACGAAGCTTTTGAGGCGTTTACTCCCACTAATGAGGAGTTCGAAGATTTGGAAAGACGGTATCCCGGCTTCGTGGCTCTTTACCAAGAGATATTGTGCCACTATAGCACATGTCATCAGATAGACCGAAAGGATAGCAACTCGAAAGGGAATGCTCCCCACACCAAGGACTGGGTGCACTATCTCTTCCCGACGGATGCCTCAGGTCGAGTTAGCTTCCGTCTCCCTCGATCCCGGGAGGCGGTTAAAGACTTGGTGTCGTCGGCTAAGAGGGTGGCCACCACCAGTGACAGATTCGGGAGTAAGACCGACTCTTTTGGTTATTTTTACCAGGATACCCAAGAGCTGTCAGAGAAGGCACTCCTGGCGGGGTTTTTGATGATATGGCTGTGAAATTGTGTAGTCTCTGGAGGGGCTGGTTCTATCGAAAGAATCAGTCGTAACTTCATTCTTCCGGCTGTAAAGTTAGTTTTACGAATCAGGCTAGCTCTCCTCCCGGCCATGGTGTGCAGCATACATCATAGCCTTCGCACCTTCACATCTAAGGTCATCGCTCGCGACGTGACCAAGGATTTTGAACGGACTGAGTGGCCCTATCACTATTTGATGGGGTGGCTGTTGATGCATTATCCGTCTTTGATGAGACCGGGCTCTGAAGACGGTGTAACTAATGATGACGCATTTATCTTCCGTTATCGTGATGAGCCTTGGGAGTATGAGACCATACGGGCTTGCCGGATGGCATTGGCGAGGGCAGATATGTACCATATTTTCGTATCTGTCCCTCGCTTTACTGCTAAGGACATAGAGGTTGTACATCTTGACGGTATTGTGCCCCCTCAACTTCTGGACGGTCAGATGCTCCTGTGGCTGCGTAACATCCGCCCCGCACATCTGGTGTATCGTAACCGTAATACTGTTTTTCTGGAGCCTTATCTGCCTAGCAGGTTTGCCCGGCAGTTTGGATACAGCCAACTTTGTCTAGACAGTCCCAGCTCCTGTCTGGGTTTTGAAGGTAGCCTTCTTGATGGCATCAGGGCTTAGCAATACTACGATACATTCCATACCCATACCATTTTCTCGGTCCCTGCAACTAAGGCGTCAATGGAGATCTTGTACATGGCGGCTTTGTATTATGTCATGGTGAACAAACCCCCGGTCGGTTTTAACAGGTGCCAGTTTTATTGTTGGTACCAGCCTGGAGGAAGGATCTCAAGGGGCCAAGAAGAGAAATACTAGAGTCGAAGTGCCAGATTTGGATTCCGCTGCTGAGGATGATGAAGGTAACGAGCAAGATAGAGATGATTCTATCATTCCTGTAGCAGACGTAGAGATGGATCAGCCGCCTATTTTGTCAGATGAGATGTTTGGGGATCAGCCACCCGTTGCACCTGGCCCTACTCCAAAGCGTAGCAGGCAAGTTTCTTCTGTTGGCGGTATTTCTCGTTCTCGGAAGTTAGTTGCGACCAGACACCGTCAGCTACCTATAAGAGAAAGCGGAGAAGAAATTAACCCCGCGTCAGAGGTAACCAAGCCACTCCCGACTCTTCCTTCCTTCTTTCCTTCTAGCTTCGATTTTAATCATCTTCTTTCCTTTTTGTAGGTGTCAAAAGAAAAAGAAGAGTCTCAAGATGCTGAGGTGGTGACCCGGGATGACGGGGGTTTTAATGAACCTGTCCCTGAAATTGCTGACTTTCATCAAGATGAAGTTGATCGCGTCGTACTTCCCTCCGGGGTGGCTGGGATAGAGGAACCCGCTGAATCTAACTTGGAGGTTGCGGATAAGAAGGTCATGTCAGCTACGCACGAGCTGCAGCCTCCATGTTCCTCTCCTGGTAAGATAAGCCGAATCTTATCCTGCGAGGAGGCCTATCTGCTCTATCATCACATCCTTCAGGTCACGTCGACTGATCATTGTTCTGGGCATACAGGTCCGACCTCTCCAGTGCTGAGGATGGACACTATTGAGACGAACTATATCGAAGGGGCACCGGTGGAGAGGAGCGTACTTCCTCCTCTTCCGGCTCGTCTTGAGGGGCCTCCCGTGGGCTCGAGTTCAGAAAGTCGGGTGATGGGACGACCAGGGCAGGGGACGATGGTCCTTTCATCCTCTTCTACTGGGGTGGCTCCGAGAGTCGACATCTGTGCCCTACCGAGTATCCAGGCTCTTCGGGTGGCGGAGGAAGAGTTATCCGTCGTTCTGCTCGGATTCCATCCCCCTGGTGGCAAGTTCTAGCATTACTCCTCCGATATTGTCGGCCACGCTTCCTCTGACGCCATCCTCTACAGAGGTCTTGGATGATGCGTTACAGGACATAGTTGACAGTTTTCACCGTCACTTGAGGAGGGGAATAACGGCTGCTGTGGAAAGAGGGACCTCTTTCGTCTTGTCCAGGCAATGCTCCCAGGGTCAAATTGATATCCTTAAGACTCTTCTTGGTGGTGCGGGGCTGGCTGCACTCTTGGAGGCGAAGTTATTGGAGACTGAGCATCTGGTGGCCTAGCTGCAGGTGCTGCGGCAGGCTAATTTGTCTGCTGTTATAGATCGGGAGCGTGGTTCTCTCACCGCTACTATAGAGAAAACAAGGGCTGCTCGATATAAAACCAGGCCGACCGTCCTGAAGGACCTTCACGATCTGTCTAATCGATATGATCAATTGAGCCATGAGGGCGAAGATGTCATGGCTCGGGAAGCGGCTGCCTCCCGTAGGATCACAGAGACGCGAGAGCAGATCCTTGAGCTTCAGAGGAAGCTAACTTTCTTGGAGTCTGAACTTGAGGCTGCCCATATTGATAAGGAGCTGATTATTCAGGAGGCTGACAGAGTCAATCGAGCTTCGACTGACCTGGAAGTTGCCCTGAAGAAGTTGGAAGATGACTGGCAGGAGCTTATGGGCTTGGATGATGAAGAGCGGTTATCCCGGGAGGCTGAGTGTCGAGTTAAACAGCTACTCGAACAGGAGGCCATCTTAGTGAAGAATCATCTTTTGGAATTGTGTAATGCCGAGCTATAGTCGGCCTTTTCCTCTTTTGTCTTCTTTCTTTTCTTTTTTTCCTTTTGAGAGGGGCGTGGTCCGGAAACATGTAATGCTTTTTTTCTTCCTTCAAATAAAGAGTACTTTCCATCCTACCCTTCATTCGTATTACTTGTTGTGCCTGTGATATGATGGTGGTGTTTGCCCCGTACGGGGGACTTGTTTGTGGACTCGTCATCCATGGCATACCTTGGTTTTAGTTACGGATGACAAGTTCGGTTAGGATATCTGGAACAACCATGGCAAAGTGGTCATGGGTGCTCTCGATATCGGGAAAAAGAATGTCGTAGAGCAGCTGGGCTCCCGGGGCATGATGAGATGGTCGGCTTGTGCTAAGAAACTTAGCAGAGGATATTTGTGGGCCTATTATCCTTGGCGTACCCTGGCTTAGGATACTGATAATAGGATGAAAGGGACCAACATATTTGCTCAGAGGTAATAAGGACATGGCAAGCATGAGGGTTTTATCGTGGAATCTTCCTACTCAGAGGTAACGAGGACATGACATGAGTGAATTCACGGAGAATATTTGTGGTCAACAGAGGACATTTGTGGACCTATTATCCTTGTCGTACTCCAGTTGTGGGTACAGATAATAGGTTGAAAGGGAATCGACATACTTGCTCAGAGGTAATGAGGACATGGCAAGTATGAAGGTTTCTTCTACGGAGCCTTCCCACTCAGAGGTAATGAGGACATGGCAGGAGTGGGCTCCATGAAGAGGGGCACATAAAATGACTCAGAGGTAATGAGGACTTGGAAGTTCTATATAGGGGGTGATTTGTTTTTTGTAGAAGTAAAATGACTCAGAGGTAATGAGGACATGGTCGTTTTGGCAATTTGTGGATCGATTACCCTTTTTGTGCACTGAGAGTGCGGGTATTAGATCATGAGGGAGGATCTCTTCCAGGAAGAAAGTTCAGAGGTATGATCATACATGACTTACTATCTGAAAGAGTGACCGGGATGTGAGTTCAGAGGCACCAGCGGGTACATGACTCGATAATCTGGAATATTGAAATGTGAGTTTAGCGGTACCAGCGGGTACATGACTCGATAATCTGGGATGTTATGGATGTGTGTTCAGCGGCACGAGAGGTTACATGACTCAGGAATCTGGATAATGGTGAGTGTGAGTTCAACGGTACTAGCGGGTACATGACTCAATAATCTAAAAAATTGGGAGGGTGAGTTCAGCGGTACCAGCGGGTACATGACTCAATGATCTGGAGAATGTAGTTTAGACATAATATTTCTTCAGGAACTTGCCGTTGATGGGCAACATGAGCAAATCTCCATTCTGTTTCGCGAGGCAGTAAGCACCGTTGGAGAATACAGCCTCGATGATAAATGGACCTTCCCATTTTGGCTGGAACTTGCCGGCTGTCTTGTGAGTCATGACCATCGGTCTCCGAACTGCCAGAATGAGATCGCCCACCTAGAATGTTCTGATTTTAACCTTCTTGTTGAAGGCTCCAGAGATGCGTGCTTGGTATAGCTCGATTCTTTGCTGAGCCAGGAGGCGCTTTTTATCTAAGGCCTCTAACTCTTGTAGTCGGCGTCGGTAGTTATCATCCGTCGTCAATTGATAAGTGAGGGCGACGCAGAGCGAGGGTATTTGAGTCTCCAATGGGAGGACTGCCTCACTCCCGTAAACCAGGGAGAATGGTGTGTTCCCTGTGGCTGTTCGGACCGTGGTACGGTACGCCTATAAGCGTTCACCAAGCTTCTCGTTCCAGTCGCATTTATTGGACGATACGAACTTCTTGAGAAGTTTGATGATTGTTTTGTTGAATGCTTCTGCCAACCCATTTGTTGCTGGATTGTATGGCATCGAAGCAATATTCTGGATGCGGTGCTTATCGTAGAACTGATAGAAGGCGTGGCTTGCAAACTGTGGACCATTATCGTGGATGATCCTTCGGGACAGTCTAAAGCGGCAGATGACATGATGCTTGAGGAAGCTGATCATGTTTGAAGTCTTTACTTCTGCAAGCGGGACAGCTTTCGTCCATTTGAAGAAGTAATCTGTGATTACGAGTATGAAGCGATGTCCTCGGGAGGAAGGTGGGGTAATCGGACCGATGATGTCCATCTCCCATGTTTTGAACGGTCAGGATGCCACTGTCGGATGTAGAAATTCGGATGGCTGGTGAATGAAGTCCACATGGAGTTGGCAGGCTTTGCACTTTCTCGCATAGTCTATCACATTCGCTACCATCGTGGGCCAGTAATAGTCCATTCGGCGAAGACGGTCTTGCAATTTAGGGCCAGGCTGATGGGCCTCGCAGACACCGTCATGAGCTTCTCGCACGGCTTCTTTGGCCTCTGCGTTTGACAGACCCCGAAGTAATAATCCATCATAGGATCGGCGATACAGCATTTTCGTCTCTGTATCGTAAAAGAATCTGAAGGAGCGCCGTCTGATGGAGGTGGCTTCCTTTGGGTTCTCGGGCAGGATGTCGTAGACGACGAAGTCGATGAATGGTTGTCTCTAGTATGGGGCATCATCAATCGCCTGAGCGGAATAACTTGCCACGAATTAAACGTTGTTCTTGGGGCAGACTAGTTCGTGGCCTATCACATCTACCGATTGATGGGTATGATTCGGCACTGCTAGGGAAGCGGCCAGGCCTGCTAAGGCATCGGCTTCGATGTTTCGGAGTCTGGGGACGTGCTCGATGAAGAACCCCTCAAACGACGAGATAATGTCGATTGCTATTTGGTGGTAGGGGATCATGTCTTCTTGGCGAACTTCGTATGAGCCCCGGATCTGATTAACGATTAACTGGAAATCGCCGTATGCTTCAAGATATTCTACCCCCAGCTCTTTTGCAAGTTGGAGGCCAATGACCAGAGCGTTGTACTCTGCCATATTGTTAGAGCAGGGTTCCGTGAGGGAATAAGCGCGGTTGATCACCAATCCGGAAGGGGAGACTAGCACCACCCCAACTCCGACGACGATGTTGCCCTTGGGTCCCGTTCTTGAAGCGCCGTCGAAGAAAATTTGCCATATATCATCGTGAGAGGTTGTATGCGAGTCGACGACCTCATCTGGGATTTTTTTCATATATCCTGGATGACTCTGAGCCCGGGTGGGCTGCCAAAAAGTTGGCCAGGGCTTGACCTTTGACAGCCTTTTGCGGGACGAAAATCATATGATAAGGGGACAGCAATATTGCCCATGTAGCGAGACGAGAACTGAGTGCCCCTGGTTTAGTCATGAGGACCCTGAGAGGGTTGACTCGCGAGATCATATGTATTGTTTGTCCGGTGACATAGTGCCGCATCTTCTGAATAGCGAACACCAGGGCAAGGCATGCCTTCTCCACATCGGTGTATCGGTGCTCTGGCCCAATCATCATTCGATTGAGGTAATCTATGGCTTGCTCATAGCCTGCGTCATTTTTTTGTGCCAGCAGAGCCCCGAGGGAATGTTCTATTGCTCGTACGTAGAGCAGGAATGGTTTTCCAGCAACCGGAGCCACCAGGACTGGAGGGTTTGACAAATATTCTTTGATCTGTCGAAGGCACGTTGGCACTCTTCATCCCATAAGAACGAGATGCCTTTCTTCATGAGATGGGTGAATGGTCGACATCGCCCGGAGAGGTTAGAAATGAACCTCCTGATGTAAGCTAGCCTCCCTTGAAGGCCTCTAAGTTCGTAAAGATTTCTCGGGGGACCCATCTCCATAATTGCCTTTGTCTTCTCAGGGTCTACATGGATACCCTGGGCGGTGATGATGAAACCCAAGAAATTCCCGCTGGATATGCCTAAAAAGGACTTCGTAGGGTTCATTTTCAAATTGTGCGCTCGTATCAGGTCGAATACCGTTCTCAGGTCCTGCAGATGGTCTCCCTTGCGGCGACTCTTGACGGCAATGTCATCAACATAGCAGTCTACTATCTTGCATAAGTGGTCTCTAAAGATGATGCTCATGGCCCTTTGATATGTGGCGCCAGCATTCTTTAAACCGAAAGGCTTGACTGTGTAGCAATACGTGCCAATCGGTGTTCGGAATGATGTGTGCTTTTCGTCGTCAGGAGACATCTTGATTTGGTTGTACCCAGAGAAGCCATCCATGAATGACATACGTTCGAAGCCGCAGGTGTTGTCAATCGTGATGTCTATGATAGGGAGGGGGAATTCATCTTTGGGGCATGCCTCATTCAGATTACGGAAGTCGATGCAGATTCGAATCTTTCTACTCTTCTTGAGGACTGGTACTATGTTGGCGACCCAATCCGGATGTTGTTCCTCACGAATGAAGCCGCTGGCTATTAGTTTGTTGATTTTTGCTTCGATCGCATCCATGATACCTGGGCGGAAGCATCGCTGTTGTTGCTTGACTGGCTTTGCATCCGGCCGAATGTTGAGTTTGTGAAGAGCAATATCGGGATTTAACCCCGACATGTCTTCATAGCTCCAGGCGAACACATCGATATATTCTTTGACAAGTTCCAGCAACGATTCTCGCTCTCTGTCGGTTAGGCTTTTACTGACGAAGATCGGTTTTGGAGAAGACTTGCTGCCGTGATCTACTTGTATGACCTCATCTTCAGTGGGAGGTTCTCTCTGTTCGAACCGCTTTTTCTATTGTGCATCCAGCTGTTGGGCCTACGGTTCTAGCTCGAGGATTTCAGGGATGTCTTCATCTTCTTCATAAGCGTCAGCGAATGCCATGTTGACTGACAGGACTTGTCTGAATACATCTCCGATGCTGGTATCTGAGTCAGAAGTTGGTGACCCTGTTGAATGTGAATGCCAGTCACATTCTTTATCTGAACCCTCAGGGGTCGTCGTGGATGTTACGTACCCTAATCCACATCGAGTCTTGCTATAGTAGTCCCGTGGTTTGCCTGCCGGGACCGGTGGCTTCAAAGGTAATCGTCGTCCAGTACCGTAGTTCAAGCCTGGCGTCCTCTCCAGATCATACCCCTGTTTCTGTATGAGATATTTGGATTGGGGGCTATAAAGATACAGAGGTAGTCTTCCGGCATCTGATCCAAGGTCGACTTCTTCTACGGTGAAGGGATGCGGGTCGTCCTTCCGGCCGAAGATAATTGGATGGTCCCCTCCCTCGATTATGCGGTAAGCATCTTCCGCTGGAGTAAGCTGGATTGCGGTGTGCACATTTGTCACCTGTGTGTGGAGGTGAGTGCCTATACCGTATTCCATAGCATACACTGTACAGAGCTTATTAAGCTCGAGGTAGTTCAAAGATAGCCCTTTATCGATGAAGTAAGGTATCTTTTCTAGGGGGATTACATCATCTGCGGAGGGAACATCAGTGTGGACAGCCACATACTTGGCTAACTCCGGTTCCTCTTCGACTACCTCCTGTATAAACGAAGACTGAGAGGACGACCTGGGCAGCTTGATCGTCAGCGGTTCAGCTGGTGGAGCAGAGCGTGGAGTTGTTGGCAAACTAGCGACCCCCAGCATGGTACTTAATACTGGGCGGGGAGTGGTTGGTTCGCTAGAAGTTCCAGGCCTTGCATCGGGGTGACGACCCTTCTTGGGAAGACGTATCGTCATTGCCTTGTCGGAGGGATTGAGCTTCTCCATTTACGGCTGGCCGGCTCTCGGCAGCCTGATTGTCAGTGGCTCCGTTGTGGGTCTTGGCACTTGGCCAGACCTTGGCAGCCGGATTATCATCTGCTCTTCTTGTGCCGAGAGGCTGATTACGTCCTTATACAGAGTGGCGGTAAGGGGTGCAGACTTGCCAGGTTTGCGAGCTTGGAGGTGGATCGTCAGCGGTTCTTCTTATCCTGTGGCTGTCTCGGTACGAGCTGGCGCATCTCCTTCACCAAGATGCTTCTTCCACTTTTCGTACAGACAGGAGTCTGAGTAGTAAGATTCGACCCCTTTGAAGGGATTTGATATCAGCAAACTCCGTCCTCACGAAGCCGTGTTTGTCGACATATTTGAAATACTAGTGCAGTATGGAAGGCACGATCATAAAATCGTGTATCCAAGGGCACCCCAAGAGGATGTTGTAAGAGGTGTCTACATCTATGACGTAGCAGGTGACTTCTGATTGGAGATCGCCAATCTGACACTTTAGACGAATCTTCCCAATTGGGTAGCTCCTGCCCGAATTGAAACCGCTGATGGCGGTGCTTGTAGGCGTCAGGCAATGTATTGGGATGCGGAGATGATGTAGTAGACCCTTCGGGATAATGCTTATGGAAGAGCCAGGATCAGTGTGCATCCGATCCACCTTTACGTCGCCAATGTATCCAGTGTAGTATAGTGGACGATCGTGCAGATTGGTTTTGATTAGCATGTCCTGTGGAGTGAAGACGATATTGGACATTGCTTCCGTGCAGGCGCTGTCTTGGAGATCTGCAGGCGGGTTCTCTCTTGTGAGGTTGACCTGAGCGAGGTACGCATCGACGTTTTGGAGTGCATCGCTCAAAGCCACACGAACATCCTTGGAGAGTCTCAGAAGCTCGTATAATGATAACTTGGCCGGTGTGTTGGCCAATTGTGCTAAGATGTCGAAGTTGTAGGGCTTCTCCAGCTCTTGTGATGCCTCTTTTCGGAGGGATTTATCAAAGCGAGTCTCCTTCGGTCTAGGCTTGTCGGTCGTCGGAGGCTGAGCCGGTCCCGGAGCATCAGTTGTAGCGGGCTGATGATCTTCAGCCTGGTTGTCAGTCGCAGGTTGGGATTGTGCCCCAGATCGCGTGACGACGACTGTAGCTTCTTCGATGTCTGCCGAGATTATGCGGCAGGACCTGACTTTTCCACCCTTCTTCTTGTAGATGGAAGATAATGTGGGCCGAGTGACTTCCGATACCAAGTCTGGATGGATCCACATAACCTCCTCTCGTGATGTAGTGAGGGGCACTAGACCAGCAGCCTGATTTCGGGGAGGTGGAAGATTAGCAATCTCCATTGTTGCCAGAGGGATGAGGACCACACCATCTTGAGTTTTCGTCGGAGGGAAGCTGCCGAATTGTACTGACACCATATTGGATGCCACCGTTACCTCTTCGAAATCGATGGCCAGTACATTCGAATCGATTAGATTTTGGATGTACCGTTTTAGTTGGTAGCAGTCGTGTGTGGCATGGTGGACGTAGCGATGGTAATGGCAGTACTTTGGGTTCTCCATGTCTGCCTGCCGCAGTTTTCGTCTTGGTGGAGGAAGCTGAATTCTGTCTCCTTGTATGAGCATGTCCAAGATGGGCTTGACGTGATCGTCTTCGAAAGAGTAAGTGATTTGTGGCCATTGTTTGTCTGCCGGCTTTGGCTCAGGTTTCTGCGCGGTGTCGGCCACCATAGCCTGCTTACCCCTGCTGTCCCGATTATTGGAGGGGCTACCCCCATTGTCGTTGTTAGGATGCTTGCCCTTGTTTTCTCCGTCCGAGATGTGCAGTTCCAATTGGCGAGCCTTCTTCAATCGTTTTTCGGCGCTTGTGGCACTGATGATGAATGTCTTCCAATCCTTGAATTGACTTTCGCCCATCCAGAGACTGATTATTGGGAGCAATCTCTTTTGGCAAATTTCGATCAAGGAAGAATCCGGATTTTCAGATGGCAGCTTCATTGCGGTTTGACGAAACCGCTCGATATAATTTCTTGTTAGCTCTTTCTCCCCTTGGACGACGTCCATGAGGGTGGACATTGTGATGTCCTGTCCTACTTCGTAAAATCTCTCTAAGAACATGCGCTTGAAGCCGGCGAAGGAGTGGATGCAGTTGTCCGGCAGATTTTGGTACCAGTCGAAGGCGACCCCTTCTAAAGCTCCGATGAATAATCGTGTGAGAATGACATCGTCATGGGGCAGATGGTCGGTGGTGACCTCGAAGTAGGTAATGTACCGACTTGCTGAGGTCTTGCCATCATAAGGATTGATATTGAATGGCTTATATCTTGGTGGGAATGGAACGTCCCTCCAGGCAGCAGGGTACGGTTGCCGTATTGTGAGGTCTTGAGAGTTTTCTCGAGCGTGAAACATGGCTCGGAGCTCCTGGACCTCTCTTCTCGCTTCGTGGGCCTCGTCCACGGTGGTGGGGGCCGTTGTTTCAAGAGGATCGTTGTCCGGTTTTGGTGCCGTCGAATTCGAGTCCGCATTGACCGTGGGACCCGCGCTTGTTTGGCCAGACGTCCCTCCTTGCAGAGTTGGAAGGGCCGCTTTAATCTTGTCTACAGACTTGACCAAAGCAAGCAATATGGCTTCGAGACTGTGGATGCGTTGGTGATCACTGGAACCTCCTTGGCTGCTGTCTGTTATGAATACCTTCTTTACGTGAGGAGAGATGGACGGAGCGGTGGAGGAAGCGCCCCCCGAATCGTACCCCTGTAGTGAGAAGTCATCGGGGTATGTGGGTATGTTCTCTTCTGGTTCAGACTCGGAAGGAACAGTACCCCCAGTCTTCGAGTTCGCCTCGTCGTAGGAATTATGGACGCTCTCGGGGACGTCAGGGTTTGCTGAATCTGACGGGAGAGTTGCCTCCCCTGACTCGTCTTCTTGGAACATCAGATTATTGTGGAGGCTCGGAGGGGTGCTACCCCCAGTCCCAGCAACCCCCTGCATTGTAGACGACGAATCTCCCTTTGTAGCAGATTTTGTCTTAGAACGCGTACCTTGGAAAACTCCGGTGGTGGGCACCCGCTTAGACGACAGTCTTTTAGTCGCAGTGGTTGAAATCTCTGGGCTGGAAACATTTGTCTTCTTCCTTCTTCCATCAGCAGAGACTTTCCGAACAGAGTTGCAGGAGACGACGGAAAGTACCTCATCTTCTGAAGATGGCTGTTGCAGTCTTTGAAAGACGGACTGCCGATCTTCTCGTACCGTTGCATCATTGCAGCAGCAGTTGACGATGACTTTGGCGCAGTGACGTCCGTGGGAGGACTTTTTGTACCCCGATGCATCTTCTCTTTCCGTGCATTTGTGGAGGATGGCCTCACGCAAGTCAGATGGGTCTGGGTCGACCATGTTTGCTTCCTGGATTTTGGGAGGCTTTTACGAACCACTCTGTCCGTTTGCCGCCAGGGGCTAGACTCGAGTGGTTTTATACAACTTTCCATCTGAGGCCCGCATAACGGTATACGGGACGCTCAGATGATCAGAGACAGGATCAGCGGACCGAGCGTGCCAAGCTCGCGCTGTCCTAGACTTCTTCGCTCTAGTGCGTAAAGGCACATAGTAGAAAGAGTCTAGGTGATGCTGGAGAGAGTCAGACACATCTTCTTGGGAGCAAGAGATCAGGACCATAAGACAGACGGTCGAAGACAGAGCCGCGCGGGGTAGGTATCATGCTGTCGTCCTCAACAATCTTCATGCGGCTGGCGGACGTAGCCGCATAGGCTTTCTTTATGCGGCTGGGAGTCTCAGCCGCATGAGTTTTCTTCATGCGGCTGGATGATCTGGCCGCATAAACTTTCTTCACACGGCTGGTAGATCCACCCGCATGAGCCGCCTGCATGTGGTTGGCAGATTTGGCCACAGGAGTGCTCGGCTTCTTCTTGGGGCGCATAGATCGCTCTTTGTCCCTGCAAGTCTAGCATCGTAGTGCTTTCCTCTGTCGGACTTGGGGACAGCAGAGTTCTCTACGACTCGAAGTAGAGCCGTATGAGATTCGCCTTCGCCGTCTTGGGTAGCAGAGAGGACCCCGTCCAGAGCTTGTGGAGGAGCAAATAATTTTGGCCTCCACTCGCAGCGAGCTTTCTTTGTACGGGTTCGCTTCTAGATCAGGCTGGCACTTCCTTCAGAGAGCATCTCTTCAAATGCCTGTTGGTCGAAACGGACGACCATCTTCTGTTGCGTGGAGCCAAGCTTGGCTGCATCCGACTGCGTTACCAACTCCTCAGTCGCGGAAAAGTTTGTCCCCAGCAAAGTCGCCATCGTGTTTGCCATGAAATATAAAAGAGCAGAACAATTATCGGAGGACTGGACTTTTACTTTACGTTACAAACTCGCTTGTACAAAGAAAGCCTAGGGACGAAAGCCTAGGTACAGCAGTCTAAGTATAATTGTTTATTTTAGATTCAGGAGGGTGACGATAGAGGCTCGGGTAAGCTACGGCAGCTCTGCCTTACTCCTTGGAAGATCGGTATGCAGCTTTGGCTCCAGAAGATTGCTTGGCGTTGAAGAAATGCTCTCTTTGCTCTCTCTCTGCTTTTTCTCTCAAAGTATTCTGGTGCTCTCTCTGATCTCGAAAATTCGTCTCTCTCGCAAGGGAATGGCACCTTGCTATTTATAAGAAGGGAATACAATCATTAGGGTTTGCAATGATTGCCCTTTAGAGTGGCGGCGGCCTATTGATTGATTAATCTGGGCCATTGATCTTGAGTGTGATGAATCTGGGCCATTTAGTGTAGATTGTACCAAATTCTATCAGTAATTAATGATGATTGGAATAAATCTCCATGATGATGATTTGCTGATGTCTGCGAATCTGAATGAATAAGTTTAATTCATTCTCCTGCCACGTATCCCAGATTATTGGGATTTGACCCAATCTTTGATTGCAGTAAATCTGGAAAGTTGATTGGCTTTATGACACGTGTCTGGGAGTCACTGAGCCGCATAAGGATTGAGCCGTATAAGGGTTGAGCCGCATGAGCCTGGGCACGTGTCTGGGCTGCCTGGGGAGTGGCCTCCAAATTTTTGAACCATATGATAATCTGGACCATATAATGGATAGTGAGCCGCATGGAGATGATCCTTACGAGCCGCATAGGACAACTTCGGCTTGAGCCCCATGGGGAGTCTCCGCTCAAGCCGCATATGACTGTCCACGTGTATAGGCTGCATGGCATTTTCTGGATCTCGGGGAGTCGTGCCAGAGATTTTCTTTGATTTCCTAGGATTCTGTCATTATGATAGAGTCATAATTGCCTCTTTGTGTCAGGCCTATCATTTCGTCAGAGCGGTCAGCCGTCAAAGTAATTAATGCAGTATAGGGCGGAGGGGAGAACTGTTTGCAAGCCACGTGTCTTCTCTTCTGAGCCGCATGGAATGTCTTGAGCCGCATAGTCCCTCGTGCCGCATGAATCTTTGAGCCGCATGGGCTATCTGAGCCGCATGGGGTTCCCTGACCGCATGGATCTTTCTTTATTATTTTCCATGCTTCTACAGTATGCTGGAAGTGCAATAACAACAAGCTCAGGAGAATCAACATCTGAATGAGCAACATCGACAGGAGAGTCAACGCCTGAATGAGCAACATCGACGGGAGACGGAGGCACGCCAGACTCAGTTCGAGGCCCGATTCGATGCAAAATTCAAGTTGCAGCAGAAGCAGCTTGATACTCTTCAGTAGATTTTCCAGATAGTGGTGGACAACAACAACAACTCCGCGACAACCCATGCCGTAACCGAGCCTGCGGCCAGACAAGGTGAAGTCGAACCGGAGGTACCCGAGCTTATGCCTGCAGCACCGAGAAGTTCCAACTTTGATGTGTCAAAATTCACAAAGAGCTTTCGCACTTCCTTCTACGGTACTGAAGACCCTTCATTGGCGATCGATTGGCTGGAGGAGTTGGAAGACCGGTTTGAGCTTCTGGGCGTCGATGAATCCAAGAAAGTCGCATGCGCTCAACTTCTACTCCGATTGAACGCGCACGACTGGTGGGCCATACAAAAGCGAGCAATCAGATGCGACGATGAGACAACGACAATTTCTTGAGCCACCTTCCGAGAGGCGTTCGAGATCGAGTACCTTCCCGAAGCCGTTCGACACGAGAAGGAGAATGAATTTATGCAGCTAAGGCAAGGGAATATGAGGGTGCGACAGTATGCAGCAGAGTTCAACAAGTTAGCCAAATTTGCTGGAGAATTCCTTCCCTCCCTCGCGAGTCGTGCTCGACGGTTCGAAGTGGGCCTACGACCATCTATTTACGCCCACGTGTCTGTTCTGAAATACCAAACGATGGAGGAGTCTCTCAACCACGCCCTCCGCCTTGAACGCCAATACCCTCCAGGTGCTGTCGGTGCTGTGCATATATACAATCCCAAACGCCCTAGCCACGTAGGAGGAAACAATGTGAACAAGCGTCCAAACAATGGACAACAAGACAGATATCAAGGGCGTAATCTATGGCCTTACTGCACCCATTGTCGCCAGTCCGGTCACACTATCGACGACTACCAGATACTACAGGGTGGAGGGTGGAACTGTGGCAAGAAGGGCCACGTTCGTACTGATTGTCCGACCAGAAGGCTGAACCCAATGGCGCCCCAACAACATCGCCCAATGGCGTCCCAACAATACCATCCAATGGAGCCCCAACAACACCGTCCAGGGAATCAAGTCCCAGCGCCTCAAGCCGATCAACCCGCACCGCAAAATGGCCAAAACGACCGTCGCCCCAATGCCCAAGGCCGCGTCTATGCCATGACTCTAGATGAAGTGCATGCATCAGATACGGTCGAGACAGGTATACTAAATTTCAATAATGTGCCTGTTCGTGTACTATTTGATTCAGGCGCTTCGTATAGTTTTATATCGGTGGACTTTGCCGCCGAGCACAAATTCCCTGTAATATTATTAGATCTCGACCTTAGCGTAAGTACACCTTCGGACACACCAATACTCACAAACTTAGCCTTTGCCGACGGGATTATCTGTATCGGCGGTCAAAAGATCGGTCTTGACATAATAGTTCTAGACATGAAGGACTTTGACATCATTCTGGGAATGGATTGGCTCGGGCCGTGCAAAACAACCATAGACTGCGCCGGAAAGACGGTCACCTTCCGCATACCAGGAGTGCCTGAATTCTGCTTTTCGTGTGGTGAGACGTCGTCGACCTGCATGCTGATCTCGGCAATTTTTGCTCGGAGGATGCTGCATTATGGGTGCAAAGGCTATTTGGCGTCCGTCCGAGACATGCGACAGGATGGTGCAAACACGGGTCAGACCGACATTGTGGCAAAATTCCCCGATGTGTTCCCGGACGAGCTACCCGGCATGCCTTCCGACCGAAAAATCGAGTTCAGCATCGATACATTCCCCGATACTCGACCGAATTCCAAGGACCCGCACAGAATGGCCCCCGCCGAGCTGAAGGAACTCAAGCTCCAGCTATAAGAGTTACTCGACAAAGTATTTATTCGGCCTAGTGTTTCACCGTGGGGAGTGTCCGTGTTGTTCATGAAGAAAAAGGATGGGTCCATGCGTCTGTGCGTCGATTACCGAGAGGTGAACAAGGCAACCATCCGGAACAAGTACCCATTGCCCCGCATAGACAACTTATTCGATCAACTGTAAGGCGCCTCGATATTTTCGAAGATTGATCTCCGCTTGGGCTATCATCAACTGAAGATCAATTCAGATGACATGCAAAAGTCAGCCTTTCGCACTCGGTACGGCCACTACGAGTTCCTGGTGATGCCATTCGGCCTGACGAACGCCCTTGCCACCTTCATGGATCTAATGATGTCACAATCCGCTTCCGAATAATCGAATACGAGTCGGGCACGTCCAGCCTTTGTCATTAGACATAACGAAGTAAGCAATACCAATCTAGGGAAATCTAAAAGATAAACATGAAAGTATACAATCACAGCATCTAAAAACGTATCCCAGAATGATCACCATAATCCAAAATTCTATGTATATAAATGTACGAGTCATCAAGAGTGAAATGTACCATGAATTCTAAAACAATATCTAAGAGTAAAGCTAACAGTCTAAACCTGAAACCTCAAGCTAAGTCATGACCATCCTGCTCAGCTAAGATTCCGGGCTCTGTCCCATAAGGTAGAATGATATCTTGTAAGCATACCTGCAACTTATCCAGTCAGGAGCGGAGCAAAGTATAATTCTAGGTAATGAACAAGACATCATGATATGAAAGTACAAGGGAACATGGTATGTAAAGTACAAGAAAGAACATGGTGTGTAAAGTACATGAAAGAACATGAAATGTAAGAACATGAAAGAACATGGTATCTCAGGAATCACAGGAACTAAGTACATGATATATCTCTTGAATGTGTGTACAATATTTGAAATATAACTAAGTATGTGACCGGCTAGGGGTAAGCACATGAAAGCACATGAATGGGACGGCTTAGGACCCGCGTGCACGATGCGGGGTCTAAGCTAAACACACCTGAGTTGTTTCTTGGGTTTGGTCACATAAATAGTATATTACTCCACCCCAGGTACAAGTAATAAGAACAAGGAACATGAGCACCCGAAATACATGTCGTGTTGCAGCGTGTCACTCAAGAAAGCACAGGATATAATAAAATGTACAAGACCATAGAATGTACTTGTCTTGCTCCAGAAAAGTACGGGTGAAGATCGGGACTAGATGTCCTCCTGTATTTAATAATGTGTACAAGTTGATTAATATCTAAATAAGACATTTAGCTAACTAACTATTTTTCCAACCATATCTTGCTAGACATCAACCTTAGCTAGTTATGCATCTATAGCCAAATCTTATATACATATAATTAGTGAGAAAATAATATGCCATAGTTTAGATAAATATTAGAGTCTAGATAGAAGATACTAATATGAAATAAGTCAATCAACTATTATGCTAGACAGAAAATATTTACTAGCAATTCTCTGACATTACTAGATAAGAAGATGGTTTCTTACAAAGTATGCAAAATAGTCTAGGTTATACTATTTATTTAGAAGGGCTAGATAGATAGGATATTCATTAATCAAATTGGCAAGAACAACATATATGTAACACATCCTTCCAATTTCCTCTTTACTGAATATAGCTAGTCATTAATACAAAAAAAATAATAACATAAATAATTTACACATAAATTGTGACACAAAGTACTATAGGCCCGGCTCAACATTCTACTTCTACTCCCTTTCTTATTTGAAAACAAAGAATCAAGCACCAACCCAGAAGAAAGCTCAACCTTCAGACAGCCATTCTATAACTACACTAATATATCCAACTCTATTGCAAAATGTATATACATGAAGCCAACTCCCTCAACTCGAATAGTCTTTAAGGAACAAGCTGTAAGTTCAGCCAACTCCAACTGAACATTAGTTCGATAATACTTCAGTGAAATCAAGACTCAACATAATCCAAAGTATCAACATCATCCATTTAACCCAGCCTATGCCAATCCACAGAATTATGTCCCAACTCAGATACAAAGAGATGATCCTAAGCTGGCAATACCCAAACCAAAGATTCACCAAGCATACAAACAAAAGCCCTGTAAAGCACACATCGGCTTCTTTTATATGCACAAAACTCAACTGAAAAGTTTTAACTTAATTTCGAAGGTTCCCACCCTTGCATCCCTTCATCCCAGTTGGTTCTCGAAGCAAAGTCTAGAAGCAAGGCCCAAGTTCCATTAAACACAACTTCTAAACAATCCCAGTCAAGACTAACGGCTATTAAGAGCTTGGGAGAAGAAGATTGAACACAATCAGATCCCAGAACATATACATTTTCAACCACAAAACCAAAATTAATAAAGAATACATACAAATCAATTGAAAACATATATAAAAGAATATACAAAATAATATAGCTTCAAACAAGAATTTCTACAACAATGAATCGACGAAGCCAAACTGAGAATCCTGCTCACGCTACTCCATTCATATGGACACGAACACACACACACACTCCCGAACATAAGTAGAGCCCTGGATACGATCCGGACTCAACACCACCTTTACAGGATCCAGGACACGCACCCCCTTACACTGCTATAGCCCCCACCAGCCACACGAATACATCTACACATAATTTTTATGACCCAGTCCTGTCCATCATTACTTCGATCAAGAATTGCAAGATTTAATCAAATCTAAAAACAGAATTTGTACCTGAGAATGCTAGAAAGGCCATCGGTCCAAGAAGTCCATAGCCTGGAATTCGTCGTGAAGACTCGATCACCCAGAGATCGGACACAGCCTTCTTATTGCCCATGATAGCTCATCGACATTGCATAAAATGAGTACCAAGCAAGAACAGAACACAATTATAAACAGTTCAAAACATTCTACAAAAAATTCGTGAAGAACTCAAAGGATTAAGAAGTTGATCAGGTGCTTACCACTTACTGGGTTTGATCGTCACCGGAGAAATGGATCAGGAAGTCGCCGTCAGTCGGATCCGTCAAGAATTCGCCAAGGAAAACAACTAACTGTCACAGTCGACGATCCGTGTCGAAGCCGTGTCATCGTCACCGAGAACACCGCGGAAGAGACGCTGTTGCTGCGATCTCAGCGCCCAAAGAGATCCACCGCCATCACCGGAGTGGCTCGATCATTCGTCGTCGCCGGAGTCGAAGCCGGAGAGATGAAGTCGCCGGTCGAAGAAGTGAACCGTGCCGTCGTCGGAGAGGATGTCTTGGACAGCCGACCCTTAAAACAGGGAGGCACCGCCGATGAAGCCCCGTGGTTGTCGAGAACAACCGTGCTCCCGGAGTAGTCGTACGCCGCTGATGAAGGCCGACGCCTAGTCGTCGGTAGCGAGCTTGTGTCGAGGACGATGATCTCCACGCCGCCACCACGAGAGGAGGAGAAATCGCTGATGAAGTCGCTCGTCCGTCGTGGTCGTCGTCGTCGCTACTTCGGAGTCGTCGAGAGGAACTCGTCGTGCTGACGTCTTCAGCTCGCCGTTGCCAGAGAACGAAGAAGTCAGTCGCCGCCGTGAGCTGATGGCCGTGCACCGGGACTTGCTGGTGGCGAGGTGGCTCCGTCGAAGATTTGGGGCTTAGGGCTCGCGCTCGGGGAAATGGGGAAGAAAAGCTTAAGAAAAGAAATAAAAAAAATAACAATTGGAATACTCTCTCTCTCCACAGGCTCAGTTGTTATAAGGAAATGTTTGGAACATTTACAAAACCCCCCTCCGAAAATACCTAATCACAAAACACCCCTTCCACTCTGAAATTTTTATAAAACAACCCTCCCCCTTTTCAGAAATTATAAAAAATGTTAAAAATCAGTTAAAAACTTTTTGGAAAAATGAGGGGACCACAAGTTGGTTGTAACAACTTTTCAAATTTGAAAATTCCTCCTAATTTATTTCCCTCTAAAATATCAACCACCATAATACTAATTAAAATAAATAAAAATTAACTTTTTATTTGAAACCCAAATAAATCAATTATAATTATTAAAATCAAACATTTTATTTTCTCAAAAATCGGGAAGCGGAGTTACAAATCTCCCCTCCTTAAAATAATTTCGTCCTCGAAATTCGAGAGGCAACAAAACAAACTCAAAGCAAATCTCAAGAAGGTTCAACACAATTTATTTATTGTATTTAAAATTCTCAATATTAAGGTACACTCATACAAACAGGGATAGCGCTCTCGCATCTCGTCCTCGCGCTCCCATGTAGACTCTTCCGGAGAGTGGTGTCTTCACATGATGTGGACAAGTGGGATAGTCTGGTTCCGTAAGCGCTTCTCCCTCCGATCAAGAATCTCCACTGGCTCTCCTCGTAAGTCAATCTCGGACCCATTTCTAGCTCCGAAAAGTCTACCACATGGCTCGGGTCCGGAATGTAGCGTCAAAGCTGGAACACGTGGAAAACGTCTTGCACTCCCTCCAAGCTGGCTGGAAGCGCTAGTCGATATGCCACCTCGCCAATTTGTACCGTCACATCGAAAGGCCCGATGAATCTCGGACTGAGCTTTCCGCCTTTATCGAAACGAATGACGCCCTTAGTCAGCGAGATCTTCAGGAACACTCTATCTCCAACTACGAACTCCAGTGGCCGTCTGCTGCTGTCCGCCCAGTACTTCTGCCGATCCTGTACAACTCTGAGATGTCCTGAGCCTTTGAGATCAAATACGATAATTACACACAAGAAGTTGAAATAACACGATCCAACGACAATCAAGAATGAAATTCCAATTATCACTTAGAGGAGCAAAATCATGAAGACACAATTATTAAGTACGATCAAAAATTGATAGTTTAACACAGGTAGACTAGAACAAGATAGAAAATCATGGTCAGATAAACATGACTTAAGATCGAAGTTTAGACAAGTCACAAACGAAGTACGAAATCACAATCTGGTAATATACAATTTGAGGAATGCTAGAAAGAAAATTTAGCAAGGGTTGATTTAGGAGACGTACGCAATACTCAGGAGATACAGTATCAAATCAGGATGAACATGCAAGAATCTGTGATTCTCGAAAACCAATAATCATATAAAAGGGATATAGTTTCCTTAGTGTCCGAGAACATATAGCTATTTAAAATCACTTTGCCTAGAATCCCTATCCTGCCAGTATATATCTGACTGCAGTGGACTTTCGGCTCCATGACTCAAATGACAATATGTCACCAAATAATCTGTCAACCTTATCCATTTTCCAACAATCATTGACGAAGCAACCCAAGAGATCAAGGTATGAAGAATATGACAAGTCTCGACAGTACTCGAAAACCTATGATTGTCTGAAATCACTTCAACTTAAAGTTCCTGCCTCGCTAGTGCGCTACTGGCTGCAGTGAACCCTCAGTCTCCATAATCCAGCTAATGGCTGCGGCGCAAAACTATTATGCCATGGTAGGTCATCGAATAGCCTTTCGACTTTATCCGTAGGTATTTCAAAAGAGTTTCAAGGAGTTCAAAATGAGTTTCAGTAGTCCAAGTAACAAAAATTGTGAAGTTACCTGACTGTTAGAATACAAGAATTTATTAGATACTAAGAGACGACAAGGGATCCCATCGGTGAGTACAAAAGGGCAACCAGGGAGATTTAAAATTTTAGACATGGCGAAGTTTCAAATTATGACAGAATATCAACTGATATCTGGAATGGTAACAAGATTCCATATATGGGACGTTATTCCGAAGGGATAACAGAATCTCGAAGGGTAAACTGAAGCAAGGTATCAGATAGGAGACAAGTTTCAAAATAAGAAATAAAATCCCGTACTGGAGACAAGTTTTAATAAAATCTTGAGTAATAATGAAATCTCGATCAAAACTTGAATTGAAAATAAATTCTCCAATAAAGTACATAGTGAAAGAAAAAATAGAAAATCAAGTATCAATAAGTCGCAGATAGGACATAAAATCACGAATAGAAATCTAAATTAGAAAGCTAGGTTACGAAGAGTGAATGGAAAGCATGTATCATTTAGTGAATGGAATACAATGTATTGGATCGTAAATATGCGACAAGCAAATCTCAAATAAGTCTGAAACAAAGCCGCATATAAAGAACAATCTCGAATAAATATAAAATCTGGAATAGGAAATAGAATCCCAAACAAGCATCAATAGAAGCGAAGGTTCAAGCAAGGTTTCAAAATGATATTTTGAGTAGGAATAATTCTTGAATAGTACATAGTTCAAATATGAAACAAAATTTCAAATAGAATCCAATAATAGGAAACAAAGTCATGAAAAATGAATATGAAAACATGGTATTAAATAGCGGATATGAAACAAGTGAAATCTCAAAATAGAGGCAAGATCAAACAAGATCGTGAATAGAACGAAAAACAATTCACGAATGAGAAATAAAATCTCATAGGGAACGAGTCAAAATTTCAAGATAGAAAACGAAATCGGCAAATGAAATCTCGAATAGAAGCAAGATTCAAACAAGGTTTTGAATGGCACAAGTTTGAATAAGAATGTAATCCGAAGTAAAGTCTTAAATATCAACAGGGTCTGAATGGGGAACAAAATTCGAGTAGAACCAAATCTTGAATTAGGAAACGACGCCATAGAAAACAAGTTATCGAGCAGAAAGAAAATCTTGAATAAGAGCAAAGTTACAAACAAGAATGGGAACAAACTTTCAAAATACATCTCGAATAGCGACCAAGGTTTCAGAATAGGAAATAAAATCTAATAATCCTTAAATAGGAAACAAAAAAGTTTCTAAGAAACAATCTAGGTGCAAGAGGAATCTAAGGAAAAAAACTGGATTATGAATCATGATCCATGGTTTTCTCCAACCATGCAAAAGAGTCTTCTGTCTTCGGTCTAACTTCAGTATTCTTCCGGGACTGGAATCTCTTCAACCTTCTTCAACTGTTCTGTCGTAGACTGGTCCCTGTGGTAGTGCTCAATGCTGTTGCTGAATCTGGAGAAACGGGTCCTTCTGTGATACTGGTGCTCCTCGTGCTTGTCCTTGGGCAGTGTGATCAGCGGTCTCTAGCAGTCCTTGACTTGGTGGGCAGGTGATTAGCAGTACAAGCATAGCCTTCGTCTTTTGGGGCACTCTTCGTAGTGGTGTCCTGAGCTGCGACAGATATACAAATGATCGCCGGCTGAATCTGAATCTGAATCTCCCACTGGGTTGAAGAAGCATGGTCTGAGTGTGTTGACGCTTTACGGATCCACAGTAGTTGCTATCTTCATCATAAGTCTTCATGTTCCTCCTGAACTTCAGCTTTCGTCGCGTCCTATTGTCCGTGCTACATTTTGGATCTTCTGGCTGGTGGCTCTAATCTTCAGAGAAGTCGGATCCTCACATGCTGAGATGATCTTCAGTAGCGACTTCTGGTTCTCGATCTGCTCCCTGGTGCAAGATATGCGCTCGGTGTCGAAAAAGTCAAAGTGTCTGAGAGTCTGGAAATCATAAGTCCTTTCTAACTCGAAAATACATTTTCAAGTCTAGATTGAAAAAGGACGGCCTGCTGGTGTCAAGGAACTCTTGAAACGTCTCCGTTAACTTCGTACTACCCATGGGGATAGTAGTGGCGATAGAAGGTAGTGGAAGCTCGAAACCTTCAAATATAGGTGGATCAACAGTTCTGGTGTTGCATGCTTTTGAACTATCTGTAAAACAAAAAACTGTTAAAATAACCTAGACCTAAATACAACAAGTGTTTATAGAATATCAATATACCTGATATACCTGATATACCCTTATTTTCCGATTTTTCCTATGCTATGATCAAGTTCCCCTAGTGTAATCAAGTCCCCTAATAGTATGCTGAGACGTAGGTACCATTAGGATAGACCTGTATGGGCCACCACTAAAAACATGTCATAATCTGCTCCCGAATAATCGGACACGAGTCGGACACGCCCAGTCTTTGTCGTTAGACACAATAAAGTAAGTTGTACCAATCTAGGAAAATCTAACAGATAAACATGAAAGTATACAATCACAGCATCTAAAAACGTATCCCAGAATGATCACCATAATCCACAATTCTATGTATATAAATGTACGAGTCATCAAGAGTAAAATGTACTATGAATTATAAAACAATATCTAAGAGTAAAGCTAATAGTCTAAACCTGAAACCTCAAGCTAATTCATGACCATCCTGCTCAGCTAAGATCCCGGGCTCTGGCCCATAAGGTAGAATGATATTCTGCAAGCATACCTACAATTTATCCAGTCAGAAGCGAAGCAAAGTACAATTCTAGGTAATGAACAAGACATCATAATATGAAAGTACAAGGGAACATGGTATATAAAGTACAAGAAAGAACATGGTGTGTAAAGTACATGAAAGAACATAAAATGTAAGAACATGAAAGAACATGGTATCTCAGGAATCACAGTAACTAAGTACATGATATATCTCCTGAATGTATGTACAATATTTGAAATATAACTAAGTATGTGACCAGCTAGGGGTAAGCACATGATTTAAAAATATCTTGCCTCGCTATCCATCAACCGCAGACTACTACAAGATCTAAAAGAAATGGGTATCGACCTCCGGGTTCGATTCAGGGATGTACGGTTGGCGCAGCTGCAGTTAGAGCCGAGTTTGCTGGAAAAGATCATGGTCGCTTAGAAGGATGATCCGTATCTAAAGAAAATGCGCGAGCGAATTTCGACAGATAGTACGACCGAATTTGCGAAAGATAAGACCGGCGTGCTGAGATTGAATGGGCGACTATGTATTTCGGATGATTCAGAACTACGAAAGAAGATAATATCGGAGGCGCATTATGCGAAATATACCTTGTATCCAGGCAGTACCAAGATGTATAATGACCTTCGCACGGCCTTCTGGTGACACGGGATGAAGAAAGATGTGGCGCTCTTCGTGTCGTAATGTATGGCCTGTCAACAGGTGAAAGCTGAGCAACAACGACCGGGCGGGGAGCAGAACCTTGTTATTCCAGAGTGGAAATGGGATCATGTCACTATGGATTTTATTGTTGGCCTGCCAAAGATACCACGGGGGAACGATGCCATCTGGGTCATCGTCGATCGATTAACCAAGTCAGTGTACTTTATTGCCATCAAAGTTACTTAGTGCGTTGATCGCCTGGCGCAGATTTACCTTGATGAGATATTACGGCTGCACGGAGTTCCAGTATCCATCGTCTCTGATCGGGATTCACGGTTCATGTCTCGATTCTGGAGTAGCCTTTAGTCGGCATTGGGTACCAAGTTGTAGTTCAGCTCAGCTTACCATCCTCAGACCGACGGCCAAACGGAGCGCGTTAATCAAATTCTCGAAGACATGCTACGACTCTGCGCAATTGACTTCAAATCAAGCTGGGACGTCCACCTACCGCTGGCAGAATTTGTATACAACAATAGCTACTAGTCCAGCATCCAAATGGCGCCGTATGAAGCTTTGTACGGCCGGAAGTACAGATCGCCCATTTGCTGGGATGGAGTCGGAGAACGGCAGATACTCGGCCCGGAGCTGGTGGAACAGACTGTAAAAAAGGTCAAGCTAATTCGGGAAAGACTGAAGATTGTACAGAGTCGGCAAAAGAGCTACGTCGACACCCATCGAAGACCGCTTGAGTTCCAGGTGGGAGATCACGTGTTCCTGAAGGTGTCGCCCATGCGAAGAGTTACTCGGTTCTGCGCGAAAGGAAAGCTGATTCCGAGATTCGTTGGGCCGTTTGAAATACTCGAGCGGGTCGCCCCAGTGGCCTATAAAATTGCCCTACTGCCGGCGCTCGAAGGTGTGCACAATGTCTTCCACGTCTCTCAGCTGCGGAAGTACGTGCACGACCCTAGCCACGTGGTAGATTTTGGCTAGCTGGAGCTAAAGTCTGACTTATCCTAAGTTGAAGAGCCAGTTCAAATCTTAGAACGCAAGGATAAGCTGCTGTGAAGTCGAGTGATCCCTCTTGTTCGTGTACTCTGGAGGAACCATACGGCGGAAGAGTCGACATGGGAACTCGAGTCAGAGATGAAGGAAAAGTTTCCTTTATTATTTTCATAGAGGTAGGTTCTGTTCTTAAGTTTCGAGGATGAAACTTTTTCTTTGTTGGTTATAGTGTAGTGTCCCGTCCCTACATCGTGCTCCGTTCTCCATCCACGGGGTGCGTGAGAAAGGAACACTGTCGCTATCGACTCGATCAGGACTGATAAGTCGGGATCGATCGAATCGATCGAACGGGAACGGTTGAATTAAGATCCATTCCACGTTATAGAATGGCTTCTTCGAAACCAAGTCCCATATTCAGCGGGTAGCGCCTCGAGGATTGACACTGCGGCTGAGTCGGAAGAGACCTCCCATTGCTCTGTTTTTTATACCGCTTGCGTTGGTTTTGGCTTTGATTTTCTGAATGCATTTTTCTGAATGTTTTCGATGGTTTTCATGGCTTACATTTCGAACTCGCATTTCCTATCGAACTTCTTGCCTAATACAGTGTTCTAATCGATTGCTTGTGCGATTTCAGGTAATCACATAGGCGACGTCTAGCGCGACCAACCAGTCTCTCGTCTCAAGCAAAAACTTAAGGTGAGTGGCTGACCTCCTTCATCTCGACCCTCTATTTCAAAAATGAGAACTTGGGTATGGTAATGAAATTGAATGATTCGCTTGAAAAACAAAAGTCCTATGTTTGAGAAGAAAAAAGATGAGTTGTGTAGAAAAGAGAGAGAATTATTTTAGGCCTGCAAAACAACCAAGTAAATGAATCGATTACATAACAAGCCCCAAAGGTACCCCAAATATACCTTGTTAACCTATCAAGGTCATGGAAAACTTGTCGACAAGGGCGATGGTTTCTTCGGGCGGTAACTCGGGTCCACAGGATCGACTCGGCCTAGGAAGAAACAGATTATAGCCGAGCTGGGTATGAAGCAACCGGTAATACGGGGACTTGCATCGGAGCTCGCTACTTACGTTGCAAGGGTCCCGTTTACCAGGCTATGTCCAGGATGGCAAGTTAATGCCAGTGACCTCCATATCAAACACTTGATATAAATCGTTATCAACTAACATGGAAGGTGATGGTAAGTTTAATGTTGCACGGCGCGCTCTGCCGAGGAAAATTTTGGTGTAACTTACTTGCTTTATGTTTCGTCAAAATGCTTCATATGAAATTACCTAGGATGGTTAGAAAGATCACAAAAAGCAAGTTGTGTAAATTCTTTTATCTAAATTCTTGAACCAAATAAGAGCCTAGAAATTAATTAGCCACTCGCCAGTACATGTTGATTGTACTGATCCTCGCTCTCTCTACAGGTACGATAAATCAGGAGGAGTGTGCCACGTAAAGGGAGGCTACGTTCGTGTGTTTTGAAGCTTCGTCCGTACGGTCGAAACTTGGATCCAATCTCTTTTGAAGACTCCGCTGTTGAAGGCCAGAAGACAGATGGAGTGACTTCTCGTCATCCCAGGTGGTTTTGTAATGCTGGTTGTAATCAAGGGTAGAAATGTACGGAATGGCTACCTCGTCGACGTTCATTTTGTAATGGAGTCAGTTTCTAAAAAGCCCGTACGGCGCCCTTGTATCGAGTCTGTAAAATGATGTTCATTATCAGTAAAGCTTAAGTTTCATTCTTTGTAATGTGTATTCAATTTACTCTGCGCATTCTCTTGTTGTTGTGTTTCGGATAACCTTATGACTATGCCTTGTGCGAACTCAACTTAGGCTTGTACGGCATCACGCCCGGGGGACGACTATCGATTCTACGGAATTGGGACGTGACATATTGGCATCAGAGCACGACTTTACGTCCTTGGCCTCCAGTGTCGAGTTTCTAGTCTCAAAATCATTGGTCTTGTGTCGATGAGATATGTCGTTCCATACGAGGGAGTCCATAATAAGTTTTGTGACTAATGTATTTTACCTTCAAAATCCCAGATGGTGCGGCGGTGAACGTGGCGGCGAACGAAGAAAGTGCTTCGAGCGACTCGAGTAGCTCGAGGCCCGGACCCTCTAACGACGCCATGGAAAGGATATTGCGTATACTGGAAGCGCAACAACAATAAGCTCAGGAGAATCAACATATGAATGAGCAACATCGACAGGAGAGTCAACGCCTGAATGAGCAACATCGTCGGGAGACGGAGGCACGCCAGACTCAGTTCGAGGCCCGATTCGATGCACAAGTTGCAGCAGAAGCAGCTTGATACTCTTCAACAGATTGTCCAGACGGTGGTGGAAAACAATAACAACTCCGCGATAACCCATGCCGTAACCGAGCCTGCGGCCAGACAAAGTGAAGTCGAACCGGAGGTACCCGAGCTTATGCCTGCAGCATCGAGAAGTTCCTACTTCGATGTGTCAAAATTCATAAAGAGCTTCTGTACTTTCTTCTGCGGTACTGAAGACCCTTCATTGGCGAACGATTGGCTGGAGGAGTTGGAAGACCGTTTGAGCTTCTGGGCATCGATGAATCCAAGAATGTCGCATGCGCTCAACTTCTACTCCGATTGAACGCGCATGACTGGTGGGCCATACAAAAGCGAGCAATCAGACGCAACGACGAGACAACGATAATTTCTTAGGCCACCTTCCGAGAGGCTTTCGAGATCGAGTACCTTCCCGAAGCCGTTCGACACGAGAAGGAGAATGAATTTATGCAGCTAAGGCAAGGGAATATGACGGTACGGCAGTATGCAGCAGAGTTCAACAAGTTAGCCAAATTTGCTGAAGAATTCCTGCCCTCCATGGCGAGTCGTGCTCGACGGTTCGAAGTGGGTCTACTGTTTGCCATTGATTGTAAAAGAACAGAACAATTATCGGAGGACTGAACTTAGACTCACAATACAAACTCGCTCGCACAAAGAAAGCCTAGGGACGAAAACCTAGGTACAGCAGACTAAGTGCGATTGTTTATTTTTGATTCTGGGGGGTGACGATAGAGGCTCGGGAAAGCGACGGCCGCTCTGCCTTACTCCTTGGACGATCAGTATGCAGTCTTGACTCGGGGAAGATTTGCTCGGCGTTGACGAAGAAAGGCTCTTCTTGCTTCTCTCTGGTTGCTCTCTGGGCTTCTCTCTCTCTGTGATTGTCAAGAAAAAAAGGGAACTCTCTCTCTGTGGGTATCTCTCTCTTTTTTTTTTATTATTGCCGCCCTCTTTTTTTTTTATGGGAATGCTGCTGGCTATTTATAAGGGTGGGATGTGATTATTAGGGTTTGCTATCTGTTTGGAATGTCGGCGCTCCTTCATTCTATCTGGACCCTTGATCTTGATCATAACGAATCTCGGCCACTAATGCGGATAGCACCAAATCTTATGAGCAGTTAATGCTGATTGCTTTAAATCTTCGTGATTGGTTATGCTAATATCTGATTGCTCGCCACGTGTCTTGCTGATGATGTCAAATATTCTCGTTGGGATTCGGTCGAATCTTCAATGCCACGTCTTTTGATTGAAGATCCTGCCAGGGCCGCATAGAGTGGCCAATACTTGAACCGTAGGGAGATACCCTTCATGAGCCGCATGAGTCAACATCTCGTCGAGCCGCAGGGGACGAACTTTCCGTGAGCCTCATATGCGTGGTCTTTGCGAACCGCAGGAGACGAACTCTCCATGAGCCGTATAGTTTCTGTGGGCCGCATGTGGTATTGAGCCGCATAGGCCGGGCTATGAGTGGACCGCATATGGCAGATTTCTGTTAATCATATTAGAATGATGCCTCACGGAGCCGCATGAAGCTGTTCTTTAACCGAGCCGCATGAGACTTTTGCCACGTGGCAACATAGGATTTCTGACAGATCGGATCAGAGATCTTCTTCTTTTTCCGAAGAATCTGTCATTATGGCAGAGCCATTATGACACTTTATGTCAGAGACGTCGCAGCCGTCGAGTCGTGTCAGAGCATTAAAATGAGGCCATTACTCCAATGGCCAACTGTAGGGGGGGTCACACGTGGCATCGATTTGAGCCGCATGTCCCCGAGCCGCATGAGTCTGGGGGTCTCCTTTTTGGCCGCATAAAGCAACTCCAGTATGAACCGCATAGGCTTGCTGTCCAGAGCCGCATGGGTCATTATGCCTTTATTTCTAATATTTTCCATGCTTCTACAGGACCCCCTTCAAAGTTTTCAATTTGTAAAATTGGAACACTTTGAATAAGAAGCATGGCCCCGTTCATGCCGCATAAGTGTCTCAGCCGCATAGAGTTAGCTGTCCGCATAGACTCTTTTCCACATGTCCTGATTAAATGCTCTTGATTTGTTTTGATTTCATGCCGTCTCTTGGGGGAGGATCCTAAGGGTTTTTTCCTTCTGATTGTCCAGTTTGCCTTGATAGCCGAAGGGTCGATCATGTCGTTCGAGGCGTCGTTCAGTAATCCTTCTTTTTCTATAAATAGGCGGGTTTTAGATTTTTCTTGATTGAAAACTCCTGTCTTGTTTTCTTCTTCAACTGACAAACAGTAATGGCGCCTAGGGTTTCCAAGATTGTGAAGAAGGCCGCGGCGAGGAGAAAGAAATCGGCTTCGTCGTCGACCGTCGCACCCCCCATCTGCCTTGATGTGCACGTCGCCATCGAAGGTAATAACCTATGTAGAAGATTGGGTATTTTTTGAAACCCTAACAGGGTCTGCTCTACTGTCTCCTCCGTGCACGCAACCACGTGACCCACATACACGTTCCCTGATTGAGCCGCATGGGGTATACCCCATGTCTGAGCCACAGACGAGTTACGTGATTCGCATGCACGTCCATGAAACCCTAATAGGGTCCGATCTACTGCTTACTTTGTGCACGCAACCACATGACCTGCATACACGTCCTTTGATCGAGCCGCATGGGGTATACCCCATGTCTGAGCCGCATACGAATTACATGGTCGGCCTACACGTCTCATGCATGGGAGCCGCCTGTGAGTTGTCTTTAAACGTGCCGCATGACTATTTTCTGAATATCTTTTTATTTTGTCTTTCCGTCTTTGATTCTTTCAGTATCTCCGCTGAGCGCTGAGGTTGCAGTCACAGAGGAACCGCCACCCCCTGTCATCGACCAGGGGTCTCCCTCTGTTAAGGAAGAAACAAAGAAGGAAGACTCGTCGTCTGCACAGGATAGTCTCTCTCCGAGCGTCGAAACAACTGGGGGTGATAGCTCGGGGAATTCTGATACTCCTACTCCAGATGAGGATCTCCTTCAACTGCATCCTTCCTATGTAAGGTGGTTGAGGGAGTGGTATAGGCGTTTCTGTAACTAGGTTTTAGGAATCTCTTGCGGATATCTATTCTCTGTCTGCATGTTTCTATCTGTTTAGCTGTGGTTTGTGTCTTTCCTTTCCATCTGAAGAAGTGGTGAAGAATTTCCTTTAGTTTTGCTTGTTAATTGCGAGAATGTAGCTGAACTTTTTAATGAAAGAAATGTATTTGCTTCCCTCCTTTCTTGTCATGATTTACTTTCAATAGGATATTCTGTGTGAACTTTGTATCCCTGGTGTACCCTACGATAATTTGGATTATGACTGGCATGCTTATCCTGAAAGAATGGGGTTATGTCAAGTCTGGGGACTTTATTTCCCAACGGGATCTTTTGCTCATTTGGGCGACGACGTTGCCTCCAGAGCCGGTGTATCGAACTAGTCAGTGGTTTGAGCGGTCGACTGCCTCGCTGAAAGACCATTTCTTGACGTTTTGTGGCCTCCGGATCATAGTTGTTCCTCTGTCTTATCCTGCTTATTTTCTCTTTATTTCTATCTTGTAGCAGTGATATAATCCCGGAGGATGTGAAACTTCGAAAATGGATATGTTTCATCTTCATCTTGTACTTGCGGTGTTTATGGAATTTAGACTTGCTGGGAGATTTATTTGTGGACCTGTTATCCTAGGCGTACCTTGGTTTTAGGTACGGATAACAGTTTAGATAGGATGTCCGGGACAGTCACAACAAAGTGGTCATGGATGTTTTTGGTACTGGGGGAAGGAATGCCGTAGAGCAGCTGGGCTCCCGGGGCGCGGTAAGATGGTGGATTTATGCTAAGAAGCTTAGCGAATGAATATTTGTGGACCTATTACCCTTGGCGTACCCTAGTTCAGGATGCGAATAATAGGGTGAGAGGGAACCGAACACATTTGCTCAGAGGTTATGATGACATGGCAAACATGAAGGTTTTATCCTGAAACCTTCCTGCTCAGCGGTAATGAGAACATGGCAGGAGAGACTTTTCGGAAGCTATTTGTGGTCAACAGAGGACATTTGTGGTCAACAGAGGACATTTGTGGTCAACAGAGGACATTTATGGTCAACAGAGGACATTTGTGGTCAACAGAGGACATTTGTGGACCTATTATCCTTGTCGCACCCCGGTTGTGGGTACAGACAATAGGTTGAAAGGGAACCATCATACTTGCTCAGAGGTAATGTGGACATGGCAAGTATGGTGATTTCTTCGACGGAGCCTTTCCACTCAGAGGTAATGAGGACATGGCAGGAGTGGGCCCAATGAAGAAGGGGTACACAGAATTACTCAGAGGTAGGAGGACATGGAAGTTCTATGCGAGGGGACGGTTTGTTTTTGGTGGAGGTGAAAACGACTCAGAGGTAATGAGGACATGGTCGTTTCGGAGATTAGTGGATCGATTACCCTTTTTGTGCACTGGGAGCACGGGTAGTGGATCATGAGGGAGGATCTCTTTCAGAAAGAAAGTTCAGAGGTATGATTATACGTGACTTACTATCTGAGAGAGTGACCGAAATGCAAGTACATAATTTGGATTTTCTAGAATATTAAGGAAATGAGAGTTCGGTGGCACCAGCGGGTGCATGGCTCAGTAATCTGAAATGTTGTGGATGTGGGTTCAGTGGTATCAATGGATACATGACTCGATAATTTGGAAAATGGTGGGTGCGAGTTCAGGGGTACTAAGAGGGTACATGACTCGATAATTTTGGAGAATGTTGGGTGCGAGTTCAGGGGTACTAAGAGGGTACATGACTCGATAATTTGGAGAATGCTGTCTAAACATAGTATTTCTTCAGAAACTTGCCGTTGACGGGCAACATAAGCAAGTCCCCATTCTGCTTGACGAGGCAGTAGGCGCCGTTGGAGAACACGGTCTCGATGACAAATGGACCTTCCCATTTTGGCTGGAACTTGCCTGAGGTTTTGTGAGTCATGACCATTGGTCTCCGAACTGCCAGAACGAGATCGCCCACTTGGAATGTTCTGATTTTGACCTTCTTGTTGAAGGCTCCTGAGATACGTGCTTGGTATAGCTCGATCCTTTGCTGGGCTAGTAGGCGCTTTTCGTCTAAGGCCTCCAACTCTTGTAATCGACGTCGATAGTTATCATCCGTTGTCAATTGATAAGTGATGGCAACGCGGAGTGAGGGAATCTGAGTTTCCAGTGGGAGGACTTCCTCACTCCCGTATACTAAAGAGAATGGTGTATTCCCAGTAGCTGTTCGAACTGTGGTGCGATAAGCCCATAAGCATTCGCCGAGCTTCTCGTTCCAGTCGCGTTTGTTGGAGGAGACAAACTTCTTGAGGAGTTTGATGATTGTTTTATTGAATGCCTCTGCCAACCCGTTTGCTGCTGGGTTATATGGTGTCGAAGCGACATTCTGAATGCGGTGCTTATCGCAGAATCGATAGAATGCATGGCTTATAAACTGTGGACCATTATCATGGATGATCCTCCGCGGCAGTCCGAAGCGGTAGATGACGTGATGCTTAAGGAAGCTGATCACGTTTGAAGTCTTAACTTCTGCGAGTGGGACGGCTTTCGCCCATTTGGAGAAGTAATCGGTGATCGCAAGTATGAAGCGATGTCCTCGGGAGGAAGGTGGGGTGATTGGACCAATGATATCCATTTCCCATGCTTCGAATGGCCAGGATGCCACCGTTGGATGTAGAAACTCGGATGGTTGGTGAATGAAGTCCGCGTGGACTTGGCAGGCTTTGCATTTTCTGGCATAGTCTATTGCGTCTGCCACCATCGTGGGCCAGTAGTAGCCCATACGGCGAAGGCGGTCCTGTAGCTTAGGGCCAGGCTGATGGGCCCCACAAACACCATCATGAGCTTCTCGTACAGCTTCTTTGGCTTCTGCGTTTGACAAACACCGGAGTAATAATCCATCGTAGGATCGTCGGTACAGCATTTTTGTCTCTGTGTCGTAGAAGAATCTAAGAGAACGTCGTCTGATGGAGGTGGCTTCCCTTGGGTTCTCCGGGAGGATGTCGTATACGACGAAGTCAATGAACGGCTGTCTCCAGTCTGGTGTTTCGTCGACCGTCCGGGCGGAATAGCTCGCCACAAATTGAATATTGTTCTTGGGACAGACCAGTTCATGGCCTATCACCTCAACCGAGTGATGCGCTTGGTTCGGTACTGCTAAGGAAGCGGCAAGGCCTGCTAGGGCATCGGCTTCGATATTTTGAAGTCTGGGGACGTGTTCGATGAAGAATCCCTCGAATGAGGAGATGATGTTGATTGCTATTTGGTGGTAGGGGATCATGTCTTCATGGCGGACTTCGTACGACCCCCGAATCTGGTTGATGATTAATTGTGAATCGCCGTATGCTTCAAGATATTCTACCCCCAGCTCATTCGCGAGTTGGAGGCCAATGACCAAAGCGTTGTACTCGGCCACATTGTTGGAACAGGGCTCCGTGAGAGAGTAGGCGCGATTGATCACTAGCCCGGTAGGATAGATTAATACCACTCCGACCCCGACGACGATATTTCCCTTGGGTCCAGTTCTTGAAGCGCCATCGAAGAACATCCTCCATATGTTATCGTGGGTGGTTGTATTCGAATCGGCGACCTCATCTGGGATTTCCTCGTATATTTTGGATAGCCCCGATCCTGGATGGGCTGCCAAAAAGTCTGCCAGGGCTTGGCCTTTGACAGCCTTCTGTGGGACGAAGATCATATGATATGGGGATAGTAGTATCGCCCATGTAGCGAGGCGAGAGCTAAGCGCCCCTGGTTTAGTCATGAGGACCCTGAGGGGATTTACCCGTGAGATCACATGTATGGTTTGTCCTGTAACATAATGCCGCATCTTTTGAATGGCGAATACCAAGGCGAGGCATTCTTTCTCCACGGCAGTGTATCGATGTTCGGGCCCGACCATCATTCGGCTGAGATAGTATATAGCTTGCTCGTGGCCTGCGTTGTTGTTTTGTGCCAGCAGGGCACCGAGGGAGTGTTCCATTGCTCGTACATAGAGTAGGAATGGTTTTCCAGGGACCGGGGCCACCAGGACTGGGGGTTTTGACAAATATTCTTTGATGTTGTCGAAAGCACGCTGGCATTCCTCGTCCCATACGAATGAGACTCCCTTCTTCATGAGGTGTGTGAAGGGTCGGCATCGCCCGGAGAGATTGGAAATGAACCTTCTGATATAAGCTAGTCTCCCTTGGAGGCCTCTAAGTTCGCGGAGATTTTTCGGGGGACCCATCTCCATTATTGCCTTAGTTTTCTCAGGGTCTACATGGATACCCCGTGCAGTGATGATGAAACCTAAGAACTTCCCGCTGGATACGCCCAAGAATGACTTTGTAGGGTTCATCTTCAGATTGTGGGCTCGCATCAGGTCGAATACCGTTCTCAGATCTTGCAGATGATCTTCCTTACGGCGACTCTTGACAGCGATGTCGTCGACGTAGCATTCCACTATTTTGCGCAAATGTTCTCTGAAAATGATACTCATAGCTCGCTGATATGTGGCACCAGCGTTCTTTAGGCCGAATGGCATGACTGTGTAACAGTATGTGCCGATCGGTGTTCTAAATGATGTGTGCTTCTCATCGTCGGGGGACATCTTGATTTGATTGTATCCCGAGAATCCATCTATGAATGACATACGTTCGAAGCCGCATGTGTTGTCAATCATGATGTCCGTGATCGGGAGGAGAAATTCGTCTTTCGGACATGCCTCATTTAGATTGCGGAAGTCGATGCAGATTCGGATCTTCCCGTTCTTCTTAAGGACCGGGACTATATTGGCGACCCAGTCAGGGTGTTGCTCCTCACGGATGAAGCCGCTGGCTATCAGTTTGTTGACTTCGGCTTCGATCGCGTCCATGACGCCCGGGCGGAAGCGTCGTTGCTGCTGCTTGACTGGCTTTGCATCCGGCCGTATATTGAGTTTATGGAGAGCAATGTCGGGATCTAATCCCGGCATGTCTTCGTAACTCCATGCAAATACGTCAATGTATTCTCGGATGAGTTCCAGCAGTGATTCTCGTTCCTTGTCTGTTAGGCTTTTACTGACGAAGATTGGCTTCGGAGAGGATTCGGTGCCGAGGTTGACCTGCATAACTTCGTCCTCCGTAGGAGGTTCTCTTAGCTCGAACCGCTTTTCCCATTGTGCGTCTAACTGTTGGGCCCACGGCTCAAGCTCGAGGGTTTCAGGAATGTCCTCGTCTTCTTCGTAAGCGTCGGCAAATGCCATGTTGACTGACAGGACTTGTCTGAATACGTCCCCAATGCTTGTGTCTGAGTCGGAAGTTGGTGTCCCGGTTGAGTGTGACTGCCAGTCGCATTCTTCATCTGAGCCTTCAGGGGTCGTAGTTGGCGTTACATACCCTAAACCGCATCGGGTTTTGTTATAGTAGTCCTGTGGTTTGCCCGCCGGGGCTGGCGTCTTCAAAGGTAATCGTCGTCCAGTGCCGTAGTTCAGTTCTGGCGTTGTCTCTAGATCATACCCCTGTTTCTTCATGAGATATTTGGATTGAGGGCTATAGAGATACAGAGGCAGTCTTCCGTTAGCTGACCCGAAGTCGACTTCTTCCATGGCGAGGGGATGCGGGTTGTTCGTCCGGCCGAAGATGATTGGGTGGTCCCCTCCTTCGATTATTCGGTAAGCGTCTTCTACTGGAGTAAGTTGGATAGCGGTGTACACATTTGTCACCTGTGTATGTAGGTGAGTGCCTATACCATGGTCCATAGCATACATTGTACATAGCTTGTTGAGTTCGATGTAATTCAAAGATAGCCTTTTATTGATAAAATAAGGTATCTTCTCGAGAGGGATTACATCATCCGCGGAAGGGGTATCGGAGTGGGCAGCCACATACTTGGCTAATTCTGGTTCTTCTTCGGCCACCCCCTGTATAAATGAAGACTGGGAGAGCGACCTAGTCAGCTTGATCTTCAGGGGCTCGACCGGGGGAGCAGGTCGTGAAGTTGTTGGTGGACTAGCAACCCCCAGCTTGGCATCTGACGTGGGGCGAGGAGTGGCTGGTTCGCTGGAAGTGTCAGACCTCACGTCGGGGTGACGGCCCTTTTTAGGAAGACGTATCGTGAGCGGTCTGTCGAAGGGATTGAGTTTCTCTGTTTGGAGCTGACCGACTCTCGGTAGTCTGATGGTAAAAGGTCCTGGTGTGGGTTTCGGCGCTTGGCCAGACCTTGGTAGCCGGATTCTCATTTGTTCTTCTTGTGCCGATAGACTGATTGCGTCCTTACGCAGAGTAGCCGTAAGGGGTGCAGAACTGCCCGGTTTGCGAGCCTGGAGGTGGATCGTCAGAGGTTCTTCTGATCCTGTGGTTGTCTTGGTGTGAGCTTGCACCTCCTCTTCGACCAGGTGCTTCTTTGATTTTTCGTACAGACATGAATCTGAGTAATAAGATTCGACTCCTTTGAAGGGATCGATATCAGCAAACTCTGTCCTCACGAAGCCGTGCTTATCGACATATTTGAAGCACTGGTGTAGCGTGGAAGGCACGATCATGTAATCGTGTATCCAAGGCCGCCCCAGAAGGATATTGTAAGATGTGTCGGCATCTATGACGTAGCAGGTGACTTCTGATTGGAGATCGCCGATCTGACATTTCAAGCGTATCTTCCCTATTGGGTAGCTCCTGCCCGAATTGAAACCGCTAATGGCGGTGCTTGTAGGTGTTAGGCGGTGCATCGGAATGCGAAGATGATGTAGCAGACCCTTCGGAATGATGCTTATGGAGGATCCAGGATCAATGTGCATTCGGTCCACCTTCACGTCGCCGATGTATCCAGTGTAGTACAATGGGCGATCGTGCAGGTTAGTTTTGATGAGCATATCCTGCGGAGAGAAGATGATATTGGGCATTGCCCCTGTACACGCACTATCTTGGAGCTCTGCAGGTTGGTTATCTCCTGTAAGGTTGACCTGAGCCAAATATGCGTCGGCATTTTGGAGCGCCTCGCTTAAAGCTGTGCGGACATCCTTCGAGAGCCTCAGGAGTTCGTATAAAGACAATTTGGCCGGTGTATTGGCCAATTGAGCCAAGATGTCGAAGTTGTAGGGTCTTTCTAGCCCCTGAGGTATCTCCTTTCGGAGGGATTTGTCGAAGCGAGTCTCCTTTGGCCTAGGCTTGTCGGTCGTCGAAGGCTGAGCCGGTCCCGGAGTATCAGCGTTTGTGGGTTGCTGATCATTAGTCGGATTCTCGGCCACTGGTTGGGCTTGTGCTCCAGATCGAGTAGTGACAGCTGAGACTTCCTCCTTCTCTGTCGAGGTGGTGCGGCATGATCTGACCTTTCCACTTTTCTTTTTAGAAGGTAAAGTGGGCTGAGTCACCTCGTGGATTAGGTCCGGATGAACCCACATGATTTCCCCTCGTGATGTGGTGAGAGGTACTAAACCGGAAGTTTGATCACGGGTGGGCGAAAGATTAGCGATTTCCATCGTTGCCAGAGGGATGGGTATGACACCGTCTTGAGTCTCTGTTGGAGGGAAATTGCCGAATTGTACGGACACCATGTTGGCTGCTACGGTTACCTCCTCGAAGTCGATAGCCAGAGCGTTCGAATCGATGAGGTTCTGGATATACCGTTTCAGTTGGTAGCAGTCGTGTGTAGCATGGTGGACATAGCGGTGGTAATGGCAGAATTTCGGATTTTCTAAATCAGCCGGCCGAGGTTCCCGCCTTGGTGGAGGAAGCTGAATTCTGTCCCCTTGTATAAGCATGTCCAAGATAGGCTTGACGTGGCCGTCTTCGAAAGAATAAGTGATTTGAGGCCATTGTTTGTCTGCTGGCTGTGGCTCGGGTTTCTGGGCTGTATCGGTCACCATAGCCTGCTTGCCTCTATTGTCCCGGTTGTTGGAGGGGCTACCCCCATTGTCGCTGCTGGCGTTGGGACGCTTCCCCTTGTTCTCTTCCTCTGAGATATGCAACCCCAGTTGGCGAGCTTTCTTCAATCGTTCCTCGGCACTTGTAGCGCTGATGATAAAGGCCTTCCAATCCTTGAATTGACTTTCGCCCATCCAGAGACTAATTGTTGGGAGTAGTCTCTTTTGGCAAATTTCAATCAAGGAAGAGTCCGGGTTGCCAGATGGTAACTTCATTGCGGTTTGACGAAACCGCTCAATGTAATTCCTTGTCAGCTCTTTCTCTCCTTGGACGACGTCCATGAGAGTAGACATCGTGACGTCCTGTCCTACCTCATAGAATCTCTCTAAGAACAAGCGCTTGAAGCCAGCGAAGGAGTGGATGCAGTTATCTGGCAGGTTGCGGTACCAATCAAAGGCGACTCCTTCCAGTGCCCCAATGAATAACCGTGTGAGGATGGCGTCCTCATGGGGCAGATGGTCGGTGGTGACCTCAAAGTAAGTGATGTACCGGCTTGCTGAAGTCTTACCATCATATGGGTTGATATTGAACGGCTTATATCATGGGGGAAAGGGCACATCCCTCCATTCAGCTGGGTATGGCTGCCGTATTCTGAGGTCTTGAGAATTTTCTCGGGCGTGGAACATCGCTCGAAGCTCCTGAACCTCTCTCCTTACTTCTCGGGCCTCATCTGTCGCGGTAGGGGCCGTTATCTCGGGAGCATTATTGTCCGGGTTTGGTGCCGCTGAATTTGAATCTATGTTGTTCGCGGGACCGGTGCTTGTCTGGCCAGGTGTCACTCCCTACAGAGTAGGCAGTGCCGCTTTGATTTCGTCTACAGACTTGACCAAGGCATACAATATGGCCTCCAATGTGTCAATGCGCTGGCGATCGCTGGAACCGCCTTGATTGCTGTCTGTCATGAATACTGTCTTCACATGAGGAGTGACGGAGGGAGTGGTGGAGGATGTACCCTCCGAGTCGTACCCATGCGTCGAGAAATCATCTGGATATGTGGGGATGTTCTCTTCAGGTTCGGACTCGGAAGGAACACTATTCTCAGCTTCGGAGCTTGCTTCGTCTAGAGAATCATGGATGTCCTCGAGGATATCAGCATCTGTTGTACCCGATGGGAGGGTTATTTCTTGGGGTTCGTCTCCTTGAAACATTAGATTATTGTGGATGTTCGGAGGAGTACTACCCCTAGCTCCTACGACCCCCAGGGTCGGGGACGATGAGCCTCCTGTTGCAGCAGATTTTGTCTTCGAACGGGTGTGTTGGTATACTCCAGCGGATGGCAACCGTTTAGCCGACAATTTCTTAGCTGTAGTGGCCGATATCTTTGGACTGGAGATGCTTGTCTTCTTTCCTCTCCCCTCCACAGGGACTTTCCGTGCGGAATTGCAGGAGGCAACGGGAGGTGCCTCGTCTTCCGAGCTCGGATGTTGTAATCTTTGGAAGACGGATGGCCGGTCTTCCGTTACTGCCGTGTTATTGCAACAGCTGTTGACGATAATCTGGGTGCAGTGACGTCCCTGTGATGACTCTCTGCATGCTGAGGCTCCTTCTCTTTCCTTGCGTTTGTGGAGGATAGCTTCATGCAGGTCAGAGGAACCACTCTGTCCGTTCGCCGTCGGGGTTTGGACTTGAGCGGTTCTGTATAACTTCCCATCAGGGGCCCGTGTGATAATCAGTGGGACGCCCTGATAGTCAGAGGTTGGGGCAGCTATCTGGGCTTGATGAGCCCGTGCTGCCCTAGACTTCTTCTTTTTAGCACTTGTGGGTGCATAATAAGAAGAGTCCAAGTTGAACATCACAGAGTCTGGCTTATCATCCGGAGAGTCATCAGGGTTCGGGCCGTACGAGAGACGGTCGAAAACTGATCGAGAGGAGCATGGAGCGGATGCTATGCGGCTGGGAGTGGAAACCGTGCAGGCTGTCTGTACGCGGTTGTCTCCTGTCGTCGGACGAGTTCTTATGCGGCTAGGAGCCATGACCGTGCAGGCTGGCCGCATGCGGTTGGCATCTGTGGCCGCATGGGTTTTCTATAAACGATTGACTTTTCTAGCCGCATGAGTTTCATCCATGCGGTCGGGAACTGTAGTCGCATAAGTTATGCGGCTGACAGAAGTAGCCGCATGAGTTTTCTTCATACGGTTGGCGGATGTAGCCGCATGGGCTTTCTCCCTGCGGCTAATACTCTTCTGCGGTTCGGACCGCGTAGAGTCCCTCTTTGTCCCTGCAAGTCCAGCATCATAATGTTTTCTTCTGTCGGACTTGGGGGCAGCAGAGTTGTCTACGATCTGAAGTGGGACCGCAGGGGAATCCTTCTCGCCGTCTTGAGCAACAGAGGGCATCCCATCGAGGGCTTGAGGAGGAGCAAATGACTTCGGTCTCCATTCTCTGCGAGCCTTCGTGGTGCGGGTGCGCTTCTGGGCCGGGCCAGCGCTGCCTTCAGAGAGCATCTCTTCGAACGCCTGTTGGTCGAAGCGGACGACCATCTTCTTTTGTGTGGAGCCAAGTTTGGCTGCATCTGATTGCGTCACCAACTCCTCAGCCGTGGAGAAGTTAGTCCCCAGCAGAGTCGTCATCGTGTTTGCCATTGATTGTAAAAGAACAGAACAATTATCGGAGGACTGAACTTAGACTCACAATACAAACTCGCTCGCACAAAGAAAGCCTAGGGACGAAAACCTAGGTACAGCAGACTAAGTGTGATTGTTTATTTTTGATTCTGGGGGGTGACGATAGAGGCTCGGGAAAGCGACGGCCGCTCTGCCTTACTCTTTGGACGATCAGTATGCAGTCTTGACTCGGGGAAGATTTGCTCGGCGTTGACGAAGAAAGGCTCTTCTTGCTCCTCTCTGGTTGCTCTCTGGGCTTCTCTCTCTCTGTGATTGTCACAAAAAAAGGGGAACTCTCTCTCTGTGGGTATCTCTCTCTTCTTTTTTTTTTATTATTGCCGCCCTCTTTTTTTTTTTTATGGGAATGCTGCTAGCTATTTATAAGGGTGGGATGTGATTATTAGGGTTTGCTATCTGTTTGGAATGTCGGCGCTCCTTCATTCTATCTGGACCCTTGATCTTGATCATAACGAATCTCGGCCACTAATGCGGATAGCACCAAATCTTTTGAGCAGTTAATGCTGATTGCTTTAAATCTTCGTGATTGGTTATGCTAATATCTGATTGCTCGCCACGTGTCTTGCTGATGATGTCAAATATTCTCGTTGGGATTCGGTCGAATCTTCAATGCCACGTCTTTTGATTGAAGATCCTGCCAGGGCCGCATAGAGTGGCCAATACTTGAACCGCAGGGAGATACCCTTCATGAGCCGCATGAGTCAACATCTCGTCGAGCCGCAGGGGACGAACTTTCCGTGAGCCTCATATGCGTGGTCTTTGCGAACCGCAGGAGACGACCTCTCCATGAGCCGTATAGTTTCTGTGGGCCGCATGTGGTATTGAGCCGCATAGGCCGGGCTATGAGTGGACCGCATATGGCGGATTTCTGTTAATCATATTAGAATGACGCCTCACGGAGCCGCATGAAGCTGTTCTTTAACCGAGCCGCATGAGACTTTTGCCACGTGGCAACATAGGATTTCTGACAGATCGGGTCAGAGATCTTCTTCTTTTTCCGAAGAATCTGTCATTATGGCAGAGCCATTATGACACTTTATGTCAGAGACGTCGCAGCCGTCGAGTCGTGTCAGAGCATTAAAATGAGACCATTACTCCAATGGCCAACTGTAGGGGGGTCACACGTGGCATCGATTTGAGCCGCATGTCCCCGAGCCGCATGAGTCTGGGGGTCTCCTTTTTGGCCGCATAAAGCAACTCCAGTATGAACCGCATAGGCTTGCTGTCCAGAGCCGCATGGGTCATTATGCCTTTATTTCTAATATTTTCCATGCTTCTACATCTACGACCATCTATTTACGCCCACGTGTCTGTTCTGAAATACCAAACGATGGGGGAGACTCTCAACCATGCCCTCCGCCTTGAACACCAATACCCTCCAGGTGTTGCCGGTGCTGTGCATATATACAATCACAAATGCCCTAGCCACGTGGGAGGAAATAATGTGACCAAGCGTCCAAACAATAGGCAACAAGGCAGATATCAAAGGCGTAATCCATGGCCTTACTGCACCCGTTGTCGCCTATCCGGTCACACTATCGATGACTGCCAGATACTATAGGGTGGATGCTAGAACTGTGGCAAGAAGGGCCACGTTCGTACTGATTGTCCGACCAGAAGGCTGAACCCAACGGCTCCCCAACAGCATCGCCCAATGGCGCCCCAACAACACCGTCCAATGGCGCCCCAACAGCACCGTCCAGGGAATCAAGTCCCGGCGCCTCGAGCCGATCAACCTGTACCGCAAAATGGCCAAAACGATCGTCGCCCCAATGTCCAGGGCCGCGTCTACGCCATGACTCGAGATGAAGTGCATGCATCAGATACGATCGTGACAGGTATACTAAATTTTAATAATGTGCCTGCTCGTGTACTATTTGATTCAGGCGCTTCGCATAGTTTTATATCGGTGGACTTTGCCGCTGAGCACAAATTTCCTGTAATATTATTAGATCTCGACCTTAGTGTAAGTACACCTTCGGTCACACCAATACTCATAAACTTAGCCTATGCCGATGGAATTATCTGTATCGGCGGTCAAAAGATCGGTCTTGACATGATAGTTCTAGACATGAAGGACTTTGACATCATTCTGGGAATGGATTGGCTCGGGCCGTACAATACAACCATAGACTGCGCCGGAAAGACGATCACCTTCCGCATACCAGGAGTACGTGAATTCTACTTTTCGTATGGTAAGGCGTCATCGACCTGCATGCTGATCTCGACAATTTCTGCTCGGAGGATGCTGCATTCTGGGTGCGAAGGCTATTTGGCGTCTGTCCGATACATGCGTCAGGATGGTGCAAACGTGGGTTAGACCGACATTGTGGCAGAATTCCCCGATGTGTTTCCGGACGAGCTACCCGACATGCCTCTCGACCAAGAAATCGAGTTCAGCATCGATATATTCCTCGATACTCGACCGATTTCTAAGGCCCCGTACAGAATAGCCCCCGCTGAGTTGAAGGAACTCAAGGTCCAGCTACAAGAGTTACTCGACAAAGGATTTATTTGGCCTAGTGTTTCACCGTGGGGAGTGCCTGTGTCGTTCGTGAAGAAAAAGGATGGGTCCATGCGTCTGTGCGTCGATTACCGAGAGGTGAACAAGCCAACCATCCGGAACAAGTACCCATTGCCCCGTATAGACGACTTATTCGATCAACTGCAAGGCGCCTCGGTATTTTCGAAGATTGATCTCCGCTTGGGCTATCATCAACTGAAGATCAAGTCAGACGACGTGCAAAAGTCAGCCTTTCGCACTCGGTACGGCCACTACGAGTTCCTGGTGATGTCATTCGGTCTGACGAACGCCCCTGCCACCTTCATGGATCTAATGATGTCACGACCCGCTTACGAATAATCGGACACGAGTCGGACACGTCCAGCCTTTGTCATTAGACACAACAAAGTAAGTTGTACCAATCTAGGGAAATCTAACATATAAACATGAAAGTATACAATCACAGCATCTAAAAACGTATCCCAGAATGATCAACATAATCCACAATTCTATGTATATAAATGTACGAGTCATCAAGAGTAAAATGTACTATGAATTCTAAAATAATATCTAAGAGTAAAGCTAACAGTCTAAACCTGAAACCTCAAGCTAAGTCATGACCATCATGCTCAGCTAAGATCCCGAGCTCTGGCCCATAAGGTAGAATGATATCTTGTAAGCATACCTGCAACTTATCCAGTCAGGAGCGGAGCAAAGTACAATTCTAGGTAATGAACAAGACATCATGATATGAAAGTACAAGGGAACATGGTATATAAAGTACAAGAAAGAACATGGTGTGTAAAGTACATGAAAGAACATGAAATGTAAGAACATGAAAGAACATGGTATCTCAGAAATCACAGGAACTAAGTACATGATATATCTCCTGAATGTGTGTACAATATTTGAAATATAACTGAGTATGTGACCGGCTAGGGGTAAGCACATGAAAGCACATGAATCGACTTAGGACCCGCGTACACGATGCGGGGTCTAAGCTAAACACACCTGAGTTGTTTCTTGGGCTTGGTCACATAAATAGTATATTTCCCCACCCCAGGTACAACTAATAAGAACAAGGAACATGAGCACTCGAAATACATGTCGTGTTGTAGTGTGTCAATCAAGAAAGTACAGGATATTATGAAATGTACAAGACCATAGAATGTACTTGCCTTGCTCCAGAAAAGTTAAAGTGAAGATCGGGGCTAGATGTCCTCCTATATTTAATAATGTGTACAAGTTGATTAATATCTAAATAAGACATTTAGCTAACTAACTATTTTTCCAACCATATCTTGCTAGACATCAACCTTAGCTAGTTATACATCTATAGCCAAATCTTATATACATAATTAGTGAGAAAATAATATGCCATAGTTTAGATAAATATTAGAGTCTAGATAGAAGATACTAATATGAAATACGTCAATCAACTATTATGCCAGATAGAAAATATTTACTAGCAATTCTCTGACATTACTAGATAAGAAGATGGTTTCTTACAAAGTATGCAAAATAGTCTAGGTTATACTATTTATTTAGAAGGGCAAGATAGATAGGATATTCATTAATCAAATTGGCAAGAACAACATATATGTAACACATCCTTCCAATTTCCTCTTTACTGAATATAGCTAGTCATTAATAAAAAAAATAATAACATAAATAGTTTACACATAAATTGTGACACAAAGTACTATAGACCCGGCTCAACATTCTACTTCTACTCCCTTTTCTCATTCAAAAACAAAGAATTAAACACCAACCCTGTGAGCCCCTGTTTTTCAAAAATTAATTAATTAGTGTTAATTAATTATTAATGACATATTTAGCCTTAAAAATATTTATTATAATTTTTAGGAATTTTTCTAGAATTTTTAAATGAATTTTAAATGAGTTTTAAATACTAAAATATCATTTTGTAATTAATTGAAATGTTTTAATAACATTTTGTAATATTTAGAATTATTTTAATATAGTTATGTAATTTATTAAATTATTACAATAGCAGTTTGTAATTAATTATTTGTTTTAAATTGCTGAATGCAAATTTCTATTTGCATATTAGTCTGTTAGGGACTATTTTGTAATAACCTAAACTCTAGGGGGTTTTCTGTAATTCCTAACCTACCCACCCCCGACGACCAGGCTGGCCCCCCCGACTGCTCGACGACCGCTGACTCACTGTCCCGGCCATTTCCGGCCAGCACGACGTCCTTCCGATCGACTCGACCCCCTATAAAAACCCCCTCACTCCCCTCAGCTCGACCACCACCACGACAACCCCCCAGCCACCCACAACTGCCCCGTTCTTCCCCAAAACCCCTAACCGAAATCCTAACTCCGGCCATCTACCCAGTACCGCTTCCTCGACGGTCGTCACCCCCATCCACCACCATCAACCGACGCGCAGTGACGAGGAGAGTCGATCGCCACCCGAGCGCCACTGCCCCATCACCTTTTCCGCCGTCCACGGCTCTCGAAACCCCCACCAACCGTCGGACACGTAAGTTGCAGCGTCCAGAACGTGTCGTACGTGTCTCGTACACACGTATTAGGGTCGCCCGGACACGTGGACCCTAGTCCAGTGCTTAGACACGCGAACCAATATTCGTTCGTGTCATAAATAACCCCGACACTTAGACTCTGTGTTCCAAACTGTCAGGACACAGTTTCGATATATCGGGTGTACTGTTATATACTAAAAACCTAAATAAAATAAATAAAAGCCTAATCCTAACACAGAGCCGAGTTGGCCCACTGGTCAGCACGCGAGTTTTAACCCCCCTCCCCCCCGCGTGCGCGCTCAGTGGCCTGAGTTCGAGCCCCCTGTGCTGTTGTTTCTTTTTCTTTTTCTTTTATTATTTATATATATATATATGTATATATATATATATATATATATATATATATATATGTATACATGTATTTGTATATATATATATGTATCATTATATATACTGTATTATATATATATATATATATATATATATATATATATATATATATATATATATAATATATATATATATATATATATATATATATATATATAAAATACAGCATATATATATATATATATATATATATATATATATATATATATATATATATATATATATATATATATATAAAAATATATATATATATATATATATATATATATATATATATTTTATATATATATATATATATATATATATATATATATATATATATATATATATATATTATATATATATATATATATAAAATATATATATATATATATATATATATATATATATATATATATATATATATATATATTATATTAGTACTATATTATATATATATGTGTATATATGTATTTATGTATATATATGTATATATGTATATATGTTCCTGTGTATATATATTATTATATATATACTATTATTTATATATATGTATATACCATATTTGTATATATATATATATATATATATATATATACCATATTTGTATATATATATATATATATATATATATATATATATATATATATATATATATATATATAAATATATATATATATATATATATAAATATATATATATATATATATATATATATATATATATATATATATATATATATATATATATATATATGTATATTTAACATATGTATGTATGCATCCATTATGTAAATATCTATGTATTTATATGTATATATAAATATTGTAGTTATACATTTTATATATGTATTTCACTATATCTAGTATAAATTATTATTATGAAAATATACTTGTCATATTTATATGACTACTGTTTGCCATTGATTGTAAAAGTACAGAACAATTATCGGAGGACTGAACTTAGACTCACAATACAAACTCGCTCGTACAAAGAAAGCCTAGGGACGAAAACCTAGGTACAGCAGTCTAAGTACGATTGTTTATTTTAGATTCTGGGGGTTGACGATAGAGGCTCGGGAAAGCGACGGCCGCTCTGCCTTACTCCTTGGACGATCGGTACGCAGCCTTGACTCGGGGAAGATCTGCTTGGTCGTTGACGAAGAAATGCCTTCTTGCTCTCTCTCTCTGATTGCTCTCCTGGCTTCTCTCTCTCTGTGTATATTCTCCCTCTGACTATGGGGGAAGTCTCTCTGTGTATACGTATTCTTCTATGGTTTTTTTTTGTATATCTCCCTATCTCTTACAAGGGAATGGCACCTTGCTATTTATAATAGTGGGATGTGATCACTAGGGTTGCCAATGATTAGCTCTTGGAGATGGCGGCGGCCTGGGGATTGATCAATCCAGGCCGTTCGTTTCTGATTGTGACGAATCAGAACCATTAAGGGTAGATTACACCAAATCCCCATTAGCAATTAATGCTGATTGGCATAAATCTTCCTTATAATGATTCTCTAATATCTGCGAATAAATCAAATTTATTCTCCTTCTACGTGCCCCAGATCATTAGGATTCGACCCGATCTTGGATTGCCATAAATCTGGAAGATTGATCGGCTGAGGACACGTGTCCTGAGAGCCAATGGTGAGACTGGAACCGCATGCAGATTGGGCCGCATGAGATTTGGGCTGCATGAATTTTGGGCCGCATAAGACTTGGGACACGTGTCAGGGCTGTCTGGGCAGTGGCCCCCTCCTTCAGACTTCTGAACCATATGATGAGCCGCATGAACTGCATAATGGTGTGTCTGCTTGAGCCGCATGGGCATGATCTTCTTGAGCCGCATAGGGATGATTCCACTCGAGCCGCATGGGACAGCTTCACTCTGAACCGCATGGGAAGTATTCACTTCGAGCCGCATAAGCACACCCACGTGGCAGGGCCACGTGGCATTTTGTTGCTCTCGGGGGATCGTGTCAGAGATTTCTTTCTCTTTCCTAGAGATTCATCATCATGACAGAGTCATAATTACCTGCTTTGGTGTCAGGTCTGTCAACTTTTCAGAGGGGTCAGCCGTCAAAGCAATTAATACAGCATGGATCGGAGGGGAGCACTATCACGCCACATATCTTCTGAGCCGCATGGAATACCTCCGGCCGCATAGCTCCTTATGCCGCATGACTCCCTGAGCCGCATGCATTTTTTGAGCCGCATGGGTCTTTCTTGGCCGCATGAATCATTTCCTTAGTATTTTCCATGCTTCTACAGGACCCCCTTCAAAGTTTTCAATTTGTAAAATTGAAATACTTTGAATAAGAAGCATGGCCGGATTCCTCTAGCCGCATATGGAATTCTGACCGCATGGATATCTTTGGCCGCAGGGGACTTTCGAGCCGCATAGTTGCTTTCAGCCGCATGGCCATTCGAACCGCATATACCCTTTGTCACGTCATTATGTCATGCGTGTAGATCTTTTTGGGACAGGATCCCAAGAGCTCAGTCTTTAAATAGCTGGTTTGGCTCGATAGCCGAAGAGTCGCTCGCGTTTGCACGAGGCGTCGGTCCATAGTTTTCTGTCTATAAATAGAAGGGCATTTAGACAGTCTTCTCTCTTAGGCTCTTCTTGATTCATATTCTTGTCGTGTTTTCTTCCTCTGATCATCAGACAATAATGGCACCCAGGGCTTCTAAGGCTGTGAAGAAGGCTGCGGCGAGGAGTAAGAAATCGGCTTCGTCCTCGACTGTCGCGCCCCCCGTTCATCTTGACGTTCATATTGCCATCGAAGGTAAGGATTAGGTAGTCGATTTGAAACCCTAGCAGAGCCTGCTTTACTGCATGCTTCATGTACACGACTTTGACTTGAACTTCTCAAACTACATGGTCCGCATACACGTCCCATGACTGAGCCGCATGAGGATATACCCCATGTCTGAGTCGCATGAGGATATACCCCATGTCTGAGCCGCATGAGACCTGTATAAAATGAGCCGCATGAACATTTCTGACTGTTTTCATTTTCTTCGTCTTTGGTTCTCGCAGTATCTCTACCGAATGTTGAGACTGCGGCGTCATAGGAGCAGCAGCCTCTTGTCATCAGTCAGGGATCTCCCTCTGTTAAGGAGGAAGTGAAGAAAGAAGAACCTGCGCCTGAGGGGAACGGCAACCCTCCAAATGTCGAGGCTGTTGGGGGTGGCAGCGCTGGGAACCCTGTTTCTCCTATTCTGGACGAGGACGCTCTTCACTTGCATCCTTCATATGTGAGATGGTTGAGGGAATGGTATATGCGCTCATGTAACTAGGATGTAGGGACTTCTCGTGGATGTCTGTCTGTAGTCTTTTATTTTGTTTCGCCTTTCTTCTTGCCTTCATGAAGAACCCTTTTGATTTGCTTGCAATCGTGTGGATGTAACTGATTTTTGAATGGAATATATATTTGCTTCACTCTTTTGTTTTGTAATAATCCTCTTATTAGGACATTTTGCGTGGACCCATTGTCCCTAACGTACCCTGGTTTTGGATACGGACAACAAGTTTAAAAGAAAGGAACCAATCATACTGACTCAGAGGTACTGAGGACATGGTGAGCATGAGGGTTTCTTTTGACAGGGGGTACATAGAACGACTCAGAGGTAATGAGGACATGGAAGTTCTACGTAGGGGGTGGTTTGTTTTTTTTTTTTGGTGGAAGTGAAAACGACTCAGAGGTAATGAGGACATGGCCGTTTCGGAAATTTGTGGATCGATTACCCTTTTTTGTGCACTAGAAGCGCGGGTATTTGATCATGAGGGAGGATCTCTTGTAGGAAGAAAGTTCAGCGGTATGATTATACATGACTTTCTTTCAAAAGAGTGACCGGGATGTAAGTTCAGGGGTACCGATGGGCACATAACTCAACAATCCATGAATGTTGGAAAAGTATAAGTTCAGAGGTACCAGCAGGTACATGACTTGGGAATTTGGGATATGAGTTCAGCGGTACAAGAGGGTACGTGACTCGATAAGTTAGAAAATTAGGGGGTTGAGTTCAGTGGTACCAGCGGGCACATAACTCGACACTCTGGAAAATGTTGTTTAAACATAGTATTTCTTCAGGAACTTGCCGTTGACGGGCAACATGAGCAAGTCTCCGTTCTGCTTGGCGAGGCGGTAAGCACCATTGGAGAACACGGCCTCGATGATAAATGGGCCTTCCCATTTTGGCTGGAACTTGCCGGTGGTCTTATGAGTCATGACCATTGGCCTCCTGACTGCCAAAACAAGATTGCCCACTTGGAATGTTCTGACTTTGACCTTTTTGTTGAAGGCTCCTGAGATGCGTGCTTGGTATAATTCGATCCTTTGCTGAGCTAGGAGGCGTTTTTCATCTAAGGCCTCTAACTCTTGTAGTCGACGTCGGTAGTTATCATCCGTTGTCAATTGATAAGTGAGGGCGACTCGGAGTGAGGGAATCTGAGTCTCTAATGGGAGAACTGCCTCACTCCCGTACACCAGAGAGAATGGTGTATTCCCGGTGGCTGTTCGAACCGTGGTACGATAAGCCCATAAGCACTTGCCGAGCTTCTCTTTCCAGTCGCGTTTGTTGGAGGAGACAAATTTCTTGAGGAGTTTGATGATTGTTTTGTTGAATGCCTCTGCTAACCCGTTTGCTGCCGGGTTGTATGGTGTCGAAGCGATATTCTGAATGCGGTGTTTGTCGCAGAATCGGTAGAATGCGTAGCTTATAAACTGCGGACCATTATCATGGATGATCCTTCGGGGCAGTCCAAAGCGGTAGATGACGTGGTACTTCAGGAAGCTGATTACGTTTGAAGTCTTGACTTCGGTGAGTGGGACAGCTTCTGCCCACTTTGAGAAGTAATCAGTGATCGCAAGTATGAAGCGATGTCCTCGGGAGGAAGGTGGGGTGATTGGACCAATGATATCCATTCTCCATGCTTCGAATGGCCAGGACGCCACTGTCGGATGTAGAAATTCGGATGGTTGGTGAATGAAGTCTGCGTGGACTTGGCAGGCCTTGTATTTTTGGGCATAATCTATTGCATCAGCCACCATCGTGGGCCAGTAGTAGCCCATCCGGCGAAGGCGGTCTTGCAGCTTTGGGCCAGGCCGATGGGCCCCGCAGACACCATCATGAGCCTCTCGTATGGCTTCTTTGGCTTCTGCGTTCGACAAGCACCGAAGTAGTAATCCGTCGTAGGAGCGGCGATACAACATTTTCGTCTCTGTATCGTAGAAGAATCTGAGAGAACGCCGTCTGATAGAAGTAGCCTCCTTCGGGTTCTCGGGCAGGATGTCGTAGACCACGAAGTCTATGAATGGTTGTCTCCAGTCTGGCGCTTCGTCGATCATCTAAGCAGAATAAATCGCCATGGCTTGAACGCTGTTCTTGGGGCAGACCAGCTCATGGCCGATTACATCGACCGAATGATGAGAGTAGTTTGGCACTGCTAGGGAAGCAGCCAGGCCTGCTAGGGCATCAGCTTTGATATTTTGGAGTCTGGGGACGTGTTCGATAAAGAATCCCTCGAATGATGAGATAATGTTGATCGCTATTTGGTGGTAGGGGATCATGTCTTCATGGCGGACTTCGTACGTCCCCCGAATCTGGTTGACGATTAATTACGAATCGCCGTATGCTTCAAGGTATTCTACCCCCAGTTCTCTTGCGATTTGGAGGCCAATGACCAAAGCGTTGTACTCGGCCACATTGTTAGAGCAGGGTTTCGTGAGAGAGTAGGCGCGATTGATCACTAGCCCGATAGAAGAGACCAATACTACTCCGACTCCGACGATGATGTTTCCCTTGGGTCCGGTTCTTGAAGCGCCATCGAAGAACATCCGCCATATGTTATCGTGGGTGGTTGTATTTGAATCGGCGACCTCATCTGGGATTTCTTCGTATATTCTGGATGATTTTGATCCTGGATGGGCCGCCAAAAAGTCTGCCAGGGCTTGACCTTTGACAGCCTTCTGCAGGACGAAGATCATATGATAGGGGGACAGCAATATCGCCCATGTAGCGAGGCGGGAGCTGAGTGCCCCTGGTTTGGTCATGAGGACCCTGAGAGGGTTGATTCGTGAGATCACATGTATGGTTTGCCCCGTGACATAGTGTCGTGTCTTTTGAATGGCGAATACCAGGGCGAGGCATTCTTTCTCCACAGCGGTGTATCGGTGTTCGGGCCCGACCATCATTCGGCTGAGATAGTAAATGGCCTGCTCGTGGCCTGCGTCATTGTTTTGTGCCAGCAGGGCACCGAGGGAGTGTTCTATTGCTCGTACATAGAGCAGGAATAGTTTTCTAGGGACCGGGGCTACCAAGACTGGAGGATTTGATAAATATTCTTTGATGTCATCGAAAGCGCGCTGGCATTCCTCGTCCCATACGAATGAGACTCCCTTCTTCATGAGGTGGGTGAACGGTCGGCATCGCCCGGAGAGGTTGGAAATGAACCTCCTGATATAAGCTAGCCTCCCTTGGAGGCCTCTAAGTTCACGGAGATTTCTCGGAGGACCCATCTCCCTGATTGCCCTCATTTTCTTGGGGTCTACATGGATACCCCGTGCAGTGATGATGAAGCCCAAGAACTTCCCGCTGGATACGCCTAAGAATGATTTTGTAGGGTTCATCTTCAGATTGTAGGCTCGCATTAAGTTGAACACCGTTCTCAGATCTTGCAGATGATCTTCCTTATGGCGACTCTTGACGGCGATGTCGTCGACATAACATTCCACTGTCTTGTGCAAATGTTCTCTGAAAATGATACTCATGGCTCGCTAATATGTAGCGCCAGCATTCTTTAGACCGAATGGCATGACTATGTAGCAGTATGTGCCAATCGGGGTTCAGAATGAGGTATGCTTTTCGTCGTCGGGAGACATCTTGATTTGATTGTACCCCGAGAATCCATCCATGAATGACATACGTTCAAAGCCGCATGTATTGTCGATCATGATGTCTGTGATAGGAAGGGGAAATTCATCTTTGGGGCATGCCTCGTTCAGGTTGCGAAAGTCGATGCAGATTCGAATCTTCCCATTCTTCTTGAGGACGGGTACTATTGGCGACCCAATTAGGATGTTGCTCTTCACGAATAAAGCCGCTGGCTATTAGCTTGTTGACTTTGGCTTCGATCGCGTCCATGACGCCTGGGCGGAAGCGTCGTTGTTGCTGCTTGACTGGCTTTGCATCTGGCCGTATATTAAGTTTGTGGAGAGCGATGTCAGGATTTAACCCCGACATGTCTTCATAGCTCCAGGCGAACACATCAATGTATTCTCTGACAAGTTCTAACAGCGACTCTTGTTCTTCGTCAGTTAGGCTTTTACTGATAAAGATCGGTTTTGGAGAAGATTCGCTACCGAGATCCACTTGTATGACCTCATCTTCAGTAGGAGGTTCTCTCAGTTCGAACCGCTTTTCCCATTGTGCGTCTAATTGCTGGGCCCATGGCTCTAGCTCAAGGATTTCGGGGATGTCTTCGTCTTCCTCGTAAGCGTCGGTGAATGCCATGTTGACTGACATGATTTGTCTGAACACATCTCCGATGCTGGTATCTGAGTCGGAAGTCGGTGATCCGGTTGAATGTGACTGCCAGTCGCATTCTTCATCTGAGCTTTCAGGGGTCGTAGTAGGCATTACATACCCTAAACCGCATCGGGTTTTGTTATAGTAGTTCCGTGGTTTGCCCGCCGGGGCCGACGTCTTCAAAGGTAATCGTCGTCCAGTGCCGTAGTTCAGTCCTGGCGTTGTCTCTAGATCATACCCCTATTTCTGCATGAGATATTTGGATTGAGGGCTATAGAGATACAGAGGCAGTCTTCCAGCATCTGACCCAAAGTCGACTTCTTCCATGGCGAGGGGATGCGGGTTGTTCGTCCGGCCGAAGATGATTGGGTGGTCCCCTCCCTCGATTATTCGGTAAGCGTCTTCTACTGGAGTAAGTTGGATAGCGGTGTACACATTTGTCACCTGTGTATGTAGGTGAGTGCCTATACCGTGTTCTATAGCATACATTGTACATAGCTTATTGAGCTCGGTGTAGTTCAAAGATAACCCTTTATTGATGAAGTAAGGTATCTTTTCTAGAGGGATTACATTATCTACGGAGGGAGCGTCAGTGTGGGCAGCCACATACTTGGCTAGCTCTGGCTCCTCTTCGGCTACCCCCTGTGTGAATGAAGATTGAGAGGGCGTCCTAGTCAGCTTGATCTTCAGAGGTTCAACTGACGGAGCGGAGCGTGGGGTTGTCGGTAGACTAGCAACCCCCAGTCTGGCACTTGATGTGGAGCGAGAGGTGGCTGGTTCGCTTGAAGTGTCAGACCTCGCATCGGGGTGACAACCTTTCTTAGGCAGGCGTATCGTCAGAGGTCTATCGGAGGGATTGAGCTTCTCTGTTTGGGATTGACCGACTCTCGGCAATCTGATGGTAAGTGGCCCTGTCGTGGGTCTCGGTACCTGGCCGGACCTTAGTAGCCGGATTCTCAACTGCTCTTCCTGTGCCGAGAGGCTGATCGCGTCCTTATGCAGCGTGGCCGTAAGGGGTGCGGAATTGCCTGGTTTGTGAGCCTGGAGGTGGATTGTCAGAGGTTCTTCTGATCCCGTGGTTGCTTCAACATCAGTTTGTTTGTTTCCTCCTTCAAGGTGCCTCTTCGACTTTTCGTATAGGCAGGAGTCCGAGTAATAAGATTCGACCCCTTTAAAGGGATCGATGTCAGCAAATTCTGTCCTCACGAAGCCGTGCTTGTCGACATATTTGAAGCATTGGTGTAGCGTAGAAGGCACGATCATGTAATCGTGTATCCAAGGGCGCCCCAAAAGGATGTTGTATGAAGTGTCGGCATCTATGACGTAGCAAGTGACTTCTGATTGGAGATCGCCAATCTGACATTTCAGACGGATCTTCCCGATTGGGTAGCTCCTGCCCGAATTGAACCCGCTGATGGCAGTGTTTGTAGGGGTCAGGCGATGCATCGGGATGCGAAGATGATGCAGTAGTCCTTTTGGAATGATGCTTATGGAAGACCCAGGGTCAATGTGCATCCGGTCCACCTTTATGTCGTCGATGTAGCCTGTGTAGTATAATGGGCGATCGTGTAGATTAGTCTTGATGAGCATGTCTTGTGGAGTGAAGACGATGTTGGGCATTACTCCCGTACAGACACTGTCTTAGAGGTCTGTGGGCTGATTTTCTCCCGTGAGGTTGACCTGAGCTAGGTACGCGTCGGCATTTTGAAGTGCATTGCTCAAAGCTGTGCGGACATCCTTCGAGAGCCTCAGGAGTTCATATAAGGACAATTTGGCCGGTGTATTGGCCAATTGCGCCAAGATATCGAAGTTGTAGGGCCTCTCCAGCCCCTGAGATGTTTCCTTTCGGAGGGATTTGTCGAAGCGAGTCTCCTTCGGCCTAGGCTTGTCGGTCGTCGAAGGCTGAGCCGGTCCCGGAGCATCCGTGGTAGTGGGCGGATGATCATCAGTCGAGTTTTCAGCCACAGGTTGAGATTGTGCTCCGGATCGAGTAACAACGGTCGTGACTTCCTCTTCATCTGCTGAGATGGTACGGTAGGATCTGACTTTTCTACTTTTTTTTAGAAGATGGAGTGGACTGAGTTACCTCGTAGACTAGGTCCGGATGGACCCACATGATTTCTCCTCGTGATGTGGTGAGGGGTACTAGACCAGCAGCTTGAGCAGGCGGGAGATTAGCAATCTCCATCGTTGCCAGAGGGATGGGTATAACCCCGTCCTGGGTCTCTGTTGGAGGGAAGCTGCCGAATTGTATGGACACCATATTGGCTGCCACGGTTACCTCCTCGAAATCGATGGCCAGAGCGTTCAAATCGATGAGGTTTTGGATATATCGTTTCAGTTGGTAGCAGTCGTACGTTGCATGGTGGACGTAGCGGTGGTAATGGCAGAACTTTGGGTTCTCCAGATCAGTCGGCCGAGGCTCCCGTCTTGGTGGAGGAAGCTGAATCCTATCTCCTTGTATGAGCATGTCCAAGATAGGCTTGACGTGACCGTCTTCAAAAGAGTAAGTAATTTAAGGCCATTGTTTGTCCGCAGGTTGCGACTCAGGCTTCTGGGCTGTATCGGCCACCATAGCCTTCTTGCCTCTGTTGTCTCGGTTGTTGGAGGGGCTACCCCATTGTCGTTGGTGGTGCTGGGACGCTTGCCCTTGTTCTCTCCCTCTGAGATATATAATCCCAGTTGGCGAGCCTTCTTTAATCGTTCTTCGGTACTTGTAGCACTAATGATAAAAGCCTTCCAGTCCTTGAATTGACTCTCGCCCATCCAGAGACTGATTGTTGGGAGTAGTCTCTTTTGGCAAATTTCGATCAAGGAAGAGTCCGGGTTGCCAGATGGTAACTTTATTGCGGTTTGACAAAACCGCTTAATGTAATTCCTCGTCAGTTCTTTCTCTCCTTGAATGACGTCCATGAGGGTAGACATCGTGACGTCCTGCCCTACCTCATAGAACCTCTCCAAGAACAGGCGTAAGCCAGCGAAGGAATGGATGCAATTGTCCGACAGGTTGCGGTACCAATCGAAGGCGACTCCTTCTAATGCTCCAATGAATAACCGCATGAGGATAGCATCATCATGGGCAGATGGTCGGTAGTGACCTCAAAGTAAGTGATGTACCGACTTACTGAAGTCTTGCCATCATATGGGTTGATATTGAATGGCTTATATCTTGGTGGAAAGGGAACATCCCTCCATTCAGCAGGATATGGTTGCCGTATCCTGAGGTCTTGAGAGTTTTTTCGGGCATGGAACATTGCTCGGAGCTCCTGAACCTCTCTTCTTACTTCTCGGGCCTTATCTGTCGCGGTAGGGGCCGTTATCTCGGGAGGATTGTTGCCCGGGTTCGGTGCCACTGAATTTGAATCTACGTTAATTGCGGGACCCGTGCTTGTCTGGCCAGGTGTTACCCCCTGCAGATTAGGAAGCGCCGCTTTGATCTCGTCTACAGACTTGACCAAGGCGTGCAATATGGCCTCCAAAGTGTCGATGCGCTGGCTATCACCGGAACCGCCTTGATTGCTGTCTGTCATGAACATCGTCTTCATATGAGGATTGACGGAAGGAGTGGTGGAGGATGTACCCTCCGAGTCATACCCGTGCATCGAGAAATCATCAGGATATATGGGGATGTTCTCTTCAGGTTCGGACTCGGAAGGAATACTACCCCTAGTTTCAGAGCTTGCTTCGTCTAGGATGTCCTTGGGGACGTCGGTATCTGTTGTATCCGTCGGAGGATTTGCTTCCTCCAGTCCGTATTCCTGGAATGTTGGATTGTCGTGGATGTTTGGAGGAGTACTACCCCCAGTTCCGACGACCCCCAATGTTGCAGACGACGAACTTCCTACTGCAGCAGTTTTCGCCTTCGAACGGGTGTGTTGAAATACTCCAGTGGAGGATAACCCTTTAGACGACGGTTTCTTAGCTGCAGTAGTTGATACCTTTGGGCTGGAGATGCTCGTTTTCTTTCTTCTTCCCTTGGCGAGAACTTTCTGTGCGGACTTGCAGGAGACAACAGGAGGTGCCTCGTCTTCTGAGCTCGGGTGATGTAGTCTTTGGAAGACGGATGGCCGATCTTCCGTCACCGCCGCGTTGCTGCAACAGCAGTTGACGATGATCTGGGTGCATTGATGTCCGTGTGAGGGCTCTTTACACCCCGAAGCTCCTTCTCTTTCCTTGCGTTTGTGGAGGATAACCTCACGCAGGTCAGAGGAACCACTTTGTCTGTTTGCCGCCGGGGGCTGGACTTGAGTGGTTTTATACAACTTTCCATCAGAGGCCCGCGTGATAATCAGCGGGACACCCCGATAGACAGAGGTTAGGGCAGCCGTCTGGACTAGATGAGCCCGCGCTGCCCTAGACTTCCTCCTTTTAGCACCTGTGGGTGCGTAATAGGAGGAGTCTAAGTCGAATACCACAGAGTCTGGATTATCATCCAGAGAATGATAAGAGTCAGGACCGCATGAGAGCCGGTCTAAGACTGATCGAGAGAAGCGTGGGACGGATGCTATGCAGCTAGCATTGGGTACCGTGCAGGCTGTCTGCATGCGGCTGTCTTTTGTTGTAGAATGAGTCTTTATGCGGCTAGGAGTCACGACCGTGTAGGCTGACCGCATGCGGTTGGCATCTGTGGCCGCATGGGTTTTCTGCAAGCGATTGACTTTAATTGCCGCATGAGTCTTATCAGTGCGGTTGGCAACTGTAGCCGCATAAGTTATGCGGCTGACAGATGTGGCCGCATGAGTTTTCTTTATGCGGTCGGCGGTTGTAGCCGCATGGGCTTTCTCCCTGTGGCTAATACTCTTCAGCGGCTCGGATCGCGTAGAGTTCCTCTTTGCCCCTGCAAGTCCAGCATCATAGTGTTTTTTTTCTGCCGGACTTGGGGACAGCAGAGTTGTCTACGGTCTGAAGTGGGGCCGCAGGGGAGTCTTTTTTGCCATCTTGAGCAATAGAGAGCACCCCATCAAGGGCTTACGGAGGAGCAAATAATTTTGGCCTCCACTCTTTATGAGCCTTTATGGTGCGGGTGCGCTTCTGGACCGGGCCAGTGCTACCTTCAGAGAGCATCTCTTCGAATGCCTGTTGGTCGAAGCGTACGACCATCTTCTGTTGTGTAGTGCCAAGCTTGGCTACGTCCGATTGCGTCACCAACTCCTCAGCCGTGGAGAAGTTAGTCCCCAGCAGAGTCGCCATCGTGTTTGCCATTGATTGTAAAAGTACAGAACAATTATCGGAGGACTGAACTTAGACTCACAATACAAACTCGCTCGTACAAAAAAAGCCTAGGGACGAAAACCTAGGTACAGCAGTCTAAGTACGATTGTTTATTTTAGATTCTGGGGGGTAACGATAGAGGCTCGGGAAAGCGACGGCCGCTCTGCCTTACTCTTTGGACGATCGGTACGCAGCCTTGACTCGGGGAAGATCTGCTTGGTCGTTGACGAAGAAATGCCTTCTTGCTCTCTCTCTGATGCTCTCCTGGCTTCTCTCTCTCTGTGTATATTCTCCCTCTGACTATGGGGGATGTCTCTCTGTGTATACGTATTCTTCTTGGTTTTTTTTTGTATATCTCCCTATCTCTTACAAGGGAATGGCACCTTGCTATTTATAATAGTAGGATGTGATCACTAGGGTTGCCAATGATTAGCTCTTGGAGATGGCGGCGGCCTGGGATTGATCAATCCAGGCCGTTCGTTTCTGATTGTGATGAATCAGAACCATTAAGGGTAGATTACACCAAATCTCCATTAGCAATTAATGCTGATTGGCATAAATCTTCCTTATAATGATTCTCTAATATCTGTGAATAAATCAAATTTATTCTCCTGCCACGTGCCCCAGCTCATTGGGATTCGACCCGATCTTGGATTGCCATAAATCTGGGAGATTGATCGGCTGAGGACACATGTCCTGAGAGCCAATGGTGAGACTGGAACCGCATGCAGATTGGGCCGCATGAGATTTGGGCCGCATGAATTTTGGGCCGCATAAGACTTGGGACACGTGTCAGGGATGTCTGGGCAGTGGCCCCCTCATTCAGACTTCTGAACCATATGATGAGCCGCATAAACCGCATAATGGTGTGTCTGCTTGAGCCGCATGGGCATGATCTTCTTGAGCCGCATAGAGATGATTCCACTCGAGCCGCATGGGACAGCTTCACTCTGAACCGCATAGAAAGTCTTCACTTCGAGCCGCATAAGCACACCCACGTGGCAGGGCCACGTGGCATTTTGTTGCTCTCGGGGGATCGTGTCAGAGATTTCTTTCTCTTTCCTAGAGATTCATCATCATGACAAAGTCATAATTACCTGCTTTGGTGTCAGGTCTGTCAACTTTTCAGAGGGGTCAGCCGTCAAAGCAATTAATGCAGCATAGATCGGAGGGGAGCACTGTCATGCCATATGTCTTCTGAGCCGTATGGAATACCTCCGGCCGCATAGCTCCTTATGCCGCATGACTCCCTGAGCCGCATGCGTTTTCTGAGCCGTATGGGTCTTTCTTGGCCGTATAAATCATTTTATTTAGTATTTTCTATGCTTCTACAGCGCCAGCATTCTTTAGACCGAATGGCATGACTGTGTAGCAGTATGTGCCAATCGGGGTTCGGAATAAGGTGTGCTTTTCATCGTCGGAAGACATCTTGATTTGATTGTACCCCGAGACTCCATCCATGAATGACATACGTTCAAAGCCGCATGTATTGTCGATCATGATGTCTGTGATAGGAAGGGGAAATTCATCTTTGGGGCATGCCTCGTTCAGGTTGCGGAAGTCGATGCAGATTCGAATCTTCCCATTCTTCTTGAGGACGGGTACTATATTGGCGACCCAATCAGGATGTTGCTCTTTACGAATGAAGCCGCTGGCTATTAGCTTGTTGACTTCGGCTTCGATCTCGTCCATGACGCCTGGGCAGAAGCGTCGTTGTTGTTGCTTGACTGGCTTTGCATCTGGCCATATATTGGGTTTGTGGAGAGCGATGTCAGGATTTAACCCCGGCATATCTTCATAGCTCCAGGCGAACACATCAATGTATTCTCTGACAAGTTCTAACAGCGACTCTCGTTCTTCGTCAGTTAGGCTTTTACTGATAAAGATCGGTTTTGGAGAAGATTTGCTACAGAGATCCACTTGTATGACCTCATCTTCAGTAGAAGGTTCTCTCAGTTCGAACCGCTTTTCCCATTGTGCGTCTAATTGCTGGGCCCATGGCTCTAGCTCAAGGATTTCGGGGATGTCTTCGTCTTCCTCGTAAGCGTCGGTGAATGCCATGTTGACTGACATGACTTGTCTGAACACATCTCCGATGCTGGTATCTGAGTCGGAAGTCGGTGATCTGGTTGAATGTGACTGCCATTCGCATTCTTCATCTGAGCTTTCAGGGGTCGTAGTAGGCGTTACATACCCTAAACCGCATCGGGTTTTGTTATAGTAGTTTCGTGGTTTGCCCGCCGGGGCTGGCGTCTTCGAAGGTAATCGTCGTCCAGTGCCGTAGTTCAGTCCTAGTGTTGTCTCTAGATCATACCCCTGTTTTCGCATGAGATATTTGGATTGAGGGCTATAGAGATACAGAGGCAGTCTTCTAGCATCTGACCCGAAGTCGACTTCTTCCATGGCGAGGGGATGCGGGTTGTTCGTCCGGCCGAAGATGATTGGGTGGTCCCCTCCCTCGATTATTCGGTAAGCATCTTCTACTGGAGTAAGTTGGATAGCGGTGTACACATTTGTCACCTGTGTATGTAGGTGAGTGCCTATACCGTGTTCCATAGCTTACATTGTACATAGCTTATTGAGCTCGGTGTAGTTCAAAGATAACCCTTTATTGATGAAGTAAGGTATCTTTTCTAGAGGGATTACATCATCTGTGGAGGGAGCGTCAGTGTGGGCAGCCACATACTTGGCTAGCTCTGGTTCCTCTTCGGCTACCCCCTGTGTGAATGAAGATTGAGAGGGCGTCCTAGTCAGCTTGATCTTCAGAGGTTCAACTGACGGAGCGGAGCGTGGGGTTGTCGGTAGACTAGCAACCCCAGTCTGGCACTTGATGTGGAGCGAGGGGTGGCTGGTTCGCTTGAAGTGTCAGACCTCGCATCGGGGTGACGACCTTTCTTAGGCATGCGTATCATCAGAGGTCTATCGGAGGGATTGAGCTTCTCTGTTTGGGATTGACCGACTCTCGACAATCTGATGGTAAGTGGCCCTGTCGTGGGTCTCGGTACCTGGCCGGACCTTGGCAGCCGGATTCTCAACTGCTCTTCCTGTGCCGAGAGGCTGATTGCGTCCTTATGCAGCGTGGCCGTAAGGGGTGCGGAATTCTCCAGCAAAGTCTGTAATGCCTGTGGTTCGTATTACGTATTTTTGGAATACGTGTACGTATTTATCTGTATTGCATGATTCCTTGTTTAGTTTTCTTCATGGCTTGGCTTGGTTTATTCTTGGCCCGGTTGGCTTGGTTCGGTTGGAATTATTTTGGTTCATCATGAACCATGGATGAACCCCCTACCTACCACCACCTTTGATATTTATTGCCATTTCTTCTTTCTCTCTCTTCATTACTCATCTTCTTCTTCCTCATTTACTTCCTTACCTACCAGAAAGAGAAGAGGAGGTCTAGGCAAGTGCATCTTGCTTCATGAAGGAACCCAAATATTATTGTTTCATTCTCTTCCTTGTAGCATTTAACACTCTTTAGTACTTGGCATTTTCACTTTCCATGGCTAGATTCTTGTAGATCTATATTTATTTTATTTTCGAATTTCTTGGGTTTTGATCTACTTAATCTTGTTATTTCTATGTTTCGATGGTTCCATGTTGTAGAGTAGCTCGTTCTACCCTATTTTGACCTGAGGAAGTCCGGATATGGACTCCGGATGAGGGTTTTATGCATCATGGCAGCCATGGTTTCTTGGTGTGCTTCTTCTCGAAAATTTGGAGAAGAAGCACAGTCCTGAGCCGCATGGCAGCACTTGACCGCATGACAAGTTCATGCGGCAAGTATTCATTTTGAGCCGTATGGATTCGGTTTCCCGCCAGCCGCATATCTGGATCGTTGAGCCGCATAGGATTCCATATCCCCTGGCCGCATGGGACTTGACTTGGATCGAGCCGCATAGCCTTGCTCAGACTGAGCCGCATAAGACCCTGCCCTGTCCAGCCGCATGGGAACATTCTCCCTTGGCCGCATGAGACTTAATTTGCCTCAGCCGCATATGACTAATTCTCTGAGCCGCATGGAGCTCACTCCCCCGAGCCGCATAGGCTCTGTTATCCCGAGCCGCATGTGACTCATCTAAATTGGGCCGCATGGGATTTCGTCCAACCTGACCGCATGAACCCATATCAGTTGAGCCGCATGGGAAGATTTCCCAGCCGTATAAGAATTATTATCCCTGGCCGCATAGAATTCTGCCTGGACCCAGCCGCATGGACTTTTCTGTCGTGCCCTATTACATTATTATTGCTACTATTGTTACTATTGTTCTTTTATTATTATCATGTATCTTGTAACTTCAGTACAACATGAGTACGCTTTACCTCTATTAGATATTTTACGCTCATTTTATATCCTTATGCCTTTTGTCGTGAACTTGATAATCATAGATTTGTTTAATATGTTTGGAATGATACCTGACATGACCTGATAGTGACCCTAGTGGTGCACTATTGACAAGAAAACCTGACATGACATGATTGGCCCGTCGTGGCGCACTCCTGACAAGTACACTTGACATGATAACCCGACATGATATATCTTGAGAAGCTGTTGCGATGGCAACCTGACATGACATGACCTGTATAAATTACATGGACACCGTGGGCGATTGTGCTTGTACAAATAAACCAGTCCTGTCTTGCATCATGTCTAGGGAGGGAACTCCTGAGTACCACGGTCAGGAGTACCTATTGAAATAAACTAAGGACTAATAACTAGATTAATACATTAGTCATGAAGAGATTTTCCCAGCTACAGGTAATCCCGTTACCTGGGCGCGCCTGGGATCTGTAGCCTCCCGTCGAGTAGGGCACATTTCCAGCACACTGTCATGTGTTACACCCTTCAAGCTACCTAAGGGTACATGCGTTTCCTGGACGGTGTACCCACCTGAATTCAACCCCTAATTTCGACCTGGGTAACTTGGATGGTCTGCAGGGCTTGTGGCTGTGGAATAATCTCATTGCATCTTGCTAGTAACTAGGATTGTGATAACCCTAGTTAGTTAATGTAGAAAGCCGTAGGCAATGATTGGCCGTGATTGATTGGATGGAGTCTAGTCCAGTATAGTATTGTCTAGAAGTGATTGATTGCAAGATTGTACCAGAATAATTGAATGATTGTCACTCCAGATTGTTACTATAATGATTGTACTCTAGTATCACTCTAGCGTATTGTACTCTTCATTGTCACTTTTATCATTGTACTCTCTCCTTTTTACCTTAATGATTGTCACCTTTAGCAATAAATGATCAGAGACTAAGTTCTGTTCAGGCGAAGGGTTACAATCTCGGTCCTTGTTTGGTTTAAGGATTGTAACCTGGCTTCCGGAATAGTACCTTCGTCTCTCTCTTCGTTTATTGCCCAGTTCTATTCTACTTAGCATGATTCCCCAGTTATCTTATGTCAATGATGTTTCTCTTATTTATTTTCTCTGATTTGGGACAAGTGCATTAGTAGTGCACAAATCTCAATCCGTGTTACTTATTATTTTCTTACATGTTGGATGCTAATGATTTGCTGGTTTTAGTTCCTAAGTGAAGCCTCCTTTGTGGCACTTGCTCTTTCTGGGGTCTGACCCAGCTGGTTTTGTATGGCCAGATACCGGAGCAGCAGCAAAGGATCTACCTGTCTTCCAGCCCGATGGTGGTCACCAGGCGTAACCAGGGCATCGAGTGGGTTTCTTTTGTTCTCCCACTATAATATTGTAAATTATTCTTTTGAGGCGTTTAGCCGACGAGCAAGTGTTAGCTCAATTGTACTTACTTACTGTCTGCCTACGGGCTGTAACATGATTGACAAGCCCCAGGGGTTGATCATGTATGACTGAACTCTTGCTAGTCCTCACATTTTGTAACGACTAGCTTCATGATCATCTGGATATGTAATGTTTGGGACGCCTTACAATTGTATATTTGGAGATCTGATATCTTGTGATTATTATTAGTTGGTTGAGATTGAGACAATAGGCTATTTTATGACCTTAAGAGACTGATGGATTGTAGTAAACCCTCACATATCTAGACAGCCGTGACCGTATAGCGGTGTGGATTCCATTCCGTTATACGTAGCTGGCTATGTCTGCCCCCGCTCTCCAGTATTCTGGTTCTGGGGCGTGACATGGTTTAAGTGGTGGCCCATGCAGGTCTTGTCAATCAAGGTGTGTGAGGGTTTACCGAATAGATGTCTCAGTCTGTACTCGCCTTTGATCTCTACTCGTATCTTCTTATCTTCCTGAATTTCCTGACTTGATAATATGCTTGTATCATTGATCTATCCTGGTCCTTCCTTAATATCCCTGATGTCAATGCTTCAGCGATATCGTTCCTGTTGATCAGCCAGAAGGAGCTCAGTCCTCAGCAGCAGCCTCCCGAGCCGTACCTCCTGGAGAACCAGTACCGCCAGTTCAACCCGACCAGCCAGCAGGGTCAGAGGATGGAGGATTGGTAGGACTCATCCGTGAGTTTGTTGCGTCCCAAGATCGTCAGGGAGATGCCCTTCACCAAGTAGTACAAGATGCTCTGAATAGAAGTGGTCCCCGAGGGAACATTGCGGTCAACAGTTTCAAGCGTCTGAACCCTCCCTTCTTCGATGGCAGCGAGGATGCCATTGCTGCCGATGCTTGGCTACAGGATATAGAGGTGATTCTCGAAGCCGCGAAGACTCCAGAAGACGAGAAGGTGGCTGTGGTACGCCTAGAGTTATTGGATCTAGCCCGCAGTTGGTAGGCCGCACAAGCAGTGGGATTGGCAACACCTGTCTCCTGGGCAGTGTTCAGCGAGAAGTTCCAGATCAAGTATTATGATGCAGTGGCTCGATATGACTTGCAGACCATGTTCAGTAATCTTAAGCAGATGGGGAGGACGGTCGACGGATATGCGGCCGAGTTTTCCAGACTTAGTCGGTTTGCTCCCACCTTGGTGGCAACCGAGTTTGACAGAGCACAGAGGTTCTAGCACGGACTTCACCTGGAGATTATATTGGCAGTAGAACAGTTCGAGCATCAGACCTATGATGCGGTGTTACGAGCAGCAAGGAGGCACGAGTATACCTCCCAGAGAATAGTGGACAGGATCGGAGGTCGGAAGCGGTCCTATAGTCAAATGAATCAGTCTTCAGCCCCAGCTCCGACAGCCAGGACTTTAACTATTGGAGCTCCGAGGCGAGCAGCTTCAGTTACGTCGGTCCAGCACTTAACCCCGACGTACTCTCCGCAGAAACAGAAGCAAGCACAGTCTTCCGCCGTGGGCTGTTCTTATTGTGGAAAGCCTGGACACGTGGTAGCAGAGTGTCGCAAGGCGTTGGGATTGTGTTTATTGTATGGAGCACCGGACCATAGGGTAGGGTCCTGCCCTTTCAGAGTTGATTCAGCATCGATAGTATCTAGTCCCTCGGTTGGGGGACCAGCACCAGCTCCAGTTCACCAGCAACAGCAGTTCCCGTTCCCGAGGCCATTGTCGACTCAGGCCCAGACCTTCCAGCAACAGAACCCGCAGCAGTTTGCCCTAGCCCAGGCTCAGGTTCAGAATCGACCGAGAGGTATATGTGTCCTCTCATCTTGCTTTTCTACCGTCATTATGCGGGGTGCATGACGTATTTCATGTATCCTAATTACAACGGTACATCCCGAACCCGAGCCATATCCTAGGTCATTCGAAACTGGTTATTGGTACCAACCTTTTCGTATGAGGATAGGCCCGTGTCCCTGTTTGACCAAAGAGAGAGACCTCAAGCGCAAGACTATCAGTTTAGTTCGTGTTGCTTGAGTTCATCGCTCTTTGGGGGAGTCAACGTGGGAGCGTGAGGATGATATACGATCGCGATATCCTGACTTATTTGACTCGTGAGGTATATTGTCCTTCTTATGCCTCCTGCCTTCGATTCCTTGCTTGAATGAGTGATTGTCTGCCTAGTTATAGCTTGCATGTGATTAATGTAGCTTGTCATTGCTCCTCTAGCCTCTTGATTAAATTCCGAGGACGAAATTCTTTTAAGGTGGGTAGAGTTGTAATGCCTGTGGTTTGTATTACGTATTTCTGGAATACGTGTACATATTTTATTCTGTATTGCATGATTCCTTGTTTAGTTTTCTTCATGGCTTGGCTTGGTTTATTCTTGGCCCGGGTTGGCTTGGTTCGGTTGGGATTATTTTGGTTCATCATGAACCATGGATGAACCCCCTACCTACCACCACCTTTGATATTTATTGCCATTTCTTCTTTCTCTCTCTTCATTACTCATCTTCTTCTTCCTCATTTACTTCCTTACCTACCAGAGAGAAGAGAGAGGTCTAGGCAAGTTCATCTTGCTTCATGGAGGAACCCAAATATTATTGTTTCATTCTCTTCCTTGTAGCATTTTAAAACTCTTTAGTACTTGGCATTTTCACTTTCCATGGCTAGATTCTTGTAGATCTATGTTTATTTTATTTTTGGATTTCTTGGGTTTTGATCTACTTAATCTTGTTATTTCTATGTTTCGATGGTTCCATGTTGTAGAGTAGCTCGTTCTACCCCATTTTGACCCGAGGAAGTCCGGATTTGGACTCCGGATGAGGGTTTTATGCATCATGGCAGCCATGGTTTCTTGGTGTGCTTCTTCTCGAAAATTTGGAGAAGAAGCACAGTCCTGAGCCGCATGGCAGCACTTGACCGCATGACAAGTTCATGCAGCAAGTATTCATTTTGAGCCGCATGGATTCGGTTTCCCGCCAGCCGCATATCTGGATCGTTGAGCCGCATAGGATTCCATATCCCCTGGCCGCATGGGACTTGACTTGGATCGAGCCGCATAGCCTTGCTCAAACTGAGCCGCATAAGACCCTGCCCTGTCCAGCCGCATGGGAACATTCTTCCTTGGCCGCATGAGACTTAATTTGCCTCAGCCGCATATGACTAATTCTCTGAGCCGCATGGAGCTCACTCCCCGCGAACCGTATAGGCTCTGTTACCCCGAGCCGCATGTGACTCATCTAAATTGGGCCGCATGGGATTTCGTCCAACCTGACCGCATGAACCCATATCAGTTGAGCCGCATGGGAAGTTATTCCCAGCCGCATAAGAATTGTTATCCCTGGCCGCATAGAATTCTGCCTGGACCCAGCCGCATGGACTTCCCTGTCGTGCCCTGTTACATTATTATTGCTACTATTGTTACTATTGTTCTTTTATTATTATCATGTATCTTGTAACTTCAGTACAACATGAGTACGCTTTACCTCTATTAGATATTTTACGCTCATTTTATATCCTTATGCCTTTTGTCGTGAACTTGATAATCATGGATTTGTTTAATATGTTTGGAAATGATACCTGACATGACCTGATAGTGACCCGTAGTGGTGCACTATTGACAAGAAAACCTGACATGACATGATATTGGCCCGTCGTGGCGCACTCCTGACAAGTACACTTGACATGATAACCCGACATGATATATCTTGAGAAGCTGTTGCGACGGCAACCTGACATGACATGACCTGTATAAATTACATGGACACCTTGGGCGATTGTGCTTGTACAAATAAACCAGTCCTGTCTTGCATCATGTCTAGGGAGGGAACTCCTGAGTACCACGGTCAGGAGTACCTATTGAAATGAACTAATGACTAATAACTAGATTAATACATTAGTCATGAAGAGATTTTTCCAGCTACAGGCAATCCCGTTACCTGGGCGCGCCTGGGATCTGTAGCCTGCTGTCGAGTAGGGCACATTTTCAGCACACTGTCATGTGTTGCACCCTTCAAGCTACCTAAAGGTACATGCGTTTCCTGGACGGTGTACCCACCTGAATTCAACCCCTAATTTCGACCTGGGTAACCTGGATGGTCTGCTGGGCTTGTGGCTGTGAAATAATCTCATTGCATCTTGCTAGTAAATAGGATTGTGATAACCCTAGTTAGTTAATGTAGAAAGCCGTAGGCAATGATTGGCCGTGATTGATTGGATGGAGTCTAGTCCAGTATAGTATTATCTAGAAGTGATTGATTGCAAGATTGTACCAGAATGATTGAATGATTGTCACTCCAGATTGTCACTATAATGATTGTACTCTAGTGTCACTCTAGCGTATTGTACTCTTCATTGTCACTTTTATCATTGTACTCTCTCCTTTTTACCTTAATGATTGTCACCTTTAGCAATAAATGATCAGAGACTAAGTTCTGTTCAGGCGAAGGGTTACAATCTCGGTCCTTGTTTGGTTTAAGGATTGTAACCTGGCTTCCGGAATAGTACCTTCGTCTCTCTTCGTTTATTGTCCAGTTATATTCTACTTAGCATGATTCCCCAGTTATCTTATGTCAATGATGTTTCTCTTATTTATTTTCTCTGATTTGGGACAAGTGCATTGGTAGTGCACAAATCTCAATCCGTGTTACTTATTGTTTTCTTACATGTTGGATGCTAATGATTTGCTGGTTTTAGTTCCTAAGTGAAGCCTCCTTTGTGGCACTTGCTCTTTCTGGGGTCTGACCCAGCTGGTTTTGTATGGCCAGATACCGGAGCAGCAGCAAAGGATCTACCTGTCTTCCAGCCCGATGGTGGTCACCAGGCGTAACCAGGGCATCGAGTGGATTTCTTTTGTTCTCCCACTGTAATATTGTAAATTATTCTTTTGAGGCGTTTAGCCGACGAGCAAGTGTTAGCTCAATTGTACTTACTTACTGTCTGCCTATGGGCTGTAACATGATTGACAAGCCCCAGGGGTTGATCATGTATGACTGAACTCTTGCTAGTCCTCATATTTTGTAACGACTAGCTTCATGATCATCTGGATATGTAATGTTTGGGACGCCTTACAATTGTATATTTGGAGATCTGATATCTTGTAATTATTATTAGTTGGTTGAGATTGAGACAATAGGCTATTTTATGACCTTAAGAGACTGATGGATTGTAGTGAAACCCTCACATATCTAGACAGCCGTGACCGTATAGCGGTGTGGATTCCATTCCGTTATACGTAGCTGGCTATGTCTGCCCCCGCTCTCTAGTATTCTGGTTCTGGGGCGTGACAGAGTCGCCATCGTGTTTGCCATTGATTGTAAAAGTACAGAACAATTATCGGAGGACTGAACTTAGACTCACAATACAAACTCGCTCGTACAAAGAAAGCCTAGGGACGAAAACCTAGGTACAGCAGTCTAAGTACGATTGTTTATTTTAGATTCTGGGGGGTGACGATAGAGGCTCGGGAAAGCGACGGCCGCTCTGCCTTACTCCTTGGACGATCGGTACGCAGCCTTGACTCGGGGAAGATCTGCTTTGTCGTTGACGAAGAAATGCCTTCTTGCTCTCTCTCTGATTGCTCTCCTGGCTTCTCTCTCTCTCTGTGTATATTCTCTTTCTGACTATGGGGGAAGTCTCTCTGTGTATACGTATTCTTCTCTGGTTTTTTTTTGTATATCTCTCTATATATTACAAGGGAATGGCACCTTGCTATTTATAATAGTCGGATGTGATCACTAGGGTTGCCAATGATTAGCTCTTGGAGATGGCGGCGGCCTGGAGATTGATCAATCCAGGCCGTTCGTTTCTGATTGTGACGAATCAGAACCATTAAGGGTAGATTACACCAAATCCCCATTAGCAATTAATGCTGATTGGCATAAATCTTCCTTATAATGATTCTCTAATATCTGCGAATAAATCAAATTTATTCTCCTGCCACGTGCCCCAGATCATTGGAATTCGATCCGATCTTGGATTGCCATAAATCTGGGAGACTGGTCGGCTGAGGACACGTGTCCTGAGAGCCAACGGTGAGACTGGAACCGCATGCAGATTGGGCCGCATGAGATTTGGGCCGCATAAATTTTGGGCCACATAAGACTTGGGACACGTGTCAGGGCTGTCTGGGCAGTGGCCCCCTCCTTCAGACTTCTGGACCATATGATGAGCCGCATGAACCGCATAATGGTGTGTCTGCTTGAGCCGCATGAGCATGATCTTCTTGAGCCGCATAGGGATGATTCCACTCGAGCCGCATGGGACAGCTTCACTCTGAACCGTATAGGAAGTCTTCACTTCGAGCCGCATAAGCACACCCACGTGGCAGGGCCACGTGGCATTTTGTTGCTCTCGGGGGATCGTGTCAGAGATTTCTTTCTCTTCCCTAGAGATTCATCATCATGACAGAGTCATAATTACCTGCTTTGGTGTCAGGTCTGTCAACTTTTCAGAGGGGTCAGCCGTCAAAGCAATTAATGCAGCATGGATCGGAGGGGAGCACTGTCACGCCACATGTCTTCTGAGCTGCATGGAATGCCTCCGGCCGCATAGCTCCTTATGCCGCATGACTCCCTGAGCCGCATGCGTTTTCTGAGCCGCATGGGTCTTTCTTGGCCGCATGAGTCAATTTCTTTAGTATTTTGCATGCTCCTACAACTACTATGTATAATTTTACCTTATTAAAATATTAATATTTATTTTTTACTTTTACCACTTTGTATTTTTGGTGTATTTTAATTACTACAACCATTTGGTGTCCAAGCCTAGCAAGGGTTTTTGGGCTCAAATGTGTTTTCCCTCATTCAAGACATGTACAAGTCATATTGGACTTGATTCATGGCCTTGGGTCATGTATTTGAACTTTGGTTCAAATTATATACATGGACAAAATACGCAGATAACTAACTATTTAATTTTAGTTTATGTACAATGCTATTTTTAAATTTCTAAAAATACTTTAATTACTGTTAAAATCCTGGAAAAATAGTATTTTGATACTATGTTAATTTAGCTAATTTATCATAATTTTTATAGTATTTAATTTGCAGTTTTGCCATTATTTTGGCATATGAAACCAGAACTCATTTTTTGTGTACTTAGGAAAACTGATTTTTATAAAATACTTGTACTGGTTAATAAATTCCAGAAAAATTATAATAAATTTCTATAATTAACAAGGATCATTTTGATACTTTATTTTATGTAAAATTGAGCTTTTTGTCTATCTCAAGAATTGTTGGAACACAATGTTCATTTGATTTATTTATTGAATAATTACGACTTGCAACTTTTTGTGTTATTTTGAGTTATGGCCGTATTAAAACTCATCCCTCACTAGTGTAAAGACCCTAGAAAGTTAGTTTAAGTAGTGTGTCACCCCACATTGGTCTCCTGTGCTAAAATCATTATTTTGGCTAGGTGCCCAGTCACAAGTCGTGTTGCACCAATTAGTGTCTTAGTATTTTAGCTTAGTGTAAAAACTAAGTTTATGTATTTATTTCTATAGTGACGAGTTACCAGACATCTATAGCACTTTTATCGCAGCTTGCTTTGCTAGAGGCAAGTACTCTCTACAAACTTTACATACAGTTACATAAATGAACTGCAAATCCAACCATATTAAATACTGATCCTTGGGGTAGCAAGTTAAATCTTCACATGTTGTACTTTCAGTTACTACCATGCTTAGAACAGTCTTTATGTATCTCTCACATGATTAGAATATGGGTTATGGGAAAACTGATAGTAGAGTACGAGATCATGTCCCCTTTATCGTACTGAGCAAAGTTTCATTTTATATGTTACTACGCCGTAGGCCATTATCCCGCATTTCTCTACGGAGGTACACCTATACTTTTACACTTGTACGTATGTACATTTTATTTACATGTGCCCCTGTACATTGTACACCTATTGATGATCACGTACCTGCTACAGTTTTAAACATTACATATACATCTGTCACTATGACATATGTGTCCTTGCCATGATAGATTATGTGATGCCATGTTTCCAGTTATTCCTCTTATGTTCATTTCCATATTTCATATGCTAGTTTGATAGAATCAGTACTTGTTCTCGTCTTGACAGGATAACGTTGTAGGTATCCTTACTGAGGAGGAGTTACTCTGCTACTCATATTATGGAGATACTGCCGAAGACCCGGCTTTGCTTTACGAGGATGTACCTGTGGGGAAACTCGCCTAGTTTACGTAGTCACTTGGGATACTTAGTGTAGTCATGTATTAGACTATGTATTTTGTAACTGGACATGTATCCAAATTTACATTTCAGACTTGTACTTTGGACTTATTACTATATGAGACGACTTTTGTGTTTGGAGCATTTATGACTTTTATTAACTTATAGAACTGTTAGCACATTTAGTCTTATCTCGTTATCTCTAGAACAGCTTACTGTATTTTATCCCAAATGCAGGCTGGACATGACTCGGCTTGGCCCAACAATTTGGGTAGCGGGTCGTGACATGTTTTTAGTGGTGGCCCATATAGGTCCTGACTAAATTATTTGGTTACGTTATTGTACCAAGCATACCTGCAATTAGGAATTTAAGATAATTAGACAACATTAGGAATGACGCTTAGAACACCTAGAGGAATGCTAGGATTGCAACATACGAAATACATCACATGCTTGCTATTATAATTAGATTTCCTTGTCTATGACTGCTTACTTTAACAAATCCATATATGTCCTTTTTATTGTAATTAGATGGTGCTTACTCGTTCATCCCAGTATGTCACACCTGAGAATGGCGCACTCCCCATCCAGTCAGCTGACCAGTTGACTGATACACATCCACCCCCACCTACCACATTCCCCCACTCCACAAATCCACCAACCCAGATGCCTCCACCACCTTCCACATCGCAGTCCCAGTAGGACCCGATACTTCCACCAACCCCTATCACTATACCTACCCAGGCTTCCGTCACACTCGACGGGAACCAACTGCTCACTCTGATCCAGGGGTTCCTAACAACCCATCAGGAGCAGACTACCCTACTCCGCCAGAGCATGGAGCGTTCTGTGGAACGTACCGTGGTTCCACCACCTGTAGAGCCACGGCAGAGAGCGAGGACGATCAAGGACTTCATGGGTCTGAACCCCAAGGAGTTCTCAGGGACTGAGGGTATAGTAGTAGCAGATGATGGACTATACTCGGTAGAGAGGAAGCTCCTTGGAGTTAGGATGCCGGGTGACCTCCAGGTCGAGGCAGCGGGATTTTTGCTGATAGACTTGGCAGGAGTCTGGTTCCGAAATGAGCCGTTGTTTGTGAGAGGGAGGGCCACTTAGGATCTGTTCAAGACCCAGTTCAAGAAGAAATTCTTCTCGACCACTGCTAGAGTAGCCATGGGGCTACGATTCCAGAACATCCAGCAGGGAAACCGTTCTGTTGATGAGTATGCGATAGAGTTTAGTCGCCTGAGCCATTTTGCTCCTAGTCTGGTTGCAGACCCAGAGGAGATGACTCGTAGGTTTTGCCATGGTCTAGTACAGATATTGGCATTCTTATAGTGGCGAACGGTACGACTGACTACTGCCAGAGCCTAGAGTTGGCCCGGAGCGTCGAGGAGCATCTACTGTCTAGCAAGAGGCCGGCTTCTGTACATCATGAGGGACCGTCCAAGCGTCAGGCTTTCCAGCAGAGAGCACCGATGTCGCACCAGCAGACATACTGTCCCCCTACACCACATCATCAGACCCCGCCAGTTAGAGCCCCGGGACCTCAGCAGCAGCAGAAGGGGGCTATGTGTTCTTTCTGTAGAAGGCCAGGGCCTGACTTCGCCATCTGCAGGAAGAGGTTGGGGCAGTGCTTAGTTTGTGGGTCTGCCACCCATCAGCTTCGAAACTGCCCAGCAGCCAAGGGTTTTAGAGGGCTGCTTCTGACTCAGCAGCAGAGGTTTGGACAGCATCTGCAGCAGCAGAAGGGACCCCAGGGGAAGGCTTATAGTCTAGCCCTTGAGCCGGAGCCGGAGCAGGTTTCGGAGCCAGATTACTTAGCTGACGTCATCACAGGTCATATTTATTTACATACTTTTCTAGCTCTATGCTTGTTTGATTCTGGTGCATCTCATAGCTTTCTATCATTAGAGTTTATGCATAAACACCATGTAGTAGCTACACATACTGTGGAGATTAGTAGAGTGATGACGGGAGGAGGACCAGTGCCTATTAGAGCTATCTATAGATGATCTATTTTTATAGTCGGGAGAGAGTTCAGGGGACGATTCTTTGTGATGCCACTCCCCGGTTATGATATCATATTGGGGATGGACTGGCTTAGCTATGCCCATGCATCTATAGATTGTCATGAGGGTAGTATTTTGTTCAGTCCCCCAGGCACAGCACCATTCAGTGTCAGGAGGACAGGGCCGGAGATTAGCCTAGAGCCGAACTGTTGTGCGATAGTTGGGGACGTAGCACCGCCACACCCTATCATTAGGGAGTTTATGGATGTATTCCCAGATGATCTTCCAGGACTTTTGCCTGACAGAGATGTAGAGTTCACTATAGATTTAGTACCGGGTTTATCACCAGTATCTCGGGCTTGCTATAGAGTGAATCCCAAGGAGGCCGTAGAGATGAAAGAGCAGATTGATGACCTGTTGAAAAAGGGTTTCTTTCGATCTAGTGCTTCTCCATAGAGAGCGCCAGTGCTCTTTGTGCCTAAGAAGGATGGTACAATCCGGTTGTGTATTGACTACCGGGCCTTGAATGCCATCACCATCAAGAACAAATATCCTCTGTCCAGGATAGATAATTTGTTCGACCAGTTGAGTAGGGCAAAAGTGTTTTCCAGGATAGAATTGAGATCCGGGTACCACCAGGTGAAGGTTAGGGCAGCAGACATCCAGAAGACAGCGTTCAACACGAAGTATGGGCAATACGAGTTTCTGGTGATGCCATTTGGTCTCACAAATGCACTAGCCGTCTTTATGAATTTGATGAATAAGACATTTTACCAGTATCTGGATAAGTTCGTCATAGTATTTATCGACGACATCCTGATATACTCGAAAATGCCGGAGGAGCATGCAGAGAACTTGCGGATAGTTTTGGGAATTCTGAGGGAGGAGCGATTGTTTGCCAAATTGCCGAAGTGCGAGTTCTTTTTAGACCGAGTGGAGTTTCTCGGCCATGTAGTTACTGAAGAGGGAATCTCGGTGGATCCTAGGAAGATTGCTGCAGTTGAGACATGGAAGGCTCCGACGTCAGTTTCAGAGATCAGGAGCTTTCTGGGTTTAGCAGGCTATTATAGAAAGTTCGTCCAGGACTTTGCTAGGATAGCTGAACCCATGAAGAAGCTGACAGCAGAAGGACGCAGAGTACATTTGGTCAGAGGACTGCCAGACAGCATTTGAGGAGCTGAAGAGGAGGCTGACGACCGCTCCTAGTTCTGACTTTACCTTCAGGTTCTGGAGGTTTCACCATATACAGCGATGCTTCAGGAAAGGGGCTAGGATGTGTCCTACAGCAGCATGGAAAGTGATTGCTTATGCATCTAGGCAATTGCGGACTCATGAGCGAATTATCCTACCCATGACCTAGAGTTAGCTGCGGTGATCTTTGCACTCAAGTTATGGAAACATTACTTATACGGAGAGCGTGTGGAAATCTTTACTGACCACAAAAGCTTGAAGTATGTGTTCACACAGAAAGAGCTGAACATGAGGCAAAGACTGATGGTTGGAGTTGATGAAGGACTTCGACATCGATTTACAGTATCACCCCGGGAAGGCAAATGTGGTGGCGGATGCGCTGAGCAGGCATCCGATGGCATGTTATATGATGATAGATCGGCATTTTTGGAAAGACCTGGAGAAGCTCGGTATTGAGTCGGCCAGGATCAGTGATACAGATGATGGCGCTTGACATTCATTCAGGTTTGATGGAGCAGATCAGAGAGGCACAGTCTACAGATGAGAGCCTTCACAGACTTCAAGCCTAGGCTTTAGCTGGATTGCTGGATGACTTCACTTTAGCAGAGGATGGATCCTTGAGGCATGGCAGCTGGTTGTGCGTGCCGAAGGGAGAGCTGGTAGAGGCAGTCTTGCAGAAGGTGCACCGATCGAGATATTCTATTAACCCTGGTGCTAGCAAGATATACCGTGACTTGCAAAAACATCTTTGGTGGCACGGGATGAAGAGGGATGTATCACGTTTTATCTCGAGATGCCTAATTTGCCAGCAGGTCAAGGCGGAGCGCCAGAGGCCAGCTGGTTTATTGCAGCCGTTACCCATTCCCGAGTGAAAGTGGAAACACATTACGATGGACTTCGTCTCAGGGCTTCCTCGTTCCCAAGGAGGGAAGGATGCCATTTGGGTCATCGTGGACATGCTGACGAAGTGTGCACACTTCATACCCTTCAAGGTGGGGCTTTCTACCGAGAAGTTGGCGGAGCTATACATGCAGCAGATAGTTCGCCTACACGGAGTGCCAGTAAGCATCGTGTCAGACAGAGACAGCAGATTCACGTCCCACTACTGGAGGAGCTTGCAGGAGGAGTTGGACAGTAGGCTCAAGTTTAGTACGGCGTACCACCCGCAGAGAGATGGGCAGTCCGAAAGGACGATACAGACACTGGAGGATATGCGGAGGACCTGTGTACTGGACTTTGGAGGATCTTAGGAGAGCCATCTGCACTTGGTAGAGTTTTCATACAACAACAGCAACCAAGCCAGTATCGGTATGTCTCCTTTCGAGATGCTATATGGACGACGATGCCGCACGCCGCACTTTTGGGATAATGTCGGAGATAGAGTTATGCTTGGGCCAGAGATGATCACGGATGCAGCAGAGAAGGTCGGGATGATCAGAGACAGGCTCAGAGTAGCTCAGGACAGGCAGAAACACTGGGCTGATGCTAGTCGTAGACCGATGGAGTTCGCAGATGGTGATATGGTGCTAGTGAAGATATCACCTACTAGAGGGACGATCCGGTTCGAACGAGGAGGGAAGCTGAGCCCCAGATACATCGGGCCATTCGAGATACTTGGCAGGATTGGAGAGGTAGCTTACAGGGTTGTACTTCCACCCAACCTAGCAGGAGTTCACGATGTCTTTCACGTATCTCAGCTGAGGAGATATGTTCCAGACCCCAGTCATGTGCTAGATCATTCAGAGTTGGAGATCGGACCGAGCCTTACAGTTTCTGAGCAGCAAGCGGAGATATTAGACACGAAGGAGAAGAGGCTGAGGAACAAGGTTATACCCTCAGTACGAGTAGCTGAGAGACACCCTTACTTGTTCGATCCAACCACTGCGAGGGAACCACCCGTTCCCGTTTGATACCTTAGAGGTTAGTTTCGATCATAGCCTTAGTCATTTGTTGCATTGCTTGCTATGTTAGAATATTGTAGGGTCTTCAATCCTTGTGAATTTCGAGGACGAAATTTTTCAAGGAGGAAAGACTTGTGAGCCCTTGTTTTTCAAAATTTAATTAATTAGTGTTAATTAATTTTTAATGACATATTTAGCCTTAAAAATATTTATTATGATTTTCAGGAATTTTTCTAGAATTTTTTAAATGGATTTTAAATGAGTTTTAAATACTAAAATATTATTTTGTAATTAATTGAAATGTTTTAATATCATTTTGTAATATTTATAGAATTGTTTTAATATAGTTATGTAATTTATTAAATTGTTACAATAGCAGTTTGTAATTAATTATTTGTTTTAAATTACGGAATGCAAATTTCTATTTGCATATTAGTCTGTTAGGGACCATTTTGTAATAACCTAAACTCTAGGGGGTTTTCTGTAATTCCTAACCTACCCACCCCGACGACCAGGCTACCCTCCCCTCCGACTGCCCGACGACCGCTGTCATGCCCCGATCCCGCAGAGTCCTTTCGTCCTCGCTTCGGGCCCTTTGGGATCGTTCGTCCTCGCTAAGGCGTGATGCCGTGCAAGCCTAAGTTGCGCTTGCACAAGGTCGAGACCTGAAGCAAGACAAGATAGACAAGGTTGACAATACGCAACGGAATGTATCGCAGATAATTGAAGCAGCAGCGGACATATTTCAGAATACAAACATTGAACACAGTGGTAACAAGAAACAATTCTCTTTATTGATTTCATTTGAACAGATTACAAACTCTCGATTCTCTCTGATACAATGTTACATTCTCGCAGAACTTTATAGATTACAATGATCCCGTTCCCATACATTACATCACTTTATATACAAAACTAACTCTTGTAACAGATGTTATCTCTCTTGGCATCTCTTCTGATTTCTGGCTCCTGAGGATGAGGCTCGGGCTATCGCTTCGGACTATCCTTTTTGATGCATAGTGCACCTGCATGCAGACTGATGGTGGGTCAGTATATCAGCATACTGGTGAATTGTGAACAAAGGAGCTACAATCTTCTGAAACGATCACTGTTTATTTAGTGAGAAAACATTTCTTGTGATGTGATCTTGCTAGTTTTACCTAGATTCATTCCATGCATATAGAGTCAGTTATATTCTTTTGAAAACACATCTTTGAAAAGCCAACATTTCAATTCCATCTTAGCCGCTGTGCCTCCCACGGGTTCAGCTCGTCGCTAACCGCTGTGACTCGTATGGGTTCAGCTCGTCGCTAGCCGCTGTGACTCTTGGGTTCAGCTCGTCGCTAACCGCTGTGACTCGCATGGGTTCAGCTCATCGCTAGCCGCTGTGACTCTCTAGGGTTCAGCTCATCACTAAGTGGATACCCCAATGCGCATGCAATATCAAATGAAACCATCATGCATCAATCGAGCAAGTCATAAATAATTTCATCTTCTTTTCAAGCAGGAAACATATCTCTTTCTTAGCAGACAGTGTGCGGATTCTCTTATAAGCATACTCAAGTCTAGCATCTTGTTATTAGCAACAACATTCATTCAAAATCTCAGATTCTTATTAGGCGCAAGCGAATCATAAAATGATACTTTGTCCACTCATCCAGATTAATCGTCTTCTGTTGCAGAGCCATCAATCCGATCTTTCTGTCTATCTAATGCCTTCGCAGAGCGGGACACGACATAATTATCCACCGAAAAGAAGTTTCGTCCTCGAAACTTAAGGAGAAACTTACGATATCCTTAGCAACGATAGTCCCCATCCCTTGCCATCATTAATCCATGAAATCACGATTCAGGTCATATCAAAACTCTTGTTCAAACAATTATTTCAATCTCAATCAATCAAATCTATAAAACATTTGCCAGCATCATAAAAATATTTACGGACTTATTGTATGGAACGTTCATCTCATGATTGATATCGAGTAGGCAGAGAAATTTTGATCAGGAGAACATCTAAGAATTCAATTGCATCAATTGGCTAGAGGATCGTGTTGCTCTGATACCATTCTGTTACGCCCCGATCCCGTAGAGTCCTTTTGTCCTCGCTTCGGGACCTTTGGGATCGCTCGTCCTCGCTAAGGCGTGATGTCGTGCAAGCCTAAGTTGCGCTTGCACAAGGTTGAGACCTGAAGCAAGACAAGATAGACATGGTTGATAATACGCAGCGGAACGTATCGCAGATAATTGAAGCAGCAACGGACATATTTCAGAATACAAACATTGAACACAATGGTAACAAGAAACAATTCTCTTATTGATTTCATTTGAACAGATTACAAACTCTCGATTCTCTCTGATACAATGTTACATTCTCTCAGAACTTTACAGATTACAATGATCCCGTTCCCATACATTACATCCCTTTATATACAAAACCAACTCTTGCAATAGATGTTATCTCTCTTGGCATCTCTTCTGATTTCTGGCTCCTGAGGATGAGGCTCGGGCTATCGCTTCGGACTATCCTTTTTGATTCATAGTGCACCTGCATGCAGACTGATGGTGGGTCAGTATATCAGCATAATGGTGAATTGTGAACAAAGGAGCTACATTCTTCTGAAACGATCACTGTTCATTTAGTGAGAAAATATTTCTTGTGATGTGATCTTGCTAGTTTTACCTAGATTCATTCCATGCATATAGAGTCAGTTTATATTCTTTTGAAAACACACCTTTGAAAAACCAACATTTCAATTCCATCTTAGCCGCTGTGCCACCCACGGGTTCAGCTCGTCGCTAAACTCTGTGACTCGCATGGGTTCAGCTCGTCGCTAGCCGCTGTGACTCTTGGGTTCAGCTCGTCGCTAGCCGCTGTGACTCTCTAGGGTTCAGCTCGTCACTAAGTAGATACCCCAATGCACATGCAATATCAAATGAAACCATCATGTATCAATCGAGCAAGTCATAAACAATTCCATCTTCTTTTCAAGCAGGAAACATTTCTCTTTCTTAGCAGACAGTATGCGGATTCTCTTATAAGCATACTCAAGTCTAGCATCTTGTTATTAGCAACAACATTCATTCAAATCTCAGATTCTTATTAGGCGCAAGCGAATCATAAAATAATACTTTGTCCACTCACCCAGATTAATCGTCTTCTGTTGCAGAGCCAGCAATTCGATCTTTCTGTCTATCTAGTGCCTTCGCGAAGCGGGGCACTACAACCGCCGACTCACTGCCCTCGCTATTTTCGGCCAGCGCAACGTCCCCCTGACCGACTCGACCCCCCTATAAAAACCCCCTCACTCTCCTCAGCTCGACCACCACCACGACAACCCCCCAGCCACCCACAACCGCCCCGTTCTTCCTCAAAACCCTAACCGAAACCCTAACTCCGGCCATCTACCCAGTACCGCTTCCCTGACGGTCGCCACCCACACCCACCACCATCAACCGATGCGCAGTGACGAGGCAAGTCAATCGCCACCCGAGCGCCACCGCCCCATCGCCTTCTTCGCCATCAACGGCTCTCGAAACCCCCACCAACCGCCGGACACGTAAGTTGCAGCGTCCAGAACGTGTCGTACGTGTATCGTACACACGTATTAGGGTCGCCCGGACACGAGGACCCTAGTCCAGTGCTTGGACACGCGAACCAATATTCGTGCGTGTCGTAAATAACCCCGACACTTAGACTCTGTGTCCCAAACTGTCAGGACACAGTTTCGATATATCGGGTGTACTGTTATATACTAACAACCTAAATAAAATAAATAAAAGCCTAATCCTAACACAGAGCCGAGTTGGCCCACTGGTCAGCGTGCGAGTTTAACCCCCCCCCCCCCCGCCCGCGCGCTCAGTGGCCCGAGTTCGAGCCCCCTGTGTTGTTATTTCTTTTTCTTTTTCTTTTTGATTTATTATTTATATATATATGTATACATGTATTTGTATATATATATTTTCATTATATACTGTATTATATATACTGTACTAAATATAATATATATAATATATATATATTATGTATAAAAATACAGCATATATATATATATATATATATATATATATATAATATATATAATATATATATATATATATATATATATATATATATTTTAATTATATATATATATTTTTATATATATATATTTTATAATATTTTTATATATATATATTTATATATATATATTTTATATATATTTTATATATATATATATATATATATATATATATATATATATATATATATATATATATATATATATATATATATTATATATATATATATATATACAAATATGGTATAAATATATATATGTATGTATGTTCATGTGTATATATATTATTATATATACTATTATTATATTATATACCATATTTGTATTATATATATATATATATATATATATATTATATATATATATATATATATCTATATATATTATATATATATAATATATATTATATATATATTTTATAGTTAGTATTTCATATATAAATATATGTATATTTAACATATGTATGTATGTATCCATTATGTAAATATCTATGTATTAGATGTAAAAAAATATATAATTTGTATATTTTATATGTATTCACTATCTAGTGTAAATTATTATTATGAAAATATACTTGTCATATTTATATGACTACTATGTATAAATTTTACCTTATTAAAATATTAATATTTATTTTATACTTTTACCACTTTGTATTTTTGGTTTTAATTACTGCAACCATTTGGTGTCCAAGCCTAGCATGGGTTTTGGGCTCAATGTGTTTTCCCACATTCAATACCTGTACAAGTCATATTGACGAGATTCATGCCTTGGGTCCTGTATTTGAACTTTGGTTCAAATTATATACATGGACAAAATACGCAGATAATTAACTATTTAATTTCAGTTATGTACAATGCTGTTTTGAATTTCTAAAAATACTTTAATTACTGTAAAATCTTGGAAAAATAGTATTTTGATACTATGTTAATTTAGCTAATTTATCGTAATTTTTATAGTATTTAATTTGCAGTTTTGCCACTATTTTGGTATATGAAACCGGAACTCTCTTTCTGTGTACTTAGGAAAACTGATTTTTATAAAATACTTCTACTGGTTAATAAATTCCAGAAAAATTATAATAAATTTCTATAATTAACAAGGATCATTTTGGTACTTTATTTTATGTAAAATTGAGCTTTTTGTCTATCTCAAGAATTATTGGAACACAATGTTTATTTGATTTATTTATTGAATATTTACGACTTGTAACTTTTTGTGTTATTTTGAGTTAAGGCCGTATTAAAACTCACCCCTCACTAGTGTAAAGACCCTAGAAAGTTAGTTAAAGTAGTGTGTCACCCCACATTGGTCTCCTATGCTAAATTTATCATTTTGGCTTGGTGCCCAGTCACAAGTCGTGTTGCACCAATTAGTGTCTTAGTATTTTAGCTTTGTGTAAAAACTAAGTTTATGTATTTATTTCTACATTGACGAGTTACCAGACATCTATAGCACTTTTATCGCATCTTGCTTTGCTAGAGGCAAGTACTCTCTACAAACTTTACATTTTGTTACATAAATGAACTGCAAATCTAACCATGTTAAATGCTGATCCTTGGGATAGCAAGTTAAATCTTCACATGTTGTACTTTCAGTTACTACCAAGCTTAGAACAGTCTTTATGTATCTCTCACATGTTTAGAATATGGGTTATGGGAAAACTGATAGTAGAGTACGTGATCATGCCCCCTTTATCGTACCGAGCAAAGTTTTATTTTATATGTTACTGCGCCGTAGGCCATTATCCCACATTTCTGTACGGAGGTACACCTATGCTTGTACACTTGTACGTATGTATATTTTATTTACATGTGCCCCTGCACATTGTACACCTATTGACGATCACGTACCTGCTACAGTTTTAAACATTACATATACATCTGTCTCTATGACATATGTGTCCTTACCATGATAGATTATGTGATACCATGTTTCTAGTTATTCCTCTTATGTTCATTTCCATGTTTCATATGCTAGTTTGTTAGAATCAGTACTTGCTCCCGTCCTGACAGGATAACGTTGTAGGTATCCTTACAGAGGAGGAGTTACTCTGCGACTCATATTATGAAGATACTGTCGAGGACCCGGCTTTGCTTTACGAGGATGTACCTGCGGGGAAACTCGCCTAGTTTGCGTAGTCACTTGGAATACTTAGTGTAGTCATGTATTAGACTACGTATTTTGCAACTGGACATGTATCCAGTTTTATATTTCAGACTTGTACTTTGGACTTATTACTATATGAGACGACTTTTGTGTTTGGAGCATTTATGACTTTTATTCACTTATAGAACTGTTAGCACATTTAGTCTTATCTTGTTATCTCTAGAACAGCTTACTGCATTTATCCCAAACGCAGGTTAGACATGACTCGGCCCGGCCCAACAATTTAGGTAGCGGGTCATGACAAACCCAGGAGAAAACTCAACCTTCAGACAGCCATTCTATAACTACACTAATATATCCAACTCTATTGCAAAATGTATATACATGAATCCAACTCCCTCAACTCGAATAGTCTTTAAGGAACAAGCTGTAAGTTCAGCCAACTCCAACTGAACATTAGTTCAATAATACTTCAGTGAAATCAAGACTCAACATAATCCAAAGTATCAACATCATCCATTTAACCCAGCCTATGCCAATCCACATAATTATGTCCCAACTCAGATACAAAGAGATGATCCTAAGCTGGCAATACCCAAACCAAAGATTCACCAAGCATACAAACAAAAGCCCTGTAAAGCACACATAGGCTTCTCTTATATACACAAAACTCAACTGAAAAGTTTTAACTTAATTTCGAAGGTTCCCACCCTTGCATCCCTTCATCCCCGTTGGGTCTCGAAGCAAAGTCTAGAAGCAAGGCCCAAGTTCCATTCAACACAACTTCTAAACAATCCCAGTCAAGACTAACGGCTATTAAGAGCTTGGGAGAAGAAGATTGAACACAATCAGATCCCAGAACATATACATTTCCAATAACAAAACCAAAATTTATAAAGAATACATACAAATCAATTGAAAACATATATGAAAGAATATACAAAATAATATAGCTTCAAATAAGAATTTCTACAACAATGAATCGACGAAGCCAAATTGAGAACCCAAACTGAGAATCCTACTCACGCTACTCCATTCATACGGACACGAACACACACACTCCCGAAAATAAGTAGAGCCCTAGATACGATCCGGACTCAACACCACCTTTGCAGGATCCAGGACACGCACCCCCTTACACTGCTATAGCCCCCACCAGCCACACGGACACATCTACACATAATTCCTATGACCCAGTCCTGTCCATCATTGCTTCGATCAAGAATTACAAGATTTAATCAAATCTAAAAACAGAATTTGTACCTGAGAATGCTAGAAAGGCCATCGGTCCAAGAAGTCCATAGCCTGGAATTCGTCGTGAAGACTCGATCACCCAGAGATCGGACACAGCCTTCTTATTGCCCATGATAGCTCATCGGCATTACATCGAATGAGTACCAAGCAAGAACAGAACACAATTATAAACAATTCAAAATATTTTACCAAAAATTCGTGAAGAACTCTAAGGATTAAGAAGTTGGTCAGGTGCTTACCACTTACTGGGTTTGATCGGTCACCGGAGAAACGGATCAAGAAGTCGCCGTCAGTCAGATTCGTCAAGAATTCGTCGAGGAAAACAACTAACCGTCGCAGTCGACGATCCGTGTCGAAGCCGTGTCGTCGTCGCCGAGAACACCGTGAAAGAGACGCTGCTGCTGCGATCTCAGCGCACGAAGAGATCCACCGCCATCTCCGGAGTGGCTCGATCACTCGTCGTCGCCGGAGTCGAAGCCGGAGAGATGAAGTCTCCGGTCGAAGAAGTGAACTGTGCCATCGTCGGAGAGGATGTCTTGGACAGCCGACCGTCAAAACAGGGAGGCGCCGACGATGAAGCCCCGTGGTTGTCGAGAACAACCGTGCTCCCGGAGTAGTCGTACGTCGCTGATGAAGGCCGACGCCTAGTCGTCGGTGGCGAGCTTGTTTCGAGGACGATGATCTCCACGCCGCCACCACGAGAGGAGGAGGAATCGCTGATGAAGCTGCTCGTCCGTCGTGGTCGTCGTCGTCGCTACTTCGGAGTCGTCGAGAGGAACTCGTCGTGCTGACGTCTTCAGCTCGCCGTTGCCGGAGAATGAAGAAGTCAGTCGCCGCCGTGAGCTGATGGCCGTGCGCTGGGACTTGCTGGTGGCGGTGTGGCTCCGCCGAAGATTTGGGGCTTAGGGCTCTTGCTCGGGGAAATGGGGAAGAAAAGCTTAAGAAAAGAAATAAAAAAATAACAATTGGAATACACTCTCTCTCTCCACAGGCTCAGTTGTTATAAGAAAATGTTTGGAACATTTACAAAAACCCCCTCCGAAAATACCTAATTGCAAAACACCCCTTCCACTCTGAAATTTTTATAAAACAACCCTCCCTCTTTTCAGAAATTATAAAAAATGTTAAAAATCAGTTAAAAACTTTTTGGAAAAATGAGGGGACCACAAGTTGGTTGTAACAACTTTTCAAATTTGAAATTTTCTCCTAATTTATTTCCCTCTAAAATATCAATCACCATAATACTAATTAAAATAAATAAAAATTAACTTTTTATTTGAAACCCAATAAATCAATTACTATTATTAAAATCAAAAAATTTATTTTCTCAAAAATCGGAAAGTGGAGTTACAAATCTCCCCTCCTTAAAATAATTTCGTCCTCGAAATTCGTGAGGCTACAAAACAAACTCAAAGCAAATCTCAAGAAGGTTCAACACAATTTATTTATTGTATTTAAAATTCTCAATATTAAGGTACACTCATACAAACAAACTGGAATAGCGCTCTCGTATCTCGTCCTCGCGCTCCCATGTGGACTCTCCCGGAGAGTGGTGTCTCCACATGACGCGGACAAGTGGGATTGTCTCGTTCCGCAAGCGCTTCTCCCTCCGATCAAAGATCTCCACTGGCTGTTCCTCGTAGGTCAATCTCAGACCCACATCTAGCTTCGAAAAGTCCACCATATGGCTCGGGTCCGGAATGTAGCGTCGAAGCTGGAACAGTAGAAAACGTCGTGCACTCCCTCCAAGCTGGCTGGAAGCGCTAGTCGATATGCTACCTCGCCAATTTGTGCCGTCACGTCGAAAGGCCCGATGAATCTCGGACTGAGCTTTCCGCCTTTGTCGAAACGAATGTCGCCCTTAGTCAGCGAGATCTTCAGGAACACTCTATCTCCAACTACGAACTCCAGTGGCCGTCTGCTGCTGTCCGCCCATTACTTCTGCCGATCCTGTGCAACTCTGAGACGCCCTGAGCCTTTGAGATCAAATACGATAATTACACACAAGAAGTTGAAATAACACGATCTAATGACAATCAAGAATGAAATTCCAATTACCACTTAGAGGAGAAAAATCATGAAGACATAATTATTAAGTACGATCAAAAATCGATAGTTTAACATAGGTAGACTAGAACAAGATAGAAAATCATGGTCAGATAAACATGACTTAAGATCGAAGTTTAGACAAGTCACAAACGAAGTACGGAATCACAATCTGATAATATACAATTTGAGGAATGCTAGAAAGAAAATTTAACAAGGGTTGATTTAGGAGATGTACGCAATACTCAGGAGATACAGTATCAAATCAGAATGAACGTGCAAGAATCTGTGATTCTCGAAAACCAATAATCATATAAAAGGGATATAGTTTCCTTGGTGTCCGGGAACATATAGCTATTTAAAATCACTTTGCCTAGAATCCCTACCCCGCCAGTATATATCTGACTGCAGTGGACTTTCGGCTCCGTGACTCAAATGATAATATTTTACCGAATAATTTGTCAACCTTATCCATTTTCCAACAATCATTGACGAAGCAACCCAAGAGATCAAGGTATGAAAAATATGACAAGTCTCGACAGTACTCGAAAACATATGATTGTCTGAAATCACTTCAACTTAAAGTTCCTACCTCGCCAGTGCGCTACTGGCTGCAGTGAACCCTCAGTCTCCATAATCCAGCTAATGGCTGCAGCGCGCAACTGTCATGCCATGGTAGGTCATCGAATAGCCTTTCGACTTTATCCATGGGTATTTCAAAAGAGTTTCAAGGAGTTCAAAATGAGTTTCAGTAGTCCAGGTCACGAAAATTGTGAAATTACCTGACTGTTAGAATACAAGAATTTATTAGGTACTAAGAGACGACAAGGGATCCCATCGGTGAGTACAAAAGGGCAGCCAGAGAGATTTAAAATTTTAGACAGGGCAAAGTTTCAAATTATGACGGAATATCAACTGATATCTGGAATGGTAATAAGATTCCATATATGGAACATTATTCCGAAGGGATAACAGAGTCTCGAAGGGTAAACTGAAGCAAGGTATCAGATAGGAGACAAGTTTCAAAATAAGAAATAAAATCCCGTACTGGAGACAAGTTTTAATAAAATCTCGAGTAATAATAAAATCTCGAGCAAAACTTGAATTGAAAATGAATTCTCCAATAAGGTACATAGTGAAAGAAAAAATAGAAAATCAAGTATCAACAAGTCGCGGATAGGACACAAAATCACGAATAGAAATCTAAATTAGAAAGCTAGGTTACGAAGAGTGAATAGAAAGCATGTATCATTTAGTGAATGGAATACAAGGTATTGGATCGTAAATATGCGACAAGCAAATCTCAAATAAGTCTGAAACAAAACCGCAGATAAAGAACAATCTCGAATAAATATAAAATTTAGAATAGGAAATAGAATCCCAAACAAGCATCAATAGAAGCGAAGGTTCAAGCAAGGTTTCAAAATAATATTTCGAGTAGGAATAATTCTTGAATAGTACACAGTTCAAATAGGAAACAAAATTTTAAATAGAATCCAATAATAGGAAACAAAGTCAAGAAAAATGAATATGAAAACATGGTATTAAATAGCGGATATGAAACAAGTAAAATCTCAAAATACGAGGCAAGATCAAACAAGATCGTGAATAGAACGAAAAATAATTCACGAATGAAAAATAAAATCTCATAGGGAACGAGTCAAAATTTCAAGATAGAAAATGAATCGGCAAATGAAATCTCGAATAGAAGCAAGATTCAAACAAGGTTTTGAATGGCATAAGTTTGAATAAGAATGTAATTCGAAGTAAAGTCTTAAATATCAACAGGGTCTGAATGGGGAACAAAATTCGAGTAGAACCGAATATTGAATTAGGAAACGACGCTATGGGAAACAAGTTATCGAGCAGGAAGAAAATCTCGAATAAGAGCAAAGTTACGAACAAGAATGGGAACAAACTTTCAAAATACATCTCGAATAGAGACCAAGGTTTCAGAATAGGAAATAAAATCTAATAATCCTTAAATAGGAAATAAGAAAGTTTCTAAGAAACAATCTAGGTGCAAGAGGAATCTAAGGAAAAAAAACTGGATTATGAATCATGATCCATGGTTTTCTCTAACCATGCAAAAGAGTCTTCTGTCTTCGGTCTAACTTCAGTATTCTTTCGGGACTGGAATCTCTTCAACCTTCTTCAACTGTTCTGTCGTAGACTGGTCCCTGTGGTAGTGCTCCATGCTGTTGCTGAATCTGGAGAAACGGGTCCTTCTGTAATACTGGTGCTCCTCGTGCTTGTCCTTGGGCAGTGTGATCAGCGGTCTCCAGCAGTCCTTGACTTGGTAGGCAGGCGATTAGCAGTAAAAGCATAGCCTTCGTCTTTTGCGGCACTCTTCGTAGTGGTGTCCTGAGCTGCGACAGATATACAAATGATCGTCGGCTGAATCTGAATCTGAATCTCCCGCTGGGCTGAAGAAGCGTGGTCTGAGTGTGTTGACGCTTTACGGATCCACATTAGTTGCTATCTTCATCATAAGTCTTCATGTTCCTCCTAAACTTCAGCTTTTTGTCGCGTCCTATTGTCCGTGCTACATTCTGGATCTCCTGGCTGGTGGCTCTAATCTTCAGAGAAGTCGGATCCTCACATGCTGAGATGATCTTCAGTGGCGACTTCAGGTTCTCGATCTGCTCCCTGGTGCAAGATATGCACTCGGTGTCAAAAAAGTCCTAGTGTCTGAGAGTCTGGAAATCAGAAGTCCTTTCTAACTCGAAAATGCATTTACAAGTCTAGATTGGAAAAGGACGGCCTGCTGGTGTCAAGGAACTCTTGAAACGTCTCCGTTAACTGTGTACTACCCATGGGGATAGTAGTGACGATAGAAGGTAGTGGAAGCTCGAAACCTTCAAATGTAGGTGGATCAACAGTTCTGGTGTTGCATACTTTTGAACTATATGTAAAACAGAAAACTGTTAAAATAATCTAGACCTAAATACAACAAGTGTTTATAGAATATCAATATACCTGATATACCTGATATACCCATATTTTTTGATTTTTCCAATGCCATGATCAAGTTTTCCTAGTGTAATCAAGTCCCCCAATAGTACGCTGAGACCTAGGTACCATTAGGATAGACCTGTATGGGCCACCACTAAAAACATGTCACGATCCGCTCCCAAATAATCGGACACGCCCAGCCTTTGTCGTTAGACACAACAAAGTAAGTTGTACCAATCTAGGAAAATCTAACAGATAAACATGAAATTATACAATCATAGCATCTAAAAACGTATCCCAGAATGATCACCATAATCCACAATTCTATGTATATAAATGTACGAGTCATCAAGAGTAAAATGTACTATGAATTCTAAAACAATATCTAAGAGTAAAGCTAACAGTCTAAACCTGAAACCTCAATCTAAGTCATGACCATCCTGCTCAGCTAAGATCCCGGGCTCTGGCCCATAAGGTAGAATGATATCCTGCAAGCATACCTGCAACTTATCCAGTCTGGAGCGGAGCAAAGTACAATTCTAGGTAATGAACAAGACATCAAGATATGGAAGTACAAGAGAACATGGTATGTAAAGTACAAGAAAGAACATGGTGTGTAAAGTACATAAAAGAACATGATATGTAAGAACATGAAAGAACATGGTATCTCAGGAATCACAGTAACTAAGTACATGATATATCTCCTGAATGTGTGTACAATATTTGAAATATAACTAAGTATGTTACCGGCTAGGGGTAAGCACATGAAAGCATATGAATGGGACAGCTTAGGACCCGCGTGCACGATGCGGGGTCTAAGCTAAACACACCTGAGTTGTTTCTTGGGTTTGGTCACATAAATAGTATATTTCCCCACCCCAGGTACAAGTAATAAGAACGTGGAACATTATCATCCGAAATACATGTCGTGTTGCAGTGTGTCAATCAAGAAAGCACAGGATATAATAAAATGTACAAGACCATAGAATGTACTTGCCTTGCTCCAGGAAAGTACGGGTGAAGATCGGGGCTAGATGTCCTCCTGTATTTAATAATGTGTACAAGTTGATTAATATCTAAATAAGACATTTAGCTAACTAACTATTTTTTCAACCATATCTTGCTAGACATCAACCTTAGCTAGTTATACATCTATAGCCAAATCTTATATACATATAATTAGTGAGAAAATAATATGTCATAGTTTAGATAAATATTAGAGTCTAGATAGAAGATACTAATATGATATACGTCAATCAACTATTATGCTAGATAGAAAATATTTTCTAGCAATTCTCTGACATTACTAGATAAGAAGAAGGTTTCTTACAAAGTATGCAAAAATAGTCTAGGTTATACTATTTATTTAGAAGGGCTAGATAGATAGGATATTCATTAATCAAACTGGCAAGAACAACATATATGTAACACATCCTTCCAATTTCCTCTTTACTGAATATAGCTAGTCACTAATAGAAAAAAAATAATAACATAAATAATTTACACATAAATTGTGACACAAAGTACTATAGGCCCGGCTCAACATTCTACTTCTAATCCCTTTCTCATTTGAAAACAAAGAATCAAACACCAACCCAGGAGAAAACTCAACCTTCAGACAACCATTCTATAACCACACTAATATATCCAACTCTATTGCAAAATGTATATACATGAAGCCAACTCCCTCAACTCGAATAGTCTTTAAGGAACACGCTGTAAGTTCAGCCAACTCCAACTGAACATTAGTTCGATAATACTTTAGTGAAATCAAGACTCAACAAAATTCAAAGTATCAACATCATCCATTTAACCCAGCCTATGCCAATCCACAGAATTATGTCCCAACTCATATACAAATAGATGATCCTAAGCTAGCAATACCCAAACCAAAGATTCACCAAGCATACAAACAAAAGTCCTGTAAAGCACACATAGGATTCTCTTATATACACAAAACTCAACTGAAAAGTTTTAACTTAATTTTGAAGGTTCCCACCTTTGCATCCCTTCATCCCAGTTGGTTCTCGAAGCAAAGTCTAGAAGCAAGGCCCAAGTTACATTCAACACAATTTCTAAATAATCCTAGTCAAGACTAACGGCTATTAAGAGCTTGGGAGAAGAAGATTGAACACAATCAGATCCCAGAACATATACATTGCACAAAACCAAAATTTATAAAGAATACATACAAATCAATTGAAAACATATATGAAAGAATATATCAAATAATATAGCTTCAAATAAGAATTTCTACAACAATGAATAATCGACAAAGCTAAACTGAGAAGCCAAACTAAAAATCCTACTCACGCTACTCCATTTATACGGACATGAACACACACACTCCCGAAAATAAGTAGAGCCCTGGATACGATCCGGACTCAACACCACCTTCGCTGAGGAAAATAACTAATCGTCGCAATCGACGATTCGTGTCGAAGCTGTGTCGTTGTCGCCGAGAACACCGCAGAAGAGACGCTGCTGCTGCGATCTCAGCTCCCGAAGAGATCCACTGCCATCACCGGAGTGGCTCGATCACTCGTCGTCGTCGGAGTCGAAGCCGGAGAGATGAAGTCGTCGGTGTAAGAAGTGAACCGTGCCGTCGTCAGAGGGAATGTCATGGACAGCCGACCGTCAAAACAGGGAGGCGCCGCCGATGAAGTCCCATGGTTGTCGAGAACAACAATGCTCCCGGAGTAGTCGTACGTCGCTGATGAAGGCCGACGCCTAGTCGTCGGTGGCGAGCTTGTGTCGAGGACGATGATCTCCACGCGGCCACCACGAGAGGAGGAGGAATCGCTGATGAAGCCGCTCGTCCGTCGTGGTCGTCGTCGTCGCTACTTCGGAGTCGTCGAGAGGAACTCGTCGTGCTGACGTCTTCAGCTCGCCGTTGCTGGAGAACGAAGAAGTCGATCGCCACCGTGAGCTGATGGCCGTGCGCCGGGACTTGCTGGTGGCGGGGTGGCTCCGTCGAAGATTTGGGGCTTAGGGCTCGCGCTCGGAGAAATGGGGAAGAAAAGCTTAAGAAAAGAAATAAAAAAAATAACAATTGGAATACTCTCTCTCTCTCTCTCTCTCCATAGGCTCAGTTGTTATAAGAAAATGTTTGTAACATTTACAAAAACCCCCATCCGAAAATACCTAATTACAAAACACCCCTTCCACTCTGAAATTTTTATAAAACAACCGTCCCCCTTTTCAGAAATTATAAAAAATGTTAAAAGTCAGTTAAAAACTTTTTGGAAAAATGAGGGGACCACAAGTTGGTAGTAACAACTTTTCAAATTTGAAAATTGCTCCCAATTTATTTCCCTCTAAAATATCAATCACCATAATACTTGTAACGCCCCAGTCCCAAATACTTGAGACTAGATACGTATCATGCCAGCTGTATTGTAGCATCCAGTTTTTCAAATGAGGGTAATTTTAAAATTTTGTGTTTATAATTATTTTAATAATGATATTTAATTCATGATATAATTTTTGGTGATTTTAAATTATTTTAACATTATTTAAATTAATGACTTGTGGTTTTGACGTTTTGTTAGTGAAACCCTAGAGACTGTTTGACCTAGAGCCTAACCATGTGATTATGATATTTTAATATCATTTTTGGCCTAAGTATATTTTTGCATTTGACCTCTTTGAATTATTTTGATATTATTTTATTATTTATGATATTGTTTTGGGGTTATTTGAGTCGGGTTCGAATTTTAACTCAATCCGACTTGAAACGGGGACCCGGGGTTGTTTGACTCTAGTGGGACCCACACACTAGTTAGGCATGGCCCACATGATATTAATTATAGTCCACATGATAGAAATATTTTAGTTAGATGTTAGACTAATTATTATGGATAAGGTTAGTGTGATTAGAGACTTTAGAATGACTAATTTAGCCCCAACCAATTAGCCCTTTCCTAATACTCATAGAATATGTTAGTAGGGGCTTTTGGACTTTTCCTAATAGGACAAAACCATCTTTATGGCCAGCCACAATAAGGATAGGGTTGAGCCTCCCATTTGTCATTATCCATCTATTTTTCTCTCTCTTGTTCTTCCCCAAATTCCTAGAGAGCAATCCCTAGCAATTTCTCCACCAAATCCTTCCATTTCACCACCAAATCTTCTTCTTTCCTTCTCTATTCTAGCCAAGGAGAAAGCTACCTAAGTTTGGGAGGATTCGGAGCTCGTTCGTGTCCTTTTGGAATCTCTACGTGTCGGTGTCGCTCCGGGAAGGTTTTTCTTCGATTCGATCTACCGGGAGATATAAATCCCTTCTCCTTTTCATTTCCTCATACATATAGGTCTATTTTGAACTCATAGGAATGACCCCCATGGTTGTATCTCCATTTGTGTCCATTTTGTATCCATTTGGAGGTCAAAGGAGTGTCCTTTGTGTTGTGGATGTGTTCATGTTACATATATAGATTTATATATATATATATATTGTAATGAGAGTGTATCTATATTTATATATGTAAGAAATGGTTCATGATGATTATACAATCAAATTTGTGAGTGTGGTTCCTCATATTATTATTGCTATTATTGTTGTGGATAATTAGGATATATATTGTGTATTCTTTTGGCTCAAACTATCTAAATCCGTCATGATTTTTATCCACGTTTTTAATTTCAGCCCTAACTTATAAATGTCATAACTTCTAGCTCAAAGCTCGGTTTAATCTTCCGTTTTTTTTAAAAGAAGCGTATTGAAGTTAGCTTTCCAAAAACATATATTAATAGGCCTAATTCTTTCTGTAACTTTCTGGAAAATTATTTGAGTGTCAGCTGTACGAAAGACAAACGCGTTCTCGGTGTTTTCGCGATTCCTGGAGTTTCCGAAAACGAAAATACGATCCGTTTGAAGTTTCGGAAAGCTAACACATAGATCTATAACATACTTTAATCCTAAATTTTAATTCATGCTGAGATGGTACAGTATTGATTATTAGTAGGAGTTACTATTCGGCATATGCATTTTGTGCACCCTTATGTGTAATATAATATTCTATTTGATTTTAACCCATGTTAATGTATATATATTATGTAACTAAATAGAGAATACAAGCATGAGTAAATAGTTAAATAAATGATGTATGAGGTTTAAGTATCCTATTTAATGTAAGCATGTATAAGTATGGCTTGTAATGAATATGTAGGTTCCATAGTATGTAATGTATGGTACATATAGTAGTACAAGAGAATAAATAAATGATGAATGAATGCAAGCATGAATGTAATGTAATAATAGATGCAATATATGTAATATACAAGTTAATAAGATGTAATGTTCTATGTTAACACAAATCCTATATTACCTCATGTACCCCCTTACACTATGTTGACACTATCACACTTGACATATTGTTCACTTACACTTTGACACTCTTTGATATGTATACACTATGTATGCCCATTTAACCCTCACTTGCCCCTTTGCCATGTTCACATACACACACATAGCCTCTTAAATAAGTATTTATGAATATAGTTAACTTAGCTATGTATGTATATTATATATATGTTAGCATATTGTGTTGTAATATATATAAGTTTATATAACCATTTGAAATGCCATGATTATAGACCTAATGTTGAATACTAATATATGCATGTGTATATATGTGTAGACATATATAGCTTAAAGTAATAGATTACCTAGTGTATATCCAATGTGAATTCTTGCCTATTTGAGTATTGAATAATTGCATGCTATATAGAGTCGGATGTATGTTGGCTTGTATAGCCTTGTATTGATGTGTGCTTACAAGGATAGTCTTGGTTAGGCCTAGTAAGACTTGCTGGGTTAGGACATGACCTAGTTTGACCTAGTTTGACTAGTGCAGTTGACCAGAGTTGACCAAGGGTTGACTTTGGCCTAGTTTGACCTAGATTCATGTAGAATGCATTGTAGTGCTTTATATTACCCTTCTGGACATGTTGTGACTTGTGCTGTTCTAATTAGGAGCCAGACACCTCTCCTCGAACAGTATCTTTACCTTGGACATTCAGATATCAGGCGAGTACATTCTCTGATCATTTCATATCTTGCTTAGAATTATATTCCTGCTTTAGATTACTATACTTGATGCTGTCACGACATTATCACGGATTAGTACTATACGGATCTCTTCATGCGATGTTATCCCCCTCGGGAGCATCGGGTACATTGTGTCATGTGCGTTTCACTTTCATCATGTACTCCTGTACTTTCACCATACATGTACACTCTTGCGAATCTTGTACTCTCATGTTCACAGAGCTTTCATGTATACTATCATGTGCACCCTTTTAAGGGCCCCATGTGATATCATGTACAATAACATAACCTGTTTAGATCCTTGTGTATTGATTGGGGAAACGGGGGAGTGCTAGTAGTCATGTGAACAATTCTATAGTAGTGTAGATCATGTACAACTCTTTAGTGTAGATCATGTACAAATCTGTCCCGTTCACATGTGCTATCTTGTACTCTACATCACTAGCCACTGTTAGTTCTCTATTTATAGTAGATATTTCTATTACAGTTCTCTCCCTGTTTATATACTGTATTTCTTCAGATCTTGTATCTTACTTTACTGCATGATTATATTTTCTAACCTGCTATGATTTGTTGAGATGTATTGTGCTCGCTCCTGTCCTGACTGGACATGTTGATAAATTTTACAGATGGCCTGGAATTGCCTGCTAGCCTAGAGGAGACACAGTAGAGGTTGTTTAGGTAGTTATTTTATTTTGTCTGGAGTTGTATTTACTTGTGGATTATTGTATCTGTATTTGAGTTTTGAGATGTATTTCTGGGTTTATGTATCTTAGACACTTAGACTTCTATCTCCTGTATCTCTTTTGGATTTCATGTTTTATCTATCCTTATCAGGCTCTACCTTAGATGTGATTGAGTCTGTATCTGCTATGTCACCCCCATTCGGGGAGTATAAACTGCTTAGCATTATATTGTTAAATGTTGTGACCTAGGACAGCGTTCTACCACCGACACTGTGGCATAGGCTGGGCGTAGTTACGTTCTCGTACCCTAACAGTGGGTGCGGGTCGTGACACGTTTTTAGTGGTGGCCCATGCATGTCGAGTTTGTGTAGTGGTATTCGAACTAGAGTACCACTACAGCCTGCAGTAGGATTAGGATATATTTTGAAGGTACTCAATCACAAATAGGAACCCTTGGGAGATTCCTGGGACGACCCTTGAGAATCTTGTTTAACTCCGATTTGAAAACTCTTTTCTTTTTTTCTTTGATTTGATTTATCTTTACTTTCTGCTATTGAATTTGATTTTGATGGATTATTATTGAATTTGAGTTTGTATTTATTAATTTTGATAAAGATTGTTGAAATTTGAATCTTTATGTTAGCTATAGCATCCGAGTTTGTAGTTATATGATTTGAAGGATTTTGTTCATTTCTGAATTTTGATGTTCGTTGATAAATTTGATTTTTTTTTTGGTATTCATTGTTGATTTAATTTAATTTTTGGCAAGATGAAATTATATGGGCTAGGTCATCTAAGTTATGGAAATCTTGTCTTCTATAGTCACATTAGCCAGCATGGTGAGGACATATAGTCTGATTTTGGATATATTTCTCGGGTGTGGAAATTTAAGGTTTTCGCAGCCAAGCTAGCGGCATCACGAAAATGTTAAATACCATAATTCTAGAGGTATGTGCATAAGTCAAGGACTCTGTGATTATCGTAGCCTTGTTCACTAGTATGACGAGGATTTAGAGTACCATGATTTTGGATAGACGCATATGATTATCAGATTGTACCTTAAATATTTTCGAACATGTTTTTGCTATTTTTGTTTCAGTCATTCAAAAAAAAGAGAAGGAATTATTGTTGTTTTGTTTTGTTTTGTTTTGTTTCTCATTGTTTACTTAGGATGTAGCTTTAGCTATTTTTATAAACCTTGTGTAACTTCTTACAAAAATTTATTTCTTCTTAATACAATAAACCAATGATTTTGCTAGGCCTTATTTTGGATTTGGTATTATAATTCTTGTTTCAAAAAAAAATGGGTCCCTCTTTTAAATAGATAAGCAGAACAGATTCTATTATCATTCTTTTCCTGCCAATATTTTTACTACCATCATTCCCTGTCTTATATACCTGTCCTGATTATATCAATTCCCTCTCTCGTATATAATTCTGTCAGCTATACCTTGACAACTCTTGAATCTTCATATCATTTTGTCTGAGAAATGTTAAAGAAGTGACGTAAATTATGTAGCTCAGAGAAGACGTAACTGGTTATTTTATGATGATCTAAAGGAAATCAAATGTGGAGTGTTCCATATGGAAACTTGAGATAGAAATGTGGTAAAGGTCTCGAATAGAATAAAGAGATGTATACTGCCAATCTGGAAACAATTACATTTAGAGAAATTTTGGGGTTATGAGATAGTTTATAGGTGTATTCAAAACTAATGAGGATATCAGAGGTCAACCTAGTTTTGAGAACTTAGAAAATCTTGGTTATTGATTCTGGGGAAAACTTTTACTCTGAGGCTATGTAGAAGGTTAGTAATGGAAAAGAGAAGTTAATTGTGTTTAATAAGGATATTAAACAAGATGTTGCGAGGAAATGACTAGGGATAGAGAGAGCACAAAGTTATGGAAGTTTAGAGATTGTTGTGAAATATTTTAGGAGAATAATATTCAAGGGTGTATGTCAAAAAAAATACGAAAGTTGATTTTATGATGAAAGATAAGTTTTGTAAGGCCTAGAGATTTAAATTAAATAATACGAGGAGAATAATTTGAACAAGTTCAAGGAATTCGTAAACGGGATTTAGAGGTTTTGGGTCAAATTTAAGACAAGGTGAAAGAACTTGGAAATTTAAATTAATGGTTAATGTTGATTCCTAAATGTGAGGGTTGTGCTTCAAGAGTGATGTTTGAAAATTGGGAATTGCCTACGGTAGTCATAGTAAGGGTTTAAGTAAAGGTTAAATTTTCATATGGAGACTGGTGAGGTAAAGATTTGATTGGCAAGTTATGACCAGATAAACTTAAGAGTATCAGAAGCAGATGACTAACTCGATCTTCATTATTTTTGTGCATTAATTACCACCTCTTGAACTCCCACTTTCTAATTGAGATCCTTGACGTTCCTTATCGTGACTTTGATATTCGGAATGTAATACTAGCTGTTACCCTCCAACAAATCTTATATGCTAGACCTAGACGAGCTCACCTTCGTGTAGGTATATCATGTCCCACTAAAACCCGTCTTCTTGTACTCTATTTTCTTGATATGATTTTCTGGTCAACTGGCTAAACTATAACCTCTACCATTATACTAAATTTCTTCTTATTTCAATTAGAAATCCAGCCTTGACTCAATTCTTTCGACCCGACATGTGATGGTGTTATGCTTGTTTTCTTAGATGCTTAACCTTGTACCTTATCTGATTACTTGACCCGATGGTTAAGAAACTTGGACTATGTAATTCCTTTCATCATTACCACCCTTATATCTTGTGCTGCTAAATTAGTCTTAGTTTTGCAAGCTTATCTATTTTCGAGCTTGGTCATGACATATTTTATTGGGTGGCCACCCACTAACATATTGTCTAATCAGAACCGGTACATGATGGTTTGATCAACCTATTGCATTTTGGTTTATTTTCTTTATGTATCAATCTACGAGAATGGAGACATAGTTAAACTTGACCCTAGAGTCTCATTCGCGACAGCCTTGACAATTCTCCTTGAAATCTTTTCATCGCCTATGAACCTCGTATTCGTACTCAGTCGAATTAAATTTAATCATGACCTGAATCTCCATCATTGGATGCTCGTGCTCATACTTTGATTTTATTGATTTCCCTTCTTACCCAAATCTCGTTTATCCCAAAATTGATCAACTTAGATCGTGTCAAGACAAAAATTTATTTGTGATTTGTTGTGCCTAAATTTTCAATTTTTGCCATTTTATGGAATAGTAACCTTTTAATAATTTCTTAGTTGCTTGTTAATGACCAATTTTCATATAGGATGGTAGACAGCCCTACAACCTTGATGATTGTTGTTCCCTTCCCTTTCCAATTAGGATACCTAGATTGTTTGTGTGTTGATACCATAGTACTGTTTTGACCTAGAATGATTAGTGTACCTAGGTGAGACTTCCAACTGCTACGGTATGCCCTGACCTTGTATACTATTCCTTCAAATTGCATGATTTAGATAAAAAAAAAATTAAACCTTGATTGTTGGGAGATAGGGACGTCACCCCATTAGTATCAGTTGTAGATATATATAGGTTAGTCCTTGATGTGGGGATGTGTGTCTATAAACATGTAGCTTATGAGATTTATGAGAGATTATAGTATCAGCCTTGATGGGTTGTACTAGTCTTTTGGTGAGCATAAATGTGCTATGAGAGATAGGGGCCTATATGTCTTAGTAATGCATCGTTCCTTTGGTAATAGAATGTATTAATAGATGGTTAATAGGAAGATAATAGTTTGAGCATACCTATAGCCTATGATCAGTTCCTTTTCATCCTTAGTTAAGACCACTTTAAAATAGGTCCAGTCCCTTGGATATAGGTTCCAGTCCATATTTTATTGAAGTTCCATTACCGCCGTACAGCAGAGCAGTATTGGAGGTATTTCTAGATTGACACTTTTTAGATGTCCGTTTATTATTCCAGTGTTAGGAAGTGTTACCTTAGATATTGGGTAGGTTAGAGGCTCTAGAAGGAGTACTATCGATCTTAAATTTCGAGGACGAAATTTTTCTAAGGCAGGTAGAGTTGTAGCACCCAGTTTCTCAAATGAGGATAATTTTGAAATTTCGTGTTTATAATTATTTTAATAATGATATTTAATTCATGATATAATTTTTGGTGATTTTAAATTATTTTAACATTATTTCAATCAATGACTTGTGGTTTTGACGTTTTGTTAGTGAAACCCTAGAGACTGTTTGACCTAGAGCCTAACCATGTGATTGTGATATTTTAATGTCATTTTTGGCCTAAGTATATTTTTGCATTTGACCTCTTTGAATTATTTTGATATTATTTTATTATTTATGATATTGTTTTGGGGTTATTTGAGTCGGGTTCGAATTTCAACTCAATCTGACTTGAAACGGGGACCCGGGGGTTGTTTGACTCTAGTGGGACCCACACACTAGTTAGGCATGGCCCACATGATATTAATTTTAGTCCACATGATAGAAATATTTTAGTTAGAGGTTAGACTAATTATTATGGATAAGGTTAGTGTGATTAGAGACTTTAGAATGACTAATTTAGCCCCAACCAATTAGCCCTTTCCTAATACTCATAGAATATGTTAGTAGGGGCTTTTGGACTTTTCCTAATAGGACAAAACCACCTCTATGGCCAGCCACAATAAGGATAGGGTTGAGCCTCTCATTTGTCATTATCCATCTATTTTTCTCTCTCTTGTTCTTCCCTAAATTCCTAGAGAGCAATCCCTAGCAATTTCTCCACCAAATCCTTCTATTTCACCACCAAATTTTCTTCTTTCCTTCTCCATTCTAGCCAAGGAGGAAGCTACCCAAGTTTGGGAGGATTCGGAGCTCGTTCGTGTCCTTTTGGAATCTCTACGTGTCGGTGTCGCTCCGGGAAGATTTTTCTTCGATTCGATCTACCGGGAGGTATAAATCCCTTCTCCTTTTCATTTCCTCATACATATAGGTCTATTTTGAACCCATAGGAATGACCCCCATGGTTGTATCTCCATTTGTGTCCATTGTGTGTCCATTTGGAGGTCATAGGAGTGTCCTTTGTGTTGTGGATGTGTTCATGTTACATATATAGATTTATATATATATATATTGTAATGAGAGTGTATCTATATTTATATATGTAATAAATGGTTCATGATGATTATACAATCAAATTTGTGAGTATGGTTCCTCATATTATTATTGCTATTATTGTTGTGGATAATTAGGATATATATTGTATATTCTTTTGGCTCAAACTATCTAAATCCGTCATGATTTTTATCCACGTTTTTAATTTCAGCCCTAACTTAGAAATGTCATAACTTCTAGCTCAAAGCTCGGTTTAATCTCTCTTTTTTTTAAAAGAAGCGTATTGAAGTTAGCTTTCCAAAAACATATATTAATAGGCCTAATTCTTTCTGTAACTTTCTGGAGAATTATTTGAGTGTCAGCTGTACGAAAGACAAACGCGTTCTCGGTGTTTTCGCGATTCCGGGAGTTTCCGGAAACAAAAATGTGATCTGTTTGAAGTTTCGGAAAGCTAACACATAGATCTATAACATACTTTAATCCTAAATTTTAATTCATGCTGAGATGGTACAGTATTGATTATTAGTAGGAGTTACTATTCGGCATATGCATTTTGTGCACCCTTGTGTGTAATATAATATTCTATTTGATTTTAACCCATGTTAATGTATATATATTATGTAACTAAATAGAGAATACAAGCATGAGTAAATGGTTAAATAAATGATGTATGAGGTGTAAGTATCCTATTTAATGTAAGCATGTATAAGTATGGCTTGTAATGAATATGTAGGTTCCATAGTATGTAATGTATGGTACATATAGTAGTGCAAGAGAATAAATGAATGATGAATGAATGCAAGCATGAATGTAATGTAATAATAGATGCAATGTATGTAATATACAAGTTAATGAGATGTAATGTTCTATGTTAACACAAATCCTATATTACCTCATGTACCCCCTTACACTATGTTGACACTATCACACTTGACACATTGTTCACTTACACTTTGACACTCTTTGATATGTATACACTATGTATGCCCATTTAACCCTCACTTGCCCCTTTGCCATGTTCACATACACACACATAGCCTCTTAAATAAGTATTTATGAATATAGTTAACTTAGCTATGTATGTATATTATATATATGTTAGCATATTGTGTTGTAATATATATATGTTTATATAACCATTTGAAATGCCATGATTATAGACCTAATGTTGAATACTAATATATGCATGTGTATATATGTGTAGACATATATAGCTTAAAGTAATAGATTACCTAGTGTATATCCAATGTGAATTCTTGCCTATTTGAATATTGAATAATTGCATGCTATATAGAGTCGGATGTATGTTGGCTTGTATAGCCTTGTATTGATGTGTGCTTACAAGGATAGTCTTGGTTAGGCCTAGTAAGACTTGCTGGGTTAGGACATGACCTAGTTTGACCTAGTTTGACTAGTGCAGTTGACCAGAGTTGACCAAGGGTTGACTTTGGCCTAGTTTGACCTAGATTCATGTAGAATGCATTGTAGTGCTTTATAATACCCTTCTGGACATGTTGTGACTTGTGCTGTTCTAATTAGGAGCCAGACACCTCTCCTCGGACAGTATCTTTACCTTGGACATTCAGATATCAGGCGAGTACATTCTCTGATCATTTCATATCTTGCTTAGAATTATATTCCTGCTTTAGATTACTATACTTGATGCTGTCACGACATTATCACGGATTAGTACTATACGGATCTCTTCATGCGATGTTATCCCCCTCGGGAGCATCGGGTACATTGTGTCATGTGCGTTTCACTTTCATCATGTACTCCTGTGCTTTCACCATACATGTACACTCTTGTGAATCTTGTACTCTCATGTTCACAGAGCCTTCATGTATACTATCATGTGCACCCTTTTAAGGGCCCCATGTGATATCATGTATAATAACATAACCTGTTTAGATCCTTGTGTATTGATTGGGGAAACGGGGGAGTGCTAGTAGTCATGTGAACAATTCCATAGTAGTGTAGATCATGTACAACTCTTTAGTGTAGATCATGTACAAATCTGTCCTGTTCACTTGTGCTATCTTGTACTCTACATCACTAGCCACTGTTAGTTCTCTATTTATAGTAGATATTTCTATTACAGTTCTCTCCATGTTTACATACTGTATTTCTTCAGATCCTGTATCTTACTTTACTGCATGATTATATTTTCTAACCTGCTATAATTTGTTGAGATGTATTGTGCTCGCTCCTGTCCTGACTGGACCTGTTGATAAATTTTACAGATGGCCTGGAATTGCCTGCTAGCCTAGAGGAGACACAGTAGAGGTTGTTTAGGTAGTTATTTCATTTTGTCTGGAGTTGTATTTACTTGTGGATTATTGTATCTGTATTTGAGTTTTGAGATATATTTCTGGGTTTATGTATCTTAGACACTTAGACTTCTATCTCCTGTATCTCTTTTGGATTTTATGTTTTATCTATCCTTATCAGGCTCTACCTTAGATGTGATTGAGTCTGTATCTGCTATGTCACCCCCATTCGGGGAGTATAAACTACTTAGCATTATATTGTTAAATGTTGTGACCTAGGACAGCGTTCTACCACCGACACTGCGGCGTAGGCTGGGCGTAGTTACGTTCTCGTACCCTAACAGTGGGTGCGGGTCGTGACATGTATACATACGAAATACATGGATCTCGTATGTATACATAAGCTGTAAATGTAGTAATCCAAGACAACTAAATCTCATCCACAAAGATAAATAATAATATAAAAGCAACTTTGAGTTTGTCATATACACAATAGTCGGGCGGAGACAAAGTCCACTACCAACCAAATTAAATAGAGGAGAAATATACAAAGAAAGTGATTGGTCGAGCGAAGCAAATGACGAGTCCAAAAGCAATCATCACGAAGGATAGTGCGCAAGACATGGCCTTAGCTAGAGCACCTATAAGAAATCACGAAAACACACACCTGGGGAAAAACCAGGTCCTCAGAAGGACGTAACAAGACACATAATATCATGCCAATAAACTGAATAAATAAGCTCAACAGAAAAGTATGCATGAGTAAAGGTTCCTAACCATTCTATATGACATGCATTTTGAGGACAACGTTCTACGCAGGGGCTGTAACGGATTCACGCAAGCAAGTAATAGAGAGTGGCCAGCAAGTAGCGCTCATCCGAGACGCTATCGACCTGGGCAGAAGGTAGTGCTCATGAGAGTCACCCTCGGCCCAAAATTGTGTGTAAAAATAAAATGTAGCCCCTACGCTAATAACTGTCCCCTCCCCCCAATGATACTATACATGCGTCGACTCCACGACACTGTTTAATCCTTAATAACTGCCAAAGTCTTCTACACCATCTATTAGCATTTATATTCTAACGCATGCGCACGGGGGATCAGCCCACACGTAAGTGACCCCTACATGATACTCACAACTCTCACACACAACTCGTGTACAATCGTGACAAGTCAATGAGACACACTAAATTTGACGGTAGTCCCTTAACTCTAAGTCAATTGTATAAAATATAGTAATTTGTATTTACATATAATTTAAAAAGAAACAACTAAAACATGCATGATATTGAGCAGAAAATTTAAACAGTAAAGGCAAGGTGTCTTGCCTGATGAGTCGCCTGGTGTGGTACCGAGTGCGGTACAATAATCCGGCAAGTTTCAGTTGTCCAATAGCCATGTTCGGTGTGTAATGGTTCGAGGTTGCGGAAAAATAGGAAAACATGATTTAGTCATTGTAGAAGCATGGAAAATACTAAAGAAAATGACTCATGCGGCCAAAGAACCCCATGCGGCTCAGAAAGTCCATACGGCTCGGAAAGTCATACGACATAAGGGGGCTATGCGGTCCAAGACATCCCATGCGGCTCAGAAAGACACGTGGCAGGACAGCCCTCTTCTTTGTCCTATCGCATTAATTGCTGGACGGCTGACAACTCTGAAAAAGTGACAGCCCTGACACAGAAAGAAGTAATTATGACTCTGTCATAATGACGAATCTCTAGGGAAGAGAAAAGAGATCTCTGACACAAATCCTCCGAGAGCCATAAAAAATGCCACGTGGCCTCGCCACGTGGGCGTTCTTATGCGGCTCACTTCTCATGCGGTTCTGAGTGAATCCGTCCTATGCGACCCAGGCCTAGAAAGCCTCATGCGGCTTGAGCAAAGCACTTCTCAAGCGGTTCAGAGTGAATCCGTCCTATGCGGCTCAGGCCGAGAAAGCCTCATGCGGCTCGAGCAAAGAACTTCTTATGCGGTTCAGAATGAATCCGTCTTATGCGGCTCAGACCAGAAAAGCCTCATGCGGCTCGAGCAAAGAACTTCTTATGTGGTTCAGAATGAATCCGTCTTATGCGGCTCAGGCCGAGGAAGCCTCATGCGATTCAAGTAAAAACTCCTCATGCGGCTCAAGAGGATCATCTCCATGCGGCTCGGGTGGATGTATCCCTATGCGGCTCACAATGGTTACCTCCCTATGGTTCAAAGGCTCAAGGGAGGGCCACTACCCAGACAGCCCTGACACGTGGCCCTAACCTTATGCGGCCCAAAGTCATATGCGGCTCACTCGTCATATGGATTTCTCAGATTTACTACCATCAAAGATTGGGTCAAATCCCAATAATCTGGGACACGTGGCAGGAGAATAAATTTAATTTATTCCAGACATCAGAAGATTATTATGAGGAAGATTTATTCCAATCAGCATTAATTACTAATGGGATTTGGTGTAATCTACATTCGATGGCTCATATTCGTCACAATCAAAACTGAACGGCCTGGATTGACCAATCTACGGGCCGCTGCCATCTCCGAGAGCTAATCATTGGCAACCCTAATGATGCCCCCACTATTATAAATAGCAAGGTGCCATTCCCTTGTAAGGATATACACGATTAGAAGGAGAGAGAAAAGAGAGCTCCCCCCAATAATCAGAGAGAAAACCACAGAGAAAGAGAGAAGTCAGAAGAGCAACCCGAGGAGAGCAAGGAGAGCATTTCTTCACGATGCCAACTATCTTTTCACAGGAGCCAAGGTTGCATACCGATCGTCCAAGGAGTAAGGCAGGGCTGCCGTTGCCTTCCCGAGCCTCTATCGTCACCCCCCAGAATCTAAAATAAATAATTGTACTTAGATTAATGTAGCTAGGTTTTCGTTCCTAGGCTTTCTTTGTACAAGCGAGTTTGTAACGTGAAGTAAAAGTCCGGTCCTCCGATAATTGTTCTGTTCTTTTATATTTTATGGCAAACACGATGGCGACTCTGCTGGGAACGAACTTCTCCACGGCTGAGGAGTTGGTGACGCAATCGGATGCAGCCAAGCTTGGCTCCACGCAACAAAAGATGGTCGTCCGCTTCGACCAACAGGCGTTTGAATAGATGCTCTCCGAGGGAAGCGCTGGCCCGGTCCAGAAGCGCACCCGCACGACAAAGGCTCGCAGAGAGTGGAGGCCAAAATCATTTGCTCCTCCCTAAGCCCTCGACGAGATACCCTCTGTTGCTCAAGACGGTGAGAAGGACTCTTCTGCGGCCCCACTTCAGACCGTAGACAACTCTGCTGTCCCCAAGTCCGGCAGAAGAAAACACTATGATGCTGGACTTGCAGGGGCAAAGAGGAACTCTATGCGATCAGAGCCGCATAAGGATGTTAGCCGCAGGGAGAAAACTCATGCGGCTACAACAGCCAGCCGCATGAAGAAAACTCATGCGGCCACAACTGTCAGCCGCATAACTTATGCGGCTACAGCTGCCAATCACATGGATGAAACCCATGCGGCCAGGAAAGTCAATCGCTTGCAGAAAACCTATGCGGCCATAATTACCAACCGCATGCGGCCAGCCGCACGGTCGTGGCTCCTAGCCGCACAAAAATAATTCATCCGACGGCAGAAGACAACCGCATGCAGACAGCCTGCACGGTACCCAACCCTAGCCGCATAACGTCCATTTCACGCTTCTCTCGATCAGTCTTCGACCGTCTCTCCTGCGGTCCTGACCCTGATGGTTCTCTGGATGATAAGCCAGACTCTATGGTATTCAATTTGGAATCCTCCTATTATGCACCCGTAAGTGCTAAAAGGAGAAAGTTTAGGACAGCACGGGCTCATCAGGCCCAGTCAGCTGTCCCAACCTCTGACTATCGGGGCGTCCCGTTGATTATCACACGGGCCTCAGATGGGAAGTTGTATACAACCGTTCGAGTCCAGCCCCCGACGGCAAACAGACAGAATGGTTCCTCTGACCTGTGGGAGGCGATCCTCCACAAACGCAAGGAAAGAGAAGGAGTGTCGGCGTGCAAAGAGTCCTCTTTTGGACATAGCTGCACCCAAATCATCGTCAACTGCTGTTGCAACAACGCGGCAGTGACGGAAGATCGGCCATCCGTCTTCCAAAGACTACAGCATCCGAGCTCAGAAGATGAGGCACCTCCTGTTGTCTCCTGCAATTCCGCTCAGAAGGTCCCCGCCGAAGGGAGGGGAAAAAGACAAGCATCTCCAGTCCCAAGATATCAACCACTACAGCTAAGAAACTGTCATCTAAACGGTTGTCTCCACCGGAGTATTCCAACACACCCGTTCAAAGACGAAATCTGCTGCAGTGGGAAATTCATCATCCACATCGCTGGAGGTTGGGGGTAGCACTCCTCCGAACATCCGCAACAATCCGATGTTTCAAGGAGCCGAGCCCGGGGAAACGACTCTCCCATCAGGTACGACAGGCACCGATGTCCCCGAGGACATCCATGACTCTCAAGACGAAGTAGATTCTGAGGCTGGGGGTACTGTTCCCTCCGAGTTCGAACCAGAAGACAATATTCCCACATATCCCGATGACTTCTCGGTACATGGGTACGACTCCGAGGGCACGTCCTCCACCATTCCTTCCATCACTCCTCATGTAAGGACGGTGTTCATGACGGACAGCAATCAAGGTGGTTCCAGTGATCGCCAGCGCATCGACAATCTCGAAGCCATATTACTTGCTTTTGTCAAGTCTGTAGACGAGATTAAAGTAGCCCTTCCAACTCTGCAAGGAGGGACGCCTGGTCAAATAAGCGCGGGTCCCGCAGTCAATACGGACTCGAATTCGACGGCACCAAAATCGGACAACAATCCTCCTGAAATAACAGCCCCTACCGCGACAGATGAGGCCCGAGAAGTAAGAAGAGAGGTTCAAGAGCTCCGAGCCATGTTCCATGCCCGAGAAAATGCTCAAGACCTCAGAATTCGGCAACCATACCCTGCTGAATGGAGGGATGTTTCATTCCTACCGAAATATAAGCCGTTCAATATCAACCCATATGATGGCAAGACCTCAGCAAGTCGGTACATCACTTACTTCGAGGTCACCACCGACCATCTGCCCCATGATGATGCTATCCTCACTCGATTATTCATTGGGGCATTAGAAGGAGTCGCCTTCGACTGGTATCACAATCTGCCGGACAATTGCATCCACTCCTTCGCCGGCTTCAAGCGCATGTTCTTGGAGAGATTCTATGAGGTAGGGCAGGACGTCACTATGTCCACCCTCATGGACGTCATCCAAGGGGAGAAAGAGCTGACAAGGAACTACATTGAGTGGTTCCGCCAAATCGCCATGAAGCTGCCCTCCTGAAATCCGGATTCCTCTTTGATTGAAATTTGCCAAAAGAGACTGCTTCCAACGATCAGTCTCTGGATGGGCGAGAGTCAATTCAAGGACTGGAAGGCATTTATCATCAGTGCCACAAGTGCCGAAGAACGACTGAAGAAGGCTCGCCAACTAGGATTGCACATCTCGGAAGGAGAAAGCAAGGGTAAGCGTCCCAACAACGATAATGGGGGTAACCCCTCCAACAATCGGGACAGCAAGGGAAAGCAGGCTATGGTGGCCGATACTGCACAAAAACCTGAGCCAAAGCCAGCAGACAAACAATGGCCGCAAATCGATTACTCCTTCGAAGACAGTCACGTCAAGCCCATCTTGGACATGCTCATACAAGGGGACATAATCCAGCTTCCTCCACCAAGACGGAAACCGCGGCTGACAGAGATGGAAAATCCAAAATACTGCCATTATCATCGCTATGTCTATCATGCTACACATGATTGCTACTAGCTGAAATGGTACATACAAAACCTCATCGATTCGAATGCTCTGGCCATCGATTTCGAAGAGGTAACCGTGGCGGCCAATATGGTATCCGTACAATTTGACAGCTTCCCTCCGACGGAGACTCAAGACGGGGTGGTCCCCGTCCCTCTAGCGACAATAGAGATTACCAATCTTCTACCTCCCCGAGATCAGGCTGCTGGTCTAGTACCCCTCACCACATCTCGAGGGGAGGTCATGTGGATCCATCCAGACTTTGTGTCAGAAGTGACTCGCCCCACACCATCTTCCACCGACAAGAAGAAAAGTGGAAAAGTTAGGACCTACCACACAATCTTGGCAGACAACGAGGAAGCTACAGCCGTCGTCACACGGTCCGGAACGCAATCCCAATCTGTGGTTGACAATCCAGCTGAAAACCATCAACCCACTACAACTGATGCTCCATGACCGGCTCAGCCTTCGACGACCGACAAGCCTAGGCCGAGGGAGACTCGCTTCGACAAATCCCTCCAAAAAGAGGTAGCCCAAGGGCTAGAGAGGCCCTACAACTTTGACATATTAGCGCAATTGGCTAACACACCGGCCAAGTTATCACTGTACGAACTCCTAAGGCTCTCCAAGGACGTTCGTATTGCATTAAGCGAAGCACTCCAAAATGCCGATGTCTATCTGGCTCAATCCAACCTCGCCGGGGAGGACTCACCTGTGGATCTCCAGGACAGTGCCTGTACGGGAGCAATACCCAACATCGTCTTCACTCCGCAGGACATGCTCATCAAAACCAACCTGCATGATCACCCACTATACTATACTGGATACATCGGCAACGTAAAGGTGGATCGGATGCACATTGATCCGGGCTCTTCCATAAGCATCATCCCGAAGGGTCTGCTACATCATCTCCGTATCCCAATGCATCGCCTGACACCTACAAGCACCGCCATAAGCGGTTTCAATTCGGGCAGGAGCTACCCTATTGGGAAGATTCGTCTGAAGTGTCAAATTGGCGACCTCCAATCCGAAGTCACCTGCTACGTCATAGATGCAGACACTTCCTACAACATCCTCTTGGGGCGCCCGTGGATACACGATTATATGATCGTGCCTTCCACACTGCACCAATACTTCAAATAAGTTGACAAACATGGCTTCGTGAGGACGAAATTCGCTGATATCGATCCCTTTAAAGGGGGTCGAATCTTACTACTCAGACTCCTGCTTGTACGAAAAATCAAAGAAGCATCTTGGCGAAGGAGTTGTATAAGCTAGTACCGAGACAACCACAGGATCAGAAGAGCCTCTGACGATCCACCTCCAAGCTCGCAAACCGGGCAAGTCTGCACCCCTTACCGCCACTCTGCGTAAGGACGCAATTAGCCTCTCGGCACAAGAAGAACAGATGATAATCCGGCTGCCAAGGTCTGGCCAAGTGCCAAGATCCACAACGAGGCCACTAACAATCAGACTGCCGAGAGTCGGCCAGCTCCAAACAGAAAAGCTCAATCCCTCCGACAAACCACTGACGATACGCCTTCCCAAGAAGGGTCGTTACCCCGATACAAGGTCTAAAACTTCTAGCGAACCAGCCACTCCTCGCTCCACCTCGAGTGCCAAACTGGGGGTCGCTAGTCTGCCAACAACTCCACGCTCTGCTCCCTCGGCTAAACCTCTGACAATCAAGCTGCCCAGGGCGTCCTCTCAGTCCTCATTTACACAGGGGGTAGCTGAAGAGGAACCGGAGCTAGCCAAGTATGTGGCAGCCCACACTGATGTTCCCTCCGCTGATGATGTAATCCCCCTAGAAAATATACCTTACTTCATCAATAAAGGGCTATCTTTGAACTACACCGAGCTCAATAAGCTATGTACAATGTATGCTATGGAACACGGTATAGGTACCCACCTACACACACAAGTGACAAATGTGTACGCCGCGATCTAGCTTACTCCAGTAGAAGACGCTTACCAAATAGTCGAGGGAGGGGACCATCCAATCATCTTCGGCCGGACGAACAACCCGCATCCCTCCACCATAGAGGAGACCGACCTCAGGTCAGATTCCGGGAGACTGCCTCTGTATCTGTATAGCCCACAATCCAAATATCTCATGCAAAAATAGGGGTATGATCTGGAGACAACGCCGGGTTTAAACTACGGCACTGGGCGACGATTACCTTTGAGGTCGCCAGTCCCGACGGGTAAACCACAGGATTACTATAACAAAACTCGATACGGGCTAGGGTATGTAACGTCCACTACGACCCCCGAGAGTTCAGATGAAGAATGCGACTGGCAGTCACATTCAACCGGGTCACCAACTTCTGACTCAGATACCAGCATCGGAGACGTGTTCAGACAAGTCATGACAGTCAATATGGCATTCGCAGACGCTTACGAAGAAGACGAAGACATCCCCAAAATCCTCGAGCTAGAGCCGTGGGCCCAGTAGTTGGACGCACAATGGGAAAAGCGGTTCGAACAGAGAGAACCTCCTACTGAAAATGAGGTCATACAAGTGGATCTCGGCAGCAAATCTTCTCCAAAACCAATTTTTGTCAGTAAAAGCCTAACAGACGAAGAACGGAAGTCGCTGCTAGAACTTGTTAGAGAATACATTGATGTGTTCGCCTGGAGCTATGAAGACATGCCAGGGTTAAATCCCGACATTGCTCCTCATAAACTCAATATTCGGCCAGATGCGAAGCCAGTCAAGCAACAATAGTGACGCTTCCGTCCAGGCATCATGGACGCGATCGAAGCTGAAGTCAACAAACTGATAGCCAACGATTTCATTCGTGAGGAGCAACATCCCGATTGGGTCGCCAATATAGTACCCGTCCTCAAGAAGAATGGAAAGATTCGAATCTGTATCGACTTCCGCAATCTGAACGAGGCATGCCCCAAAGATGAATTCCTCCTTCCTATCACAGACATCATGATCGATAATACCTGCGGCTTCGAACGTTTGTCATTCATGGATGGCTTCTCGTGGTATAACCAAATCAAAATGTCTCCTGATGACGAAAAGCAAACATCATTTCGAACACCAATTGGCACGTACTGCTACACAGTCATGCCTTTCGGTTTGAAGAATGCCAACGCCACCTATCAAAGAGCGATGAGCATCATCTTCAGAGACCACTTACGCAAGACAGTGGAGTGCTATGTTGACGATATAGCCGTTAAAAGCCGCTGTAAAAAAGTCCATCTGCAGGATCTAAGGACGGTATTCGACCTAATGCGAGCACATAATTTGAAAATGAACCCTACGAAGTCCTTTCTGGGCGTATCCAGCGGGAGGTTCTTGGGCTTCATCATCACTGCAAAGGGTATCCATGTAGACCCTGAGAAGACAAAAGCAATCATGGAGATGGGTCCCCCGAGAAATCTCTGCGAACTCAGAGGCCTCCAAGGAAGGCTAGCTTACATCAGGAGGTTCATTTCTAACCTCTTCGGGCGATGCCGACCATTCACGCACCTCATAAAGAAAGGAGTCTCATTCGTATGGGACGAGGAATGTCAACGTGCTTTCGACAGCATCAAAGAATATTTTTCAAATCCTCCAGTTTTGGTAGCTCCGGTTCCTGGAAAACCATTCATGCTCTATGTACGAGCAATAGAACACTCCCTCGGGGCTCTGCTGGCACAGAACAACGACGCAGGCCATGAACAGGCCATATATTACCTTAGTCGAATGATGATTGGGCCAGAGCACCGATACACCGCTGTGGAGAAGGAATGCCTCGCCCTGGTGTTCGCCATTCAGAAAATGCGACACTATGTCACCGGACAAACGATATACGTGATCTCACGAATCAACTCTCTCAGAGTCCTCATGACTAAACCAGGGGCACTCAGCTCTCGCCTTGCTACATGGGCAATATTGCTGTCCCCTTATCATATGATCTTTGTCCCTCAAAAGGCAATCAAAGGTCAAGCCCTGGCAGACTTCTTAGCAGCCCACCCAGGCTCGGAGTCCTCCAGGATAGATGAAGAGATCCCAGATGAGGTCGCCAACTCACATGCAACCTCTCACGAGAATATATGGCGAATGTTCTTCGACGGTGCTTCGAGGACCGGACCTAAAGGCAACATAGTCGTCGGAGTCGGGGTAGTATTGATCTCCCATTCCGAATTGGTGAGTAACCGCACTTATTCCCTCACAGAGCCCTGCTCTAACAATGTGGCCGAGTACAATGCTCTAGTCATTGGCCTCCAACTTGCAAGAGAGCTGGGGGTAGAATACCTTAAAGCATACGACGATTCCCAGCTGATCGTCAATCAGATCCGGGGCTCATACGAGGTCCGTTACGAAGACATGGTCCCCTATCATCAAATAGCGATTGACATCATCTCGGCGTTCGAGGGGTTCTTCATCGAACATGTCCCCAGACTCCGAAATATCGAAGTCGATGCCCTAGCTGGTCTTGCCGCTTCCCTAGCAGTTCCGAATTATGATCGCCAATCAGTGGATGTGATAGGCCATGAACTGGTCTATCCCAAGAACAATGTACAATTCGTGGCGAGTTATTCCGCCCAGACGATCGATGATGCCCCAGATTGGAGACAACCGTTCATCGACTTCGTCGTCTACGACATCCTGCCCGAGAACCCAAAGGAAGCTACTTCCATCAGACGGCGTTCTCTCAGATTCTTCTACGATACAGAGACGAAAATGTTGTATCGTCGCTCCTACGACGGATTACTGCTTCGGTGTCTGTTAAATACAGAAGCCAAAGAAGTCGTACGAGAAGCTCATGATGGTGTCTGCGGGGCCCACCAGCCCGACCCAAAACTGCAAGACCGCCTTCGCTGAATGGGCTACTATTGGCCCACAATGGTGGCAGATGCGATAGACTATGCTAGAAAATACAAAGCCTGCCAAGTCCATGCGGACTTCATTCACCAACCATCCGAGTTTCTACATCCGACAGTGGCGTCCTGGCCATTCGAAGCATGAGGAATGGATATCATTGGTCCAATCACCCCACCTTCCTCCCGAGGACATCGCTTCATACTTGCGATCACAGATTACTTCTCCAAATGGGCGGAAGATGTCCTACTCGCAGAAGTTAAGACTTCAAACGTGATCAGCTTCCTTAAGCATCACATCATCTACCGCTTTGGACTGCCCCGAAGGATCATCCATTATAATGGTCCGCAGTTTGCAAGCCACGCATTCTATCGGTTTTACGATAAGCACCTTATTCAGAATGTCGCTTCGACACCATACAACCCGGCAGCAAACGGGTTGGCAGAGGCATTCAACAAAACAATCATCAAACTCCTCAAGAAATTTGTCTCCTCCAATAAATGCGACTGGAATGAGAAGCTCGGCGAATGCTTATGGGCTTATCGCACCACGGTTCGAACAGCCACCGGGAATACACTATTCTTCCTGGTGTACGGGAGTGAGGCAGTCCTCCCATTGGAGACTCAGATCCCCTTACTACGTGTCGCCCTCACACATCAATTGATGACAAACGAAAACCACCATCGTCGGCTACAGGAATTGGAGGCACTAGACGAAAAGTGCCTCTTGGCTCAGCAACGAATTGAGCTATACCAAGCACGCATCTCTGGAGCCTTCAACAAGAAGGTCAAAATCAGAACGTTTCAGGTGGACGATCTCGTCCTGGCAGTCCGGAGGCCAATGGTCATGACTCACAAGACCGCCGACAAATTTCAGCCAAAGTGGGAAGGCCCATTTATCATTAAGACAGTATTCTCCAACGGTGCTTACCGTCTCGCAAAATAAAACAGAGACTTGCTCATGTTGCCCGTCAACGGCAAGTTCCTGAAGAAATATTATGTTTAAATAACATTCTCTCCAGATTATTGAGTCATGTACCCGCTGGTGTAGGGTGTGAAAAATTATGATACGCTGACATAAGACTCAACCAAAGCCATACGCTCAAGGCCATACGCTCAACCAAAGCCATACGCTCAGCCAAAGCCATACGCACAAGGCCATATGCTCAAGGCCATACGCTCATCCAAAGCCGTACGCTCAGTGAATATTTTATTATTTCCTGAATGACAGCACAGCATACATTTAATGGAGGATGAATCTGACACTTCGTCTTTCGTGCAAAAGGCAGTTGCCCTATGAAGATTAGCCGTCGATGGGTTTTTCGAGAATTAATTTTGTCTCTTACGAGGACAGCTCATCAGCCATCATAAATGCACAGCCATCATTACTGTCATTTCTGACAGTCTGTCAGCCATCATATCTGTAACACGACGCTCGAGAGATATTTGTCAGTTATTAGAAGATATGGCGTATTCGAGAAGATTGAGGACAGCCACGTGTCTACTCCCTCAATGCTTACGACTCCTTGCTAATCAAGTGAGCGTATGGACTTCATACGACTCCTTGCCAATCAAGTGAGCGTATGGACTTCATACGACTCCTTGCCAATTAAGTGAGCGTATGGACTCCATACGACTCCTTGCCAATTAAGTGAGCGTATGGACTCCATACGACTCCATGCCAATCAAGTGAGCGTATGGACTCCATACGACTCCTTGTCAATCAAGTGAGCGTATGGACTTCATACGACTCCTTGTCAACCAAGTGAGCGTATCAGCTTTGTATGACTCCTTCTCAACAAAGACAGCGTATCACAGAAAATGCGTTCAAGATGACTTCAAACGTATAGTCAACACACGTTCTCACGTGTCCTGTACTCAGTTACCTACTTACTCAGAAGTTATGCAACGTGGCATCCATGCCATCAATCTCTCCTAGATATATTCTACTACTTTCAATCGCACTCCAACGTGTCTCCATCAGAATTCGCCACGCGTCCCTGCAGTTATGCACACGTCAAGTAACTGACTGAGCGTATGCTTCAGAACAGTTATCTGGAACTCTATAAAAGAGAGTTTCTTCATCTTCATCAGGCACTACAATCAATTCAGAGAGAACAGAGAGATTGCCCAGTTGCTGTCCAAGTTCTTCGAAGTTCGAGTTTTCTTCATCGCATCGTCCAAGGGATAAAGTAATCGTCTTCTAGATTAGATTTCTACAGTTGTAATTTTCCCAGAAACACAATAAATAAAGTGAATTTATTTATGGAAAATAAATTGGCGACTCTGCTGGGGAAAGCTGTCTCCTCCAATGAGATAGCAACAACTCAATACGATACTTCGTCGATCGGCTCGACGAAGAAAGTGATGGTCGTACAATTCGACCAATCTGCTTACGAAGAAATGCTCAAAGCGAAGGAGGGCTGACCTGCTTCCTTCGCTCATCTTTCTGCCAAGAAGAAGGGACGCTCTGTCTATGTCCCTAAGTCTTCTTCGACGGCCCGAGACGCTTCTGTCACTCACGCTGACAAGAACACGTCTCCAACTTCAACGAAGCATGCCTCGGCTTCTCTGAACACGGCAACAGTGGCTTCTTCTAGCCACGCTGACAAAGTGGGTTCTTTAACCAAGTCAGCGTGTCCAAGGAAAACCATTTCTGGACCTGTCAAAGTCTCTTCTCCTTCTACCCTTACGACAGCAGTCGGCTCTTTAGCCATTAATGACTCTGTGCGTATGGCAGTCAAAGGGCAGCGTATGGCAAAGGCAGCGTACAACAAAAGCCAACAACAGGCAGCGTACGCTACGCCAAAGCCAGCGTATGCTAGTAAAAAGGCAGCGTATGACCATAATTCCAAACTGAAGTCAGCGTATGCCAACAAATACAGTCCTTTGACGGTTTCTCAAAATCAGACTGGGGGTTCTCTTCCACAGAACATACAAATAATTTCCCCATAACTTGCACATCTTATAATAACCAAGAAGAAAGACTCTTTAGTCAACTCCTCTACTCCTAAGGTCTTTACCTCTGGAGTTAATTTGACTAGTACTTTTACTAGATCAAAACAAAGAAAACGCCTTTTGGCTACTTCCTCTAAAGATGGATTATTACCGACTCCTAGTCGGAATAATGTCCATCTTCCTTCTCTCAAAATTTCTCGATCTGAGAAAGGCAAATTACAGGTATCCAAGAATGATACTAAAGTCATATCTCCTACAGATCTTCGTAACAAGCTTAATCAGAAACATCTCGGTTCCACTTCCGGTATAAAGAAGCCTTATCAAACTGAGACAAGTATACTAGACTCTGATGCAGAATATGCCAAGAACTATATCGCTCAGATTAATCAGTCTTTATACACTCAAGAACCAAGAAGACAGAAGAATAAGAGACAAGTTTCTACACAAAAACTATCTTCAAATACTTTCCAATCTTTTTCTACAGATCTCCGGGAACATTTGCAAAACAAACGGAGAATCGACACTCCATCTGGCTATGACATTGCTCATATTCGTCATAAAGAGCATGGTTGTAACTTCCGACCTCGAGTCGTCATTCAATGTTGTTGTTCACCAAAAAGACGATCTGTCTTCGAACGGATTCAATATGAATCAATATCAGACGAAAACGAACCTCTTTATGCTTCTGTCAACATGACCTCCAGAAATATTGGGGGTAGAATACGATCTGATGTTATGTCAGATTCTGAAGATGGTGTTTACCTCGGCACCCGGTCCAGGACCGGAGCCTCGGCTAGGGTCTCTTCTTCTTCTCATTCAAATGACAATCCAGAGATCACAGAGGACTTCCTTGGAGAGTCCAACTTCCCGGTATTGACTCCTGTAAATAGCCTCGGGAAAGATATTGATTCTCACAGCGATGATTCAGAACAGACTGTTTCATCATCTATTCCTCGAACGATTACTGCTTATATGGTAGATAGTAATCAAGAGCCTTCGACTAGCACTGAAGCTCATGAACAGAGGATTTCTTCTTTGGAACAACAGTTGCGAGCCATGGCAGATACATTGACTGCTATACATACTCTTATGCAAACTCAGCAACAAACACAACAAGTTCAACAAACAACACCGCCAGTAGTATTAAATACTCCTGTTGCCCCAAACCTAGAACCTTCTACTATGCCGGGGGTACAGTCTAATGTTCATGTACATCCCACTCCAAGTCATTCTGGAGCTGGGGGTGGTACATATGCTGCAGTCCCTCCTCCCAATTATGTTCAACAAGCAACAACACCGCAATCTTCCGGAGCTGTCACTGAAGAGTTAAAAAATCTTCGGTCTCAGTTCGAAGCATTCAAGCAAAAAGATGGCTTACAAAGATTGGGTATCAAGTAGCCTTATCCCATACAATGGAAGGAGGTATCGTATCCACCAAAATACAAACCTCCGACCATCTCTTTCTTTGATGGGACTACCTCCCCAAGTCAGTTCATTAATCATTTCGAAGTAATGACTGATCAGTTACAACCAAGCGATGCCCTTCTCACTCAGGTATTCGTCGGTTGTCTTAAAGGAATCGCTTATGAATGGTATCAAAGTCTCCCTGATGGGTGTATTACTTCATTTGCTGGGTTCAAACAGATGTTCCTAGAACGATTCTATGAAGGCGTCAACGACATGACCATGTCAGCCCTCATAAGAATTAAACAGCAAAATAATGAAAGCACGGAGAGCTTCATTGAAAGATTCAGAAGAGAAGCCCTCAAAATGCCTCTCGGAACTCCCGATGCCGTCACTATCGACACTTGCAAGTCGAATCTCTTACCAATCATCAGCATGTGGACAGGATCCACTCAATTCCAAGATTGGCCTTCTTTCATCGTCAGTGCCAAAGCCGCCAAAGTCAGTACTGAGACCTTTAAAGGCCTAGGGGTATAAATGACTCCTAAGGAATCAAATCAGAGTACAGGTAGTAATGCCCGACCCAACAATCGTAAAGAAAAAGAGACTCTCGAAGTCAATCTCCAAAGCAAAAATCAAGAGGTAATGTCTGCTCAAGCTACCCCAGCCCCAACAAATCAACAACAGAGACCTCCTCGGCCGAAAAAAGAGTATTCTTTTGACGATGATGATGTTCAGGGTATCTTTGAATGCTTGCTCAAAGGTAACAAGATACAATTACCAGAAATCAAAAAGCCTGATGAAGCCAACAAGACGGATCATCCAAAACACTGTCCATATCATAGAATGCTGGGTCATACAATCCGGTCTTGCTATGTATTAAAAGAAAAGATCCAGGAAATGATTAAATCAGGAGCTGTGACACTGACACCTAAAGACAAGACAGTCACAGCAAATGTGATTTCAATGCAGTTTGGTGACTTCCCTCCGTTAATGGTGGAAAGTGGGATTATTCCTATTCCCAAAGCAACTCTTGAAGTTGTGAACATCCCACCAGCACAGAATGAAGGACTTGTCCCTGTCACCACTAAAAAAGGAGAGATCATGTGGATTCACCCGAATTTAATGACAGAGTTCGAGATGTCTTCCTCTTCTCCTCAGAAGACTCCTTTTTCTAAAAAGAAGCCTGGGAAGACTAAGTCATGCAATGTGACTTCTAGTATCACACCCAATCCTTCTCTAACCTCTACTTTCATCTTGGCAGGAAATTTACCCCCTACGAAAGTAGAAACTATACCTCAATTCGAAGACAGATACAAACCTGCGTTTCATCTATACAGTTCACAATCTCGTGAATTAATGGCAAAGATGGGTTATGATCTAGCCATTGCTCCTGGTTTAAACTCAGGCAAAGGACTCCGAGCACCTCTGGCCCTCACTTTGAGTCATAATCAATCTCGTATTGGTCTCGGTTTCTGGACTGAAGCTCTTATCAAGTACAAAAGAGCCAAGAGCAAGATGAAGAATTACAATATGGTTTCAATAGACCCTGAACATGAACTTGACGTTGAAGCTCTCTCCGGAACCCGGTCAGGAAAAACATACTTGAAAGATTATGCTGAAGTTCCTGAAGAAATTTCTGATGTCCCTCCGGTTGTAGCTCCAGCACCCATTTCTAATGAAGGACCTTCAAATGCTCCTGTTGAGACGGTTCCTTCTAAACCAACAGCAGCTGACAAAGGCAAACAACAAGTCTGCTTCGACAAACCATTGAAGAAGTCTTCTCCTACAGGACTTGAAAGGCCTTATAATTTTGATATATTGGCTCAACTAGCCAATACACCAGCTAAATTGTCAATCTTTGAGCTCTTACGTCTCTCTAAAGAGACTCGAGAAACTCTGAGTGAAGTGCTGTTGCAAGCAGAAACCTGTCTGACTTTTCTCAAGAAGTCGGAAACAGAACCAGTATCTCGTCTTCATTGCCATAATGTATTGGAATTAATTCCAAACATTACCTTTACGCAAGACGATATGCTGCTAGAGGATAATCGATATGACCGTCCTTTATATTATACAGGATATATCGATTCTATGAAGGTTGATCGTCTACTGATTGATCCAGGATCCGCTCTCAGTATTAAGCCAAAAACTATGCTAGATGCACTGAAAATACCTGTGCATAGTCTTTCCAGTACTATAACTACCATCCTGGGATTCAATCAAGGAAAAAGTGAGCCTTTGGGCAAGATTCGCCTCAAATTTTAAATAGGTAATCTTCGCACTAAGGTTACTTTCTACATCATCGACAATCATGGTTGCTCATATAATGCTCTATTGGGGAGACCATTCTTGCATGAACATAATATTGTTCCTTCGACTCTTCATCAATGCTTCAAATATGTTGATGATAATAGAGAAGTTCAAAAGGAAGTTGCAGATCTCTATCCATTCAGAGGAGTCAAAGCTTACTTCAATGGCGCTCGCATGTACAAAGATGAATACTCAAAAGTCTTGCAAGCTATGGATAACGACGATGAGACATTAAAAGTCGATACCTTTGTTATTCCAGTAAAAGGGCGTATCACTCATCCGCAGTCTCTTAAACCATCTGAAGAAGGTTCACTGATAATTCCTGTCAGCGGACGTACTACTGCACCACAAAGTTCGCTGATAATTTCTGTCAGTGGACGCACCACTCCCCCTCCATATTCTCAGGCTAGACCAGATACTCTAGTCATTCCGGTCAGTGGACGTACTACTTATCCACGATCTTCTTCAAGGAAGCTCACCTCTTCTGAGCCTTTTGTTATCGATCTTAATCGAAACAAAACTTCTGATCACTCTTTTTCTCCTCCTTTAGTCATTAATTTGACTAAGTCTGATAAGGCTCAGCCTTCTTCTGTAAATACAGCATAATGAAGCATCTTCTTTACAGTATATTGATGTCTGTAATCATGTACAAAGTTATTTATAATTACTAGATAGCTTAAAGCCAATAACTATAGGAGTTGTTCAAACTCTTCACACAGAAGTATCATTAGAGTCTGTACAAAAATCATACTTCATGGTCCCTATTAGAAAGCTGGGAGAAAATCCAATATTCTTCCATAAAGGACCCCAGAACCCTCCTAACCTGGAAGAAGATGACAAAAACGACGATACTGAAAGATTACAACTACGTCGTTACAGTCAGCAGTCCAAGAATATCATCAAGAATATGGGTTATAACTTCAGAACCAGTCTCAATAATGGAAAAGGAAGAAGAATGCCTGTTCAAATTCCTCCATTAACATACGGAAGGACAAAATGTGGTTTAGGTTATATTGCTCCTATCTCTTTTATCAACGCAGTCCATGAGGATTCAGAATCCGATGGAGACGAACGATCTGAGTCTTCTGATTCCCTCTCTTGGGATTCTGACACAAGTATTGGCAATTTTCATCGTTCTTTTCTATCCATCAATATGGTCTCTGTCGATGGCTCACAAGAAAATGATGAAGATGAGGATGATTTTGAAATATCACCCGAATCAGAATAATGGGCTCAAAAATTAGATAACCAATGGAAATTCAGGTTTGAGCAAAGAGAACCTCCTACTGAAGATAAATTGATCCAAATTAATGTTGGTGAAGAGGGGTCTCCCAAACCAATATTCATCAGCGAAAGTCTTTCAGAAACAGATAAGCAAGACATGATCAAGCTTATTCATGATTATATCTATGTATTCGCCTGGAGTTACGAGGATATGCCAGGGCTAGATCCGAAGATCGCAACACACAAACTTAATATCATGCCAAATGCTAAGCCGGTCAAACAACAACAGCGACGATTTCATCCAGACATTATGGATGCAATTGAAGCTGAAGTCAACAAGCTTATGACTTTCGGATTTATTCGAGAGGAACAACATCCTGAATGGGTAGCTAACATCGTTCCTGTCCTCAAAAAGACTGGAAAGACCCGAGTCTGTATAGACTCTCACGATCTCAATACGGCTTGTCCTAAAGATGAGTTCCCTCTTCCAATCACCGACGTCATGATCGATAACACGTGTGGTTTCGAACGAATGTCATTCATGGATGGGTATTCGGGGTATAATCAAATCAAAATATTTCCAGATGACGAGAGACATACTTCCTTCAGAACGTCGATTGATACATACTGTTATATAGTGATGCCGTTTGGTCTCAAAAATGCAGGAGCTACATATCAGCGAGCAATGAGCACTATATTCCGCGAACATCTCTGAAAAATAGTCGAATGCTATGTTGATGATATTGCAGTCAAAAGTCGACGAAAGGTGGATCATATCCAAGATTAGAAGACTATTTTTGATTTAATGCGTCAGCATCAACTTAAAATAAACCCTACTAAGTCCTTCCTGGGCGTCTCTAGTGGTAAATTTCTTAGCTTCGTCATTACCGCTAAAGGTATACACGTGGATTCCGAGAAGATCAAAGCCATCCAAGAGATGCGTCCTCCATGCACCTTAAAAGAGCTACGAGGATTTCAAGGAAGAATTGCTTATATCAGGAGATTCATTTCCAACTTATCAGGACGCTGCAGACCATTTAACAAACTTCTGAAGAAAGGTGTATCTTTCGTCAGAACGAAGAATGTCAAAAAGTATTTGACGATATCAAACAGTATCTTATAAACCCTCCGGTTTTGGTACCTCCCATCTCGGGAATACCATTCCTTCTATATGTTCGAGCCATGGATCATTCTCTCGGTGCATTACTCGCCCAGAAAAATAAAGATGGCCATGAACAGGCTATTTATTATCTCAGTCGCACAATGACATGTTCTGAACCACGTTATTCTCCAATCGAGAAAGAATGCTTAGCATTAATGTTTGCCGTTCAGAAGACGCGATATTATATTATCGGTCAGACGATTCACGTCATTTCCAGAGTGAATCCCATCAGGATTATGATGAAAAAACCCGATATTCTCAACTCCAGACTGGCTAATTGGGGAATCTTATTAGCTCAATACGACATGCATTATATTCCTCAAAAGTCAGTTAAAGGACAGGCTCTTGCTGATTTTCTGGCAGCTCATGCGGTTCCAGAAGATTCTAAATTATATGATGAGATTCCAGATGAAGTTTTAGATTCAAATTTGATTTCTGAAGAAACTCCTACCTGGCATCTATTCTTTGATGGAGCATCTAGAATATGTCCTAATGGCGATATTGTCGCCGGAGTTGGGATTGTTCTCGTATCCCCAGAAGGGCTGACTATTTAGAGGGCTTATTCTTTGGATCAATCATGTTCAAACAATGTAGCCGAATACAATACATTGCTCATTGGTCTTCAACTTGCTAAACATCTGGATATTCAATATTTAGAAGTTTATGGAGATTCCAAGCTTATCATCAATCAGATCAGAGGAACGTATGAAGTCCGTCATCAAGATTTGATACCTTATCATCGAGCAGCACTCTCTATGGCCTCATCCTTTGAAGGTTTCTTTATTGAACATGTTCGATGAGCCTATAATACAGAAGCCGATGCTTTGGCTAATCTTGCTGCCGTGTTAGCCATACCAATCAGACGTCAGCAAGTGATAGTGGTTCATAACCGAGAACTATTCTATGTTGAGAATAATTTGGCTTTGGGTTTTCCCCATAATCCAGACGAAAATTATCTCAACCTTGGTGAATTTTCATCCAACCTTAGCACTGGATTAAGGTTTGACAAAGTATCTTCATCTTCTTCTGATTCTACTATGAAATATGTCTTTTCTAACAAAATAGAAGCCATAACTGAAGATTGGAGATGTCCATTTTTAGACTTTGTGTTGTATGACATACTTCCCGACAATCCGAGCGAAGCAGCATCTATCCGGCGTCGATCTCTCAGATTCTATTATAATCATACAACGAAGACATTATATCGTCGGGCCTACGACGGTCTTCTCCTCCGATGCATCGCTGGTGAAGAAGCACAACAGGTTATCCGTGAGGCACATGATGGTGTTTGCAAAGCCCATCAACCAGGTCCTAAACTTCAAGATCGTATCCGACGCATGGGTTATTATTGGCCCACAATGGTGGCTGATGCTATTCAATATACTCGGAAATGTAAAGCCTGTCAAATTCATGCAGACTTTATTCATCAACCATCAGAGTTCTTACATCCAACAGCGGCATCATGGCCCTTTGAAGCTTGGGGCATGGACGTTATTGGTCCTATTAACCCACCATCATCAAAAGGACATCAGTTTTTTCTAGCAAGAACCGATTACTTTTCTAAATGGGCTGAAGCAATTCCGTTATCTGAAGTCAAAACTTCTAATGTCATCAACTTCGTCAAACATCATGTTATTTATCGATTTGGTGTTCCTCGACGTATTATTCATGATAACGGACCGCAGTTCGTCAGTCAGAAATTTACTCGATTCTGCGACGACCATCGAATCAATAATTTAGCTTCAACAGCATATAATCCAGCAGCTAATGGATTGGCAGAAGCTTTCAATAAAACAATCATCAAAATCTTGAAAAAGTTCATTTCTTCCAATAAACGCAACTGGAGTGAGAAGCTTGGTGAATGTTTATGGGCCTACCGTACCACAGTTCGTAATGCGACTGGATGTACGCCTTTCTCTTTGGTATATGGGTGTGAAGCTGTTCTTCCCCTTGAGATCCAGATTCCTTTTTTAAGAATCGCAATCTCCAATGAACTTACGACAGAAAATAATGATCATCTTCGACTTCAAGAGCTGGAAGCTTTAGATGAAAAGGATTGTATGCTCAACAAAATATTGAGCTGTATCAGGCCCGAGTTTCAAAAGCTTTTAACCGGAAAGTAAAAGTCAGAGCATATCAGAAGGAAGAACTGGTCCTTACCGTCAGACGTCCTATGACTATGACACATATGAGCAAGGGGAAATTCGACGCAAAATGGGAAGGCCCATTCGTAGTAAACAAAGTCTTCTCCAATAGAGCATATCAGCTTGCCTCTATAGATGGTAAAGTCACGATGATGCCTATCAATGGCAAATTCTTAAAGAAATATTATGTATAAATTTTATCAATATATAATATTTTCATTATTTCCCAGCAAATATAAAATCAGAGTTAATTCCTCTCTATAAAAATTATTTCGATATCATTATCTCCAGAGGAAACTGATATTCTACCACGTATCATCTTCCCAGAGAATTTGATATTCTGTTTTATTAGATCCCCAGCGGGTTTAATAAAGATCTCGTATAGAAAATCATGTTCATATTACCTCTGAATTCTCTATCTCAGTATCATATTTTCTATTCTATGAAAATGATATCTAGTCTTTTGATTTCCGAATTCAAAGATCATGGAAAATAGAGTCTAAAGATATCTTTATATCTGAATTCTGTTTTCTCTAATCAGTATTAAATTAAAATTATCTTTGGTTTAATATCATCTGATAGAATTACAAAGTTTATTTGTATATTCTATTCTATTGAAATATGTCATGTATTATTTACCTCTGAACATATTTTCTACAAAAATATCATCCACAGAATTGAAATCAAGTCAAAATATTCATTTCTTCAAAGTCAAAATATTGATTACAAATGGGTATAAAAAAATCCAACACATGAAAAATATAAAAGATCTATTTAGGAGGAGTAATTATCTCCTGAATACGAACCATTACATTATTCATCTTTTCTTCATGAGCTTTGTGGATTCGCTCTGCTGCTTCAACTCCAACCATTCATTAGTCATAATCTGCGATAATAAAGCTATGACGGTTTGTTTCTTCAATCTGGTTAGCCTGCATCAGTTCCCGCTCTTGCTGTAAAAGTTGGTAGCGTTTAGCTTCAGATATACGAGCAGTGGCAAGCTCCGATTGCTCCTTTTCTATGGAGGCAATTCGCTCCTGAAGACGAGCCAACTCCTCTTTCAACTCCTTAAGCTCTTCAGCTTTTGAGGCTTCATCTTTCTTCAGACGCTCCATATTCTGACGAGTGGTTATTATTTCTTCATCTTTCGCCATTAACTCTTCAGAAGACAGAGCGAGGAATTCTTTCAAAGCAGTATGCTGAGCTTGAGCTTCATTTTCCAATTGGGCAATCTCAGCTGCAGTCAACGACTTAATATCCTTCTTTTTGATCTCCCAGTACTTATGGATGGTTGCTTCTAAATCATTCAGGAGATGCTCAAAGAAGACATACTGGGTCTCATAACCAGCCTGTCTCAAAGCTAAAAGTGGGAAATTAATCGCCACTCGAAGACTCGAAAAAGGCATAGTTTTATCCTTCATAAGTCGCCTTGAGAACGTATCCAGGTATGAATAAATAATATCTGAATACATCCCCATGACCTTTGTTATCCCTGTTTCAAAACCGGGAGTCGCTGTAACCGTAAAGGAAGGAGCAGGAGGAGCCTCTATTCTGGGAGTTGAAGTGGGTGCTTTTGGGGAACTAGGCAAATGTGAGCTCCCCTCACCCATATCAATCTGGACAAGGGGGCTTGAGTCGAGCTCACTGCCGGTGCAGTTCCTACAACTGTTGGGATCCAAGAAGCATGATTAAAACTAAAAGACAATAAAGCAAGAAAAAGACAAAGCTTTGCTGAATAAAATATTACCTGAAGCTGGTTCATATTCTGTTTCTTTCGGATCATTCAGCCCAGCTCGTAGTCTGTTCAGAGTTTTTTCTGACACTGGATTTATTTCACTGCTGTCCGCCCCAGAAGTACTCGGAACATGGACTTCTATTTCTAGAAGTTTCTCCGGCTCTGAAGTCAACCCTGAATGCTGATCAGCTGTCTTCAGTACATCAATTTGAGTTTTAGATGGCGACTCGTCTTCTATCTCCATGTTCTCTTCTTCAAAGGAACGAGACGAAGGTTCATAGTCAACCAGTTCGTCATCACTCTTATTGCTCTCTAAAATTTTAGCAATTGGCTTGAGAGTAGTGGCTTCCTTCACTGATTCTCTCGAAATCAGTAAGTCATTAGCTGTTTTAGTCTGATTCTCGGCCTCTACCGCGGGTTGACTAGTCACCTACGCATCATCGGCCGTTGGCGGAGTCAACTCTATATCAGAAGGCATAGATGGTTCAGCAGGTTCAGGCACATCCTCGTCAATAGGTTCTATCTTTACAGTAGAAGCAAAGGCAGCTTGCTTTCGCTCGGCACGATTGGTGGGACTCTCTGTATCGAGACAAATCACAGATTTAGTCTTTGAAACTATCACCTTCCTTCCTATTCTTTTTGTTAGTGGAATAGTAGGATAATCATCTTTGGAGTCACTACCTGCTTCGTCTGCATCTCTGATTCGTATTCCACGATTACGAGCCTCTGCCCGAGTAATCCTTTTTGGAGCAGGTCCAGAAGCATCTTTGCCCCGCTTATTTTTTGGTGTATTGTCGGCAGATACACTCTCTTCAGCACTTCTAATAGGTACATGTAATGGCTGATGAAGTTCATCAGAGAAGAAAGTCTCTAAAACTTCATCATAACCTTCATCAGTAGCCATAGGATCTTCTCGGTCATGACAATCTCTGGGCAGAGCTGATTTGGTTGATTACTTATCGACATGGATGAAGCTCTTACCTAAGATGCTGAATTTTTCATCAAAGGTATTAGTCGATACATAGAATTTGGCATAAGATGCCAACATTCTAGCTCCTCTCCGATAAGTAACCGGATCTGGCATAGAAAAGGTAGCCCCGGTACCTTTAGCAATATAGTATATCCATGCTCTGGCGCCATCGATTAAACCGCCTTGGTGGCCAAAACATGTTGTCACATTTCCCACATGCAACTGATCATACCAAATTGCCGAGCAAACCTACTCGGAAGATACGGCTCCAGATAAGTGACATCGTCACGGCGACAGATCAAGTGAGATGGCCTGATCCTCTTCAGCTATTCATGTTGAATATCATCTAACTCATTAGCACCAATGCCATCAATCAACTTCTCAGGCATGGTTTCATAACCAACATGTGGAGGAACACAAGTGAAACTCCATAATTCTCCCCTGTTTAATATGGTTCTACAATCTGTCAGAGTGTCATACCTCCACTTTGGTGTGTGACGATATCTTTCCAAAAAAGTATCGTCAGGTCTGGCCATTCCGACACTCATGAGAGATTCGAAATGGAGAAGCAGCCACCCAAATAAATATGTAAAGGGCATTTCTACCCTGGAAAAAGTTGTGAGCTTTTTCTTCGCCAATTCAAACATCATATCTGTATATGCCCTTAAGCCAGCATTCAGACGGCATGTCATTGCTGTCAGCAAATCCATCTTGTACCCGAAAGTCAGACGGACTGCTGCAAAAACAACTCCTCTGTGCATCCTGTCTGCTGAACAGGTACCGGGTACTACAAATTTTCTCAGCCAGAGGGATATAAATCCGGCTAGATGACCTTCATCAGATAATTTCCGGCCACCTTATTTTATATAGGTCTCCAACCTATCACCAGCTTTGTAGGTGTCTTCGTCTTCTTCAATGATGATGTCGTCATGAGTGGTGTCCTGGATTAGTTTATCAATCTCAGCTTCACTCAGGGGTTTAAAGCGACCGACATATTGATCAGTCTTCTTCTTCTTCTGAACTTCTTCAGTATGGCCTTGGAATAAATAGGCCATCCACTTAGAAGAATAGCAGTTGGAACCTCCCTCTGCACCTTGTGCTTTATAAAAAGCCTTACATATACTGTAATGGCACATTAATTCTTCAAATACATGAAGAACCAGTGGGTTGGCCTCGGAAATTTTGTTCATTTCATCAATGAAAGGAATATACTCTTCATATGGCAAATCTCCTGTTGGCAGCTGAGAAATGTATGCCATCTCATGGAGGGCGAATTCCATCTCGCCTCTTGGAGTCATGAAAGTGCCAGTACGGTAATTATACCTTTCCGCTAATGCCAAGAATAAATCGGGGTTTGGCCTAAAACCATAAGCGGTACACTTAATGGCATTATATAGGCCTATCGCCTTTAACTGTTCCCCAAAGTTGTTCAGAATCCATCTTACAAGAACAGTCCATCTGGTATTTTTCGGATTCACCAGACCGGTAAGCCTCATAGACTGTTTTAGGTAAACAGCATTTGTTAACTGAACAAATTCATTTGCGAAGATTGGGACTCTAACTGGCCTCAGAAGTGCCGAGTCCTCAGGAGGAATGGTAGCTGGCAGCAATCCTCGCAACACTGAGACATGTGGTTCAGTACCACTGCGGAATCTTCCTTGACTGTATCCTATCCATCCAGCTTTTGCTTGACGGAATGGAGTGATATCCCACTTCATTTGCCTTTGATGACTCGCGTGGAATAAGCGAGCTATGTTGATGCTTTTGGACAAACCAGTCAGATACATTGGCTGATTCGCATCACTATCTCTATAATATGAGTATAATACTTTATCAAGAGCAGGCTGGGAGTTTATATCAATAGCATCTCCAAAAAGAAATGCTGGCTTCGAGTGGGTAGCACTATCCACACTCTGTAGAGGCAGTCCACTCATCATGTTCAGCAGGGTGTCATTCTCCTGATTTGTCAGAATAGCTATCCTTATAGAAGGCCCATCAAATTGAGGAAAACGGACATGTGATAGGTCACTGTTATAGTTGTTTCCTACACATCCTTCAAATTGTGCATCCTGAGCCAGAATATCCACTGCAAAAGAAGAATAAGAAGTTAGAAATCTTCAACACAAAAAGATGACAAAGATCGACATACGCTCACTCTGTCCTAAGCGTATGACAGCTTCAAAGACCAACATACGCTCACTCTGTCCTAAGCGTATGACAGCTTCAAAGACCAACATACGCTCACTCTGTCCTAAGCGTACGACGAGTTCAGAGACCAACATACGCTCACTCTGTCCTAAGCGTATAACGAGTTCAGAGATCAACATACGCTCAGTTTATCCTAAGCATATGACGAGTTCAGAGATCAACATACGCTCAGTCTATCCTAAGCATATGACGAGTTCAGAGATCAACATACGCTCAGTCTATCCTAAGCGTATGATGAATTTTAAGATCAGTTTACGCTCAGCTTTTATTCAAAGATTAGAGGATGATGGGGTCTTTTTCTTAAACGTATCAGCGTATGGTTGACAAGATGTTCATCAAAAATACGCTAACAAAAGAGTTAGCGTATCTCAGTGAGACAATTTGACATAGCGTATTCCTTCAAATCAGCGTATTTTGACATCTCTATCAAAGATACGCGTATTTTACAGAATACACTCCAAACATATTTTTCGTATAAACGAAAAATATGGAATACGACTAAACCCTAAAGAGGGAAGCATATTTTCTGACATATTGACCCTAAAAAGGGATACGTTTTATGATTTTGTCCTAACCAGAGCCCTAATTAGGGGATAGTTACTGTTCATCATTTCCATCCTCACCATAGAGGGGCTTCAATGGGCGTTCACTTCATCGAAGACGCTCATCAACAGTCTTCTTAGTGGCAGTGGCGGCAGGCTGAGATGACTCCGCAGGAGCCTTCCCCTTTCCCTTCGCAGCAGCGTCAACTTTGGGCGCCATTGATGAAGATTGAGTTGAAGAAGAAGAAGTTTTGAGTTTTAAAGTTGTTTTCTCTCTCGAAGACAAATGCAAAAGTAAAGAAATGGATTAGGTTTTGAAAGACCTATTTATAGAAGAAAAGAGAAGTTGAAACGGCGGCCGTTCTTTAAACAGAATCCCTAAAGATTTGCACTGATATTGAGAAATTCATGCCAGCGTGTCAAGACTTATTCCCACTTTAAAGTTCAAAGTAATTTCGAACTTTTAAAATTCATAAAGTTCAAAAACTTTGAAGGGGGTCTTGTAGGGTGTGAAAAATTATGACACGCTGACATAAGACTCAACCAAAGCCATACGCTCAAGGCCATACGCTCAACCAAAGCCATACGCTCAGCCAAAGCCATACGCTCAAGGCCATACGCTCATCCAAAGCCGTACGCTCAGTAAATATTTTATTATTTCCTGAATAACAGTACAGCATACATTTAATGGAGGATGAATCTGACACTTCGTCTTTCGTGCAAAAGGCAGTTGCCCTATGAAGATTAGCCGTCGTATGGGTTTTTCGAGAATTGATTTTGTCTCTTACGAGGACAGCTCATCAGCCATCATAAATGCACAGCCATCATTACTGTCATTTCTGACAGTCTGTCAGCCATCATATCTGCAACACGACGCTCGAGAGATATTTGTCAGTTATTAAAAGATATGGCGTATTCGAGAAGATTAAGGACAGCCACGTGTCTACTCCCTCAATGCTTATGACTCCTTGCTAATCAAGTGAGCGTATGGACTTCATACGACTCCTTGCCAATCAAGTGAGCGTATGGACTTCATACGACTCCTTGCCAATTAAGTGAGCGTATGGACTCCATACGACTCCTTGCCAATTAAGTGAGCGTATAGACTCCATACGACTCCATGCCAATCAAGTGAGCGTATGGACTCCATACGACTCCTTGTCAATCAAGCGAGCGTATGGACTTCATACGACTCCTTGTCAACTAAGTGAGCGTATCAGCTTTGTATGACTCCTTCTCAACAAAGACAGCGTATCACAGCAAATGCGTTCAAGATGACTTCAAATGTACAGTCAACACACGTTCTCACGTGTCCTGTACTCAGTTACCTACTTACTCAGAAGTTATGCAACGTGGCATCCATGCCATCAATCTCTCCTAGATATATTCTACTACTTTCAACCGCACTCCAACGTGTCTCCATCAGAATTCACCACGCGTCCCTGCAGTTATGCACACGTCAAGTAACTGACTGAGCGTATACTTCAGAACAGTTATCTGGAACTCTATAAAAGAGAGTTTCTTCATCTTCATCAGTCACTACAATCAATTCAGAGAGATTGCCCAGTTGCTGTCCAAGTTCTTCGAAGTTCGAGTTTTCTTCATCGCATCGTCCAAGGGATAAAGTAATTGTCTTCTAGATTATATTCCTACAGTTGTAATTTTCCCAGAAACACAATAAATAAAGTAAATTTATTTATGGAAAACAGCTGGTACTGCTGAACTCACATCCATAACATTTCAGATTATCGAGTCATGTATCCGCTGGTACCGCTGAACTTACATCCACAGCATTTCAGATTATCGAGTCATGTACCCGCTGGTACCGCTGAACTCACATCCACAACATTTCATATTATCGAGTCATTTACCCGCTGGTGCCGCTGAACTCACACTTTCTAAATATTCTAGATTACCGAGTTATGTACCCGCTGGTGCCTCTGAACTCACATTCCGGTCACTCTTTCAGATAGTAAGTCACGTATGATTATACCTCTGAACTTTCTTCCTGGAAGAGATCCTCCTTCATGATCCACTACCCGTGCTTCCAGTGCACAAAAAGGGTAATCGATCCACAAATTTCCGAAACGACCATGTCCTCATTGCCTCTGAGTCGTTTTCACTTCCACCAAAAAACAAACCATCCCCTCGCATGGAACTTCCACGTTCTCCTACCTCTGAGTCGTTCTATGTACCCTCTCTTCTTTGAGCCCACTCCTGCTATGTCCTCATTACCACTGAGTGGGAAGGCTCCGTCGAAAAAACCTTCATGCTTGCCATGTCCACATTACCTCTGAGCAAGTATGTAGGTCCCCTTTTAACCTATTATCTGTACCCACAACCGGAGTACGACAAGGATAATAGGTCCACAAATGTCCTCTGTTGACCACAAATGTCCTCTGTTGACCACAAATGTCCTCTGTTGACCACCAGTACCCTCCGTCGAGTTCACTCTTGCCATGTACTCGTTACCTCTGAGTAGGAAGACTCTACGTTCTAATAACTTGCCTACTTGCCATGTCCTCGTTACCTCTGAGCAAGTATGTCGGTTCTCCTTCATCCTATTATCCGTATCCTAAACCAGGGTACGCCAAGGATAATAGACCCACAAATATCCTCAGCCAAATTTCTCAGCACAAATCTACCACCTCATCATGCCCCAGGAGCCCAGCTGCTTTACGGCATTCCTCTTCTCAATACCAAGAGCACCCATGTCCACTTTGCTATGGCTGCTTCAGGTACCCTGACCCAAAACTTGTTATCTCTACCTAAAACCAAGGTACGCCATGGGTAACAGGTCCACAAATATATCTCCTATGCAGGGGAAAAAAACATCACCATAATATCACAGGCACAGCAAGCAATACAAATGAAGGGTAGAATGGAAAGTACTCTTTATTTGAACGGAAAAAAAAGTATTACATATTTCGGGACCATGTCCCTTTCAAAAAAAGAAAAGAAAAGGGCCGACTACATTTCAGCATTACTCAATTCTAGGAGGCGGTTTCTCAATGAGGTGGTCCCCCGCTCAATCCGTCGCCGAACGCGACGCTCGGCCTCCTGGAGTAACCGCTCCTCATTGTTCAAGCCCAGAAGCGCCTGACAGTCATCTTCCAATTTCTTCAGGGCAGTCTCCGGGTCAGTTGAAGCTTGAGTAACCCTGTCAGCCTCCTGAACAATTAGCCCCCTATCATTCCGGGCAGCCTCAAGTTCGGACTCCAAGAAAGTCAGCTTCTTCTGAAGCGCAATGATCTGCTCCCACGTCTCGGTAATCTCACGAGAGGGACTCCTCCCGGGCCGTGACATTTTTATTAGCGTAACTCAATCGATCATACCGATCAGATAAGTCGCTGATATCCTTCAGTATGGCCGGTCTGGTCTTATCTCGAGCAGCTCTGGCCCTCTCTATAACAGCAATAAGGGAATCCCGCTCCTCATTTATAACAGCAGACAGATCAGCTTGCCGCAATACTCGAAGCTCGGCCACCAGCTGATCAGCCTCCAACAATTTTGTCTCCAGAAGCGAAGCCATCCCTGCATCACCAGGAAGATCCCTAAGGATATTTACTTGACCCTAGGCGCATTGCCGGGCCAAAGTGAAGGAGGTCCCTCTTTCCATAGCAGCCTCGATTCCCCTATTCAAATGACGATGAAAACTGGCAACCACGTCCTGTAACGCGTCGTCCAGAACTTCGGCAGAGGATGGCGTCAGGGAAAGTAGGGACGGCAACGTCGGATAAGTAACGCTAGAGCTCGCCACCGGAGGAACGGAGTCCGAGTAGAACGATGCATGAATAGCGGCCAACTCATCTTCCGCCGCCCGGAAAGCTTGGATACTCGCTAGGGCAGAAAGGTCGATTCTCGGAGCCACCGGAGTAGAGGATGACGCAAGGACCATCGTTCCCTGCCCCAACTGCCCCGATGACTGGCCTGCTAAGCTCGAGCCCCCAGAAGGCCCATCAAGACAAGTCGGACGGTGAGGAGGTACACCCTTCTCCACCAATGCCCCTTCGGTCGGGGGGGTCCCAACAACGTCCGTCCTCGGCACCAGAGGGGTAGGACCTGTATGTCCAGAATAACAATCAATTGAAGTAATCCGAAGGACGTGATGATAGAGCAGATAGGCTTCCTCACAGGTCAAGATTCGGCTAATCTTACCAGGGGAGGGGCATGAAGGCTGCAGCTCATCCACAACTGGTGTGGTCCCCTCACCCGCGATCCCCAAGTTAAACCCAGTCACGTCCTCTGTCCCCGTCACCTTGAGGGGGGATACAGATTGATCTGCCTCATCTTGAAAAAAAACAGGCTCGCGGGAGTCCCCGTCATCCTGGGACACCGCCTCGACATCTTGAAGCTCTTCTTCTTCTCCTGACACCTAAAAGAAAGAACGAAGATGATTAGAATTAAAGCTCGAAGGAAAGAAGAAAGAAGGAATCGAGAGCAGTTTTGTTACCACTGGTGCAGGGTGAACTTCTTCTCCACTTTCTCTTATGGCTAGCGGGCGGTGCCTAGTCGCAACCAGCTTCCGGGATCAAGAAACACCGCCAACAGGGGAAACCTGCCTACTATGTTTCGAAGTAGGACCAGACACAACGAGGGACTGATCCCCCAACGTCTCATCTGACGAAACAGGCGGTTGACCCACCTCTGCATCGGCTACTGGAAGGATAGAGTCATCTTTATCATGCTCGTTGCCTTCATTACCCTCAGCAGCGGAGTCCAAATCTGGTATTTCGGCTCTAGTCTTTCTTTTCTTGGCCCCTTGAGAGCCTTCCTCCAGATCGGTACCAAAAATAAAACTGGTACCTGGGTTAAAACCGACCGGGGGTTTGTTCGCCATGACATGATACAAAGCCGCCATATACAAGATCTCCACTGACTCCTTAATAGCAGGGACCGAGAAAATGGTACGAGTATGGAACGAATCATAATATTGCCAAGCTCTGATACCATCAAGAAGGCTACCTTCATAACCCAGACAAGAACTAGGGCTGTCCAGACAAAGTTGGCTGTATCCAAACTGCCGGGCAAACCTGCTAGGCAGATAAGGCTCCAGAAAGACAATATTGCGATTGTGATACACCAGATGTACGGGACGAATGTTACGCCGCCATAGGAGCATCTGGCCATCCAGAAGCTGAGGGGGCACGATACCGTCAATATGTACAGTCTCTATGTCCCTGGCAGTAAAGCGAGGGACAGATACGAAAATATGATACTTATCTGCCCTTGCCCTTGCCAATGCCATCCGACAAGCCCGCATGGTCTCACATTCCCAAGGCTTGTCACGATAATGGAAGATAAATGCGTCATCATCAGTCACACCGTCTTCAGAGCCCGGCCTCATCAAAGACGGGTAATGTATCAGCAGCCACCCCATCAAATAGTGATAGGGCAACTCAGTTCGTTCAAACTCCTTGGTCACGTCGCGAGCAATGACTTTGGATGTGAAGGTACGAAGGCCACGGTGTATGCTGTACACCATGGCCGGGAGGAGAGCTAGCCTGATTTGCAAAACTAACTTCACAGCCGGTAGGATGAAGTTACGACTAATTCTCTCAATAGAACCGGCTCCTCCCGAGACTACGCAATTTCGTAGCCAGATCATCAAGAATCCCGCCAGAAGCGCTTTCTCGGATAGCTCTTGAGTATCCGGGTAAAAGTAACCTAAAGTCTCAGTCTTGCTTCCAAATCCGTCACTGGTAGTGGCCACTCTCTTAGCCGACGACATCAAGTCCTTAACCGCTTCCCGAGATCGAGGGCGACGAGAGGTGACTCGACCTGAGGCATCTGCCGGGAAGAGATAGTGCACCCAATCCTTGGTATAGGGATCATTCCCTTCCGAGTTACCATCCTTTCGGGTTATCTGATGGCATGTGTTATAATGGCATAATATCTCCTGGTAAAGAGCCACGAACCCAGGATACCGTCGTTCCAAATCCTCGAGTTCCTCATTAGTGGGAGTATACGCTTCAAACGCTTCGTCCTCCCAAGGAAGCTTGGAGACCGCATGCACCTCATGGAGCGCGAGTCCCATCTCCCCTACAGGTGTATAAAAGGTCCCCGTACGGCAACTATACATTTCCAGCAGAGACATAAACAGCTTCTTGTTTATGGACAAGCCATGACTGGTACCTCGGATAGCATGGTAAAGGCCAATCTCGTACAAAAAGACCTCATACTTCTGCAAGATCCAAGTAGACAAATTGATCCACGAGGGAATAGGGTGTACCCAACCAGGGAACGTCAACCGACCAACGGGATAGGAGCCTTTCCGAGCAAGTTGATTTATAAAAGTATCGGCAGTAGAGAATGTGAAGTTAGGGCCCACCACATTCAGGAAAGAACCTGGGACTAACCCCGTCACAGAACAACTAGTATGCACTTTGCCGGCAGTCATGGACTTCTGATTGTTGTTATAATGGATGTTTCCCACAAACATCCCACCTTTGGTAGGGGTTAAAGTCTTCCCCATCTTCCGGTCCAACGGGAGCATATTGAACCAAGATAATGGGAAGTGCCGCTCCATCTGGGGGATGCGGATCGCCATCCCGTTAAAAATAAAACTCCAATCCTCCGACACCTCCAGAACATGATCGTTCTCCACGGTCAAGGCGTCTCCAAAAAAAATGCAGGCTTCAAGTACTCCCCTTCAAATTTCTCGGAGTTCATCATAGCATTAAGGAAATGGAAAGACTGATTCTTGATGGCATTCAATCTAGCCATAGGCTCATCGCTCGAAAACTGGTCCGTCATATGCTGAACAATATGGTCGTACCTATAGCCGAGAGCAGCTTGAGCGCTACCCACCAAGAGTTCTCCAGCAGCGTTAACCGGTAGATTCACTGAAGAATAGACAGAGAAAAGTTAGTTAAACGGAGGAATAAAAAGAGCTGATTGGGTGCTTTCAAACCCCAGGCGGCTCAAGAAAACATCCATGTGGCCCCATGAAGCTCTCATAAGTCTTATGCGGCTCCAAAAAGCCTCATGTGGATCGAGCTCAGAAGAACGCTTTTGCGGCTCCGTACGATAAAAGTCTATACGATTTAGCATCACTTATGCGGCTTTGCCGACATGGCGCACATACAGACACGGTGGTTTTCTTATGCGGCTCGCAGCTCAGCCGTAGGGCGAACATACGATTTACAAAGGCTCGTGCATAAAGTATGCGACGTAGCCATGGCAGTTGGGGTTCTTTAACTCATACATTGTCCTTACCAGTAATGGGGGGCGAACGTCAGGATGAACATCAGGTACGACGACCGGCGGAGTAGCAGCCGCAGCCGAGGCGGAAGTGGAGGCCGTCTTCCTGCCCTTTGCTGCCACGGTCTTCTTGGGAGCCATTAATTATCGAAGAGAGAAAGGGCAATCGAAATAGGGAAGGTCTGAGGAAGAAGAAAGAAAATAAAGAAGCCTTCTCTCTCTTCAAAACTCCTCCTATTTATAGAAAGACGGAAGAAGGAGGACACGTGGCCCAATGACCGACTCATGAAGAACGAAACCGACTCCTTGGGTTTCGTCTCCAAGATTCACCCAAGGCGTCAAATCCGAAAAGATTTAAATGAGCTGACCCTTGGGATTTCCCCCTACAAAGACGGCGTTGAAACGAATTTGAGGCAATTAAAGACCCGCACACGTGGCGAGAAGCTATGCGGCTGAACAATCCCCTGCGGCTGAATCACCTACGCGGCTGAACAACCTATGCGGCCAAGATTTCTATGCGGTCAGGGTTTCATATACTGCTAGAAGAACACAGCCATGCTTATTATTCAAAGTATTTCAATTTTGCAAATTGAAAACTTTGAAGGAGGTCTTGTAGAAGCATGGAAAATACTAAAGAAAATGACTCATGCGGCTAAAGAACCCCATGCGGCTCAGAAAGTTCATGCGGCTCGGAAAGTCATGCAGCATAAGGGGGCTATGCGGTCCAAGACATACCATGCGGCTCAGAAAGACACGTGGCAGGACAGCCCTCTTCTTTGCCCTCTCGCATTAATTGCTGGACGGCTGACAACTCTGAAAAAGTGACAGCCCTGACACAGAAAGAAGTAATTATGAATCTGTCATAATGACGAATCTCTAGGGAAGAGAAAAGATATCTCTGACACAAATCTCCCGAGAGCCATAAAAAATGCCACGTGGCCTCGCCACGTGGGCGTTCGTATGCGGCTCACTTCTCATGCGGTTCTGAGTGAATCCGTCCTATGCGGCCCAGGCCTAGAAAGCCTCATGCGACTTGAGCAAAGCACTTCTCATGCGGTTCAGAGTGAATCCGTCCTATGCGGCTCAGGCCGAGAAAGCCTCATGCGGCTCGAGCAAAGAACTTCTTATGCGGTTCAGAATGAATCCGTCTTATGCGGCTCAGACCAGAAAAGCCTCATGCGGCTCGAGCAAAGAACTTCTTATGCGGTTCAGAATGAATCCGTCTTATGCGGCTCAGGCCGAGGAAGCCTCATACGGTTCAAGTAAAAACTCCTCATGTGGCTCAAGATGATCATCTCCATGCGGCTCGGGTGGATGTATCCCTATGCGGCTCACAATGATTACCTCCCTGTGGTTCAAAGGCTCAAGGGAGGGCCACTACCCAGACAGCCCTGACACGTGGCCCTAACCTTATGCGGCCCAAAGTCATATGCGGCTCACTCGTCATATGGATTTCTCAGATTTACTGCCATCAAAGATTGGGTCAAATCCCAATAATCTGGGACACGTGGCAGGAGAATAAATTTAATTTATTCCAGACATCAGAAGATCATTATAAGGAAGATTTATTCCAATCAGCATTAATTGCTAATGGAATTTGGTGTAATCTACATTCGATGGCTCAGATTCGTCACAATCAAAACTGAACGGCCTGGATTGACCAATCTACGGGCTGCCGCCATCTCCGAGAGCTAATCATTGGCAACCCTAATGATGCCCCCCACTATTATAAATAGCAAGGTGCCATTCCCTTGTAAGGATATACACGATCAGAAGGAGAGAGAAAAGAGAGCTCCCTCCAATAATCAGAGAGAAAACCACAGAGAAAGAGAGAAGTCAGAAGAGCAACCCGAGGAGAGCAAGGAGAGCATTTCTTCATCAACGCCAACTATCTTTTCACAGGAGCCAAGGTTGCATACCGATCGTCCAAGGAGTAAGGCAGGGCTGCCGTCGCCTTCCCGAGCCTCTATCGTCACCCCCCAGAATCTAAAATAAACAATTGTACTTAGATTGCTGTACCTAGGTTTTTGTCCCTAGGCTTTCTTTGTACAAGCGAGTTTGTAACGTGAAGTAAAAGTCCGGTCCTCCGATAATTGTTCTGTTCTTTTATATTTCATGGCAAACAGTCATAAGTAAGTGTGACAACTAGCAGGGATTTGAGGAGAAGGGTATTTATTTTTAGAAAAATATTCATACCACTTGAAAATATCTTTTATTAACCAAAAATAATTCTTAATAGCTACTTGAAAATAATCGATATACATAGATATACCACTTTTTTAGGAAACCACATTTTTATTATATATCTAGATAAATACTTGAAGAAAACAAAAATCCTTTTTAACCTAAATTGTAAGTTCGTAAAAACTATAAATTTTGGTAGAAAAACTATATTTTATTAGCTAGATAAGTATTTGAAAATAATATTAAAATTTATTTTATAATTTTGGAAGCTACATTTACATTTTTAGTAAAAAAATTGTATAAGAAATTAAATGCTAAAAATGATAAACCCTATTTTTATACATATTTGTAAATATTTATACTTATTTATTTCTAGTTTCTATTAATAAGAAAAAATAATATCCTTAATAACAACAATCAATAATAATAATAATAATAATAATAATAAAATAATTATAACAACACCTACATTACTGTTGTTCCACTCGAAAGAAGGAAAAAAAATCAGAAGTGTGAGAGAGAGAGGGAGAGGAAGAAAGAGATGGGAAAGGGTTTCCTCACCGAGGGAGGAGGCGGCGCAAGGGGTGGTTTCCGGTGGGTTCCGGCGGAGCGGATCACCGGGGCTGGGCGCTCAGCGGAGGCGCCCGGCTTGGAGAAGACGGCGACGGTGGTGGCTCTTGATGGCTGCGGCGGCGGAGAGGAAGTCGGAGGGTGGTGAACGCGGCGGCGCGGTCCACCTAAGAAGATGGCGACAGAGCAGTCGTGTGGTGGCTGGAGCTGGCGGCGGCCGATCCACGGCGGAGGACCTTCGCAGCGGAGGCGAGGTGGAGAAGAGGGTTTCAGTTGTGGTGGAGCGGCCGGCGGTCAGTCGACGGAGCTGGGGTGGCGCACTCATGGAAGAGGTGGAGCGGCGCTGTGGTACGCCAGAGGTGGTTGGCTGTCGCGGTTGAGGGTGGGCACGGTCAGGCGCAGCGTGTTCGTGGAGGCGGCGGCGAGCGGCGGCGATGCAACCTAGCACGGTGGCCGGAGAGCAGGGACGCGGGCACGGGGACGGCGGCGACCGCGGATAGGTTTGGGTTATGCTACCCCTTCCACTATTTGCTGTGGTGTCGATGGTTACACTGGTGGTGGTGGGTCAGGAAGTTGGTCGTACCGGGAGGAGAAAAAAGTTTGGCGGTGGTCGGCCGTACCGGTTGTGGTGGCCGGAGGTGGTAGGTATGTTGGTGATGGCTGTGGATCCGTCCATTGACGGGGATGATGAGGGTGGTGATGAATGGGCTTGTGGTCGTGACAGGGTGGCCGTGGTGGCGGCAATTGTGGTGGTTGTGTTGAAATTAGGATTAGATTTTGGCGTGTCGGGTTGTGTCCTGCGTGACACGGGAGAGTGTAGATGTCCGGGATTGTCGGACACGGAGAAATAGTGTATATGTAATTATGGAATAAGATGGACGGGAGGGAACACGGATACGGTGCACGGGGTTTAGAATTATTTGTGGAGAAATTTATAAAAGTTGGAGGAGTACCTGCCTATTTATAGGATGTGGGAATTCCCAATTGGATAAAGATTGGGATTGTTTAAATCCCAATTAGATAGATTCCATACTAATTTAAATAATTTAATTCAATCAAATCCAATCTCAATCTAGTTTAAATCCAAATAAATCCAATGGATAAATCTTCATCCTTATTTCATACTATTTAAAATAATTTAAATCAAGATTTTAAATTGCCATAATAATTTCAAAATATGATTTCCAAAAATACTAATAATAATATAATTTCAAAAATTACATTATTATTTTAAAATAAACTAATAAATAATTATGAAACATTTATCTATGACCAAATAATATTTACATAAATATATGCTTCCAAAATAAAGTTTTATAAGAATATTATTTATTATTATAACTGTCTAAAAAGACTTCTCATAAATAAATCATGAATTTAGAAATTTTGGTAGCTAAAAATAATTATTATATATATTATTTTGAATTGATACAAAATAGAAAAAATATTTTTAAAAGAAATATGTACGCTCGCACATATTCGCACTCGTCGAGCAATTTCGAAAATCAAAATTTCGTGCGTACAATACGACTATGCGACGTACATTACAAAATTTTAAATCAGTACCAAAAATTAAAAAAATACAGTAAAAATTTAGGGGTTTTACATCCTACCCAACTTAAAAGAATTTCGTCCTCAAAATTAAGAATTAGTAGGGGGGTAAGAAGGTACAAGGGGTATGACAAGTCTTCGGGCGCGGCAAAGAAATAATGCCTTAGCATAAACAAGCATTTACTAGATTACGATGGTAGGTTTAGGATCAAGAGAAAAGACGAATAGTTTTAGGATGAGGATATAGCCAATTTGAGTGGTAATGGTCCAATTCGGTAGGGAGGCTAGAGGAAGTTCCAGTATACCGCCTTCGTTATTCTAAAGATGGGTGAAGGCGAAAACAATAGAGAGTTCAAAAGTCGATATTATCGAATACGAAAACGTGGTTCAAAGACGACCGAATAATTTCAATAGAATTTTCAAGGCAGTCATGGATGAAATTCTAAGGAGAAAGTTCAACTACATCCATCCACGTAGTTTGATATATAAAAAAAAAGCGAACCAAAGTGCAATAGGTTGATCAGACCATCATGCACCGGTTCTGATTTGACAGTATGTTAGTGGGAGCGACCCAATAAGATACGTCATGATCAAGCTTGATAAGAAAATAAGCTTGCAAAATTTATGCTAAGTTAGCAAAAATAGTCAAAGTATAAGTAAGGAACCATGATAAAGAAGAATTAAATAGTCCTAGATTTTAAAATCAAGTCTTGTCCAAGTCCTTGGTTGGCTAGACGGATTAGGTCCTCTAGATTCTAGGATCTAAATAAGCTTGCTAATATAGATCACTAGGTCAAAGGGGTTGCTAGTTCATAAGGCTAGTTCATAAGGCATTCTACCCAACTTAAAGAATTAAACTAATGGTGTGATAGGTCCAGCAATCAAGATAAAGTGCAAGGTTAAGCATGTAAGGATTTACGTAGAACAAAAATCATATATCGGGTTGAAAGAATCGAGTCGAGGTCGAGTCTCATCTCAAGTTAAAAAAGTATATTGGTTTCACGGTAGGGATTAGAGTCCAGTCATTTTGACCCGAAAGTCGCAATATGAAATTAGAGTACAAGGAGACGTATTTTAGTGGCACGTGATATACCTACATGAAGGCGGGCTCGTCTAGGTCTTACATATAAGAGTTATAGGAAGGAAAAGTCTACTGTTGTGCTCCAAATATCAAAGTTACGATAGGGACACCAAAGAACTTAAAGTAGAAAGTGGGAGATAATGAGATAATGATTAACGAACCAAATAAATGATCGAGCTAAAGCATGAAATAAAGATAACTTAGATTCTAACAAATCAAGGTAAAATAAATTAGGAGTACAGTTTCTAGGAATATGATAGCCACTTAGATGGTGTATGATCAAGGAACAATCCAATCATTTCTCAAGTTTTAAATGATTAGATGGTCATGACAAAAGATCTAGAATTGAGGGAAGGTCGAGTAAGTCAAAAGATATGTTCATCGGTTTGGTCGATGACTAACTATACTTGTGTATATGCAATATCATAATCATAGGTGGCATGGCAATCTAATGTACAATACTTCTATCTCACTAGGGTAACCTTCCTTGCTTCTTGGTCCTCTACCAATATGATCTAATCTAAATTTCAAGTTCCTCGAAGTTTCTCAATAAAATTTTCGAGATACCCCACCAAAATTTCTAATTATCTCAAGCTACCAAGTCTAGTCAAAATTTAAATTCCTAATCAATCTCGAAATAGTCCTTGTATATTGCAAATTGAACATACTACCCTCTTTTTTTTCTTTTTTTCACCAAAATTTAAATAATCCATAATCAAGGCTTTAAATTTGAAATCTAAATAACTCTATAAATCATAGATCATATGAAAAAATTTGAAATTTAAATTTTTTTTCCATCATCTCTTTAAAATTTAATAAACTTTATAGATCGTACGCGCAATTTAAAACCTCAAGTTCTCTCCCTTCTAAACTTTCATTTCTCTAGTCATCTAGAATTTTCCTAATTTAAACTCTTTAAATAATCTCGAGATAAACTCTATTATATTACAATCTAAACTTAAGTTAACCGTAAATCAAGTGTCACAATATAAAAACTTAAATCATAACTATTTCACAATTTCAAAATTCATAAAAATTTGCTTTCCAGCTATCCTCTTGTGTATACCACCTTGTAAATTTAAAGTAAAATTTCAGCTATCCTTTGATGGCGGTAATATGCTACTACCCAACTTGGAATTTACTAATCCTTATGATCATATCTCTAGAAAAATAAATTTCTTTATACTCAAATATAACCTCAACGGATATTAATTCTCAATGCAATCTATCTAGCCATGTGTTTAACCTATGGGCATATATTAGTGTAGTCATCTTACTAAACACGAAACTAAGAAATTTACGGTAGAAGGAGTCAAGCAAGATGCAATTCAAGGAGGTCGAACGAGAGTTAGAAATTTGAAGTCAAGGAAGGATGTCAAGTAGGTGGATGAGATTCTAGACTCTAATCCTATATTGTAGGCCCGTTCGGTACAGTCATGTAACCGAAATGGCAAACTGACCTGCATGGGCCACCACAAAAATATGTAACGCTCCAGTCCCAAATACTTGAGACTAGATACGTATCATGCCAGCTGTATACATAAGAAATACATGGACCTCGTATGTATACATAAGCTGTAAATGTAGTAATCCAAGACAACTAAATTTCATCCACAATGATAAATAATAATATAAAAGCAACTTTGAGTTTATCATATACACAATAGTCGGGCGGAGATAAAGTCCACTACCAACCAAATTAAATAGAGAAGAAATATACAAAGAAAGTAATTGGTCGAGCGAAGCAAATGACGAGTCCAAAAGCAATCATCACGAAGGATAGAGCGTAAGACATGGCCTTAGCTAGAGCACCTGCAAGAAATTATGAAAATACACACCTGGGGAAAAACTAGGTCCTCAGAGGGACGTAATAAGACACATAATATCATGCTAATAAACTGAATAAATAAGCTCAACAGAAAAGTATGCATGAGTAAAGGTTCCTAACCATTCTATGTGACATGCATTTTGAGGACAACGTTCTACGCAGGGGATGTAACGGATTCATGCAAGCAAGTAATAGAGAGTGGCCAGCAAGTAGCGCTCATCCGAGACGCTATAGACCTGGCAAGAAGGTAGTGCTCATGAGAGTCACCCTCGGCCCAAAATTGTGTGTAAAAATAAAATATAGCCCCTACGCTAATAACTGTCCCCTCCCCCCAATGATACTATACAAGCGTCGACTCCACGACACTGTTTAATCCTTAATAACTGCCAAAGTCTTCTACACCATCTATTAGCAGTTATATTCTAACGCATGCACACGGGGGATCAGCCTACACGCAAGTGACCCCTACATGATACTCACAACTCTTACACACAACTCGTGTACAATCGTGACAAGTCAATGAGACACACTAAATTTGACGGTAGTCCCTTAAATCTAAGTCAATTATATAAAATATAATAATTTGCATTTACATATAATTTAAAAAGAAACAACTAAAATATGCATGATATTGAGCAGAAAATTTAAACAGTAAAGGCAAGGTGTCTTGCCTGATGAGTCGCCTGGTGTGGTGCCGAGTGCGGTGCAATAATCTGGCAAGTTTCAGTTGTCCAATAGCCATGTTCGGTGTGTAATGGTTCGAGGTTGCTGAAAAATAGGAAAACATGATTTAGTCATAAGTAAGTGTGACAACTAGCGGGGATTTGAGGAGAAGGGTATTTATTTTTAGAAAAATATTCATACCACTTGAAAATATCTTTTATTAACCAAAAATAATTCTTAATAGCTACTTGAAAATAATCGATATACATAGATATACCATTTTTTTAGGAAACCACATTTTTATTATATATCTAGATAAATACTTGAAGAAAACAAAAATCCTTTTTAACCTAAATTGTAAGTTCGTAAAAAATATAAATTTTGGTAGAAAAACTATATTTTATTAGCTAGATAAGTATTTGAAAATAATACTAAAATTTATTTTATAATTTTGAAAGCTACATTTATATTTTTAGTAAAAAAATTTGTATAAGAAATTAAATGCTAAAAATGATAAACCCTATTTTTATACATATTTGTAAATGTTTATACTTATTTATTTCTAGTTTCTATTAATAAGAAAAAATAATATCCTTAATAACAATAATCAATAATAATAATAATAATAAAATAATTATAACAACACCTATATTACTGCTGTTCCACTCGAAAGAAGGAAAAAAAATCAGAAGTGTGAGAGAGAGAGAGGAAGAAAGAGATGGGAAAGGGTTTCCTCACCGAGGGAGGAGGCGGCGCAAGGAGGGGTTTCCGGTGGGTTCCGGCAGAGTGGATCACCGGAGCTGGGCGCTCAGCGGAGGCGCCCGGCTTCGAGAAGACGGCGGCGGTGGTGGCTCTTGATGGCTGCGGCGGTGGAGAGGAAGTCGGAGGGTGGTGAACGCGGCGGTGCGGTCCACCTGAGAAGATGGCGGCGGAGCAGTCGTGTGGTGGCCGGAGCTGGCGGCGGCCGATCCACGTCGGAGGACCTTCGCAGCGGAGGCGAGGTGGAGAAGAGGGTTTCAGTTGTGGTGGAGCGGCCGGCAGTCAGTCGACGGAGCTCGGGGTGGCGCGCCATGGAGGAGCCGGAGCGGCGCTGTGGTGCGCCAGAGGCGGCTGGCTGTCGCGGCTGAGGGTGGGCGCGGTCAGGCGCAGCGTGTTCGTGGAGGCGGCGGCGACGGTCCTCCATCGGCGGCGGCGATGCAGCCTAGCACGGTGGCCGGAGAGCAGGGACGCGGGCACGGGGACGGCGGCGACCGCGGATAGGTATGGGTTCTGCTACACCTTCCTCTATTTGTTGTGGCGTTGATGGTTACACTAGTGGTGGTGGGTCGGGAAGTTGGTCATACCGGAAGGAGAAGAAAGTTTGGCGGTGGTCGGCCGTACAGGTTGTGGTGGCCCGAGGTGGTAGGTATGTTGGTGATGGCTGTGGATCCGTCCATTGACGGGGATGATGAGGGTGGTAATGGATGGGCTTGTAGTCGTGACAGGGTGGCTATGGTGGCGGCAATGGTGGTGTTTGTGTCGAGATTAGGATTAGGTTTTGGCGTATCGGGTTGTGTCCTGCGTGACACGGGAGAGTGTAGATGTCCGGGGTTGTCGGACACGGAGAAATAGTGTATATGTAATTATGGAATAAGATGGACGGAAGGGAACACGGACACGGTGCACGGGGTTGAGAATTATTTGTGGAGAAATTTATAAAAGTTGGAGGAGTACCTACCTATTTATAGGATGTGGGAATTCCCAATTGGATAAAGATTGGGATTGTTTAAATCCCAATTAGATAGATTCCATACTAATTTAAATAATTTACTTCAATCAAATCCAATCTAAATCTAGTTTAAATCCAAATAAATCCAATGGATAAATCATTATCCTTATTTCAAACTATTTAAAATAATTTAAATCAAGATTTTAAATTGCCATAATAATTTCAAAATATGATTTCCAAAAATACTAATAATAATAATATAATTTAGAAAATTATATTATTATTTTAAAATAAACTAATAAATAATTATGAAACATTTATCTATGACCAAATAATATTTACATAAATATATGCTTCCAAAATAAAATTTTATAAGAATATTATTTATTATTATAACTGTCTAAAAAGACTTCTCATAAATAAATCATGAATTTAGAAATTTTGGTAGCTGAAAATAATTATTATATATATTATTTTGAATTGATACAAAATAGAAAAAAATATTTTTAAAAGAAATATGTACGCTCGCACATATTCGTACTCGTCGAGCAATTTCGAAAATCAAAATTTCGTGCGTACAATACGACTATGCGACGTACATTACAAAATTTTAAATCAGTACCAAAAATTAAAAAAATACAGTAAAAATTTAAGGGTTTTACAATACTAATTAAAATAAATAAAAATTAACTTTTTATTTGAAACCCAAATAAATCAATTACTATTATTAAAATCAAAAATTTTATTTTCTCAAAAATCGGGAAGTAGAGTTACAAATGAATCGAGTATTTCGACCCTTTCTTGATAAAATTGTGGTAGTCTTTATTGACGATATTCTCATCTACTCGAAAGATAGGGCACAACATGCATAACATCTACGGGCCGTGCTCCAGACATTTCGAGAGAATGAGTTGTATGCAAAGCAGAGTAAGTGCGAATTTTGGCTAAGCAGCGTATCCTTTCTTGGTCACATCATTTTGTCCGAAGGCATTCCAGTTGATCCGAAGAAAGTGAAAGCTGTTGCTGATTGGAAGCGGCCTGCGTCTGCTAGTGAGATTCGAAGCTTTCTTGGTTTGGCGGGATACTATCGATGCTTCGTGAAAGACTTCGCGAAGATTGCATCGCCATTGACTCGCCTAACTCAAAAGGGAGTCGTGTATGAGTGGTCGAATTACTGTGAAGCTTCCTTCTAGGAGCTAAAACAACGACTAATTTCGGTCCCTATACTCGCACTTTCGGATGGGCCAGAGGGTTTTTAGATATTCAGCGATGCTTCAGGCCAGGGCTTGGGATGTGTATTCATGCAGCGAAATAAGGTGATATCCTTCGCCTCCAGACAGTTAAAGCCACACGAGAAGAACTATCCTACGCACGACTTGGAGTTAGCGGCGATTGTGTTCGTGTTGAAATTGTGGCGTCACTATCTATATGGCGTGGCGTGAGCGATCTATATCGACCACAAGAGCCTCAAGTATCTCTTCACCCAGAAGGAATTGAACTTGCGACAGAGGCGCTGGCTCGAACTGATCAAAGGCTATGACTTGACGATCGACTACACTCCGGGCAAGGGTAATATTGTGGCGGACGCTCTGAGTCAAAAATATCTTGCCTCGCTATCCATCAACGGCAGACTACTACAAGATCTAAAAGAAATAGGTATCGACCTCCGGGTTCGATTCATGGATGTACGGTTGGCGCAGCTGCAGTTAGAGCGGAGTTTGCTGGAAAAGATCATGGCCGCTTAGAAGGATGATCCGTACCTGAAGAAAATACGCGAGCGAATTTCGACAGGTAGTTCGACCGACTTTACGGAAGATAAGACCGGCGTGCTGAGATTCAATGGCCGACTATGTGTTTCGGATGATTCAGAACTACGAAAGGAGATAATGTCGGAGGCGCATTATGCGAAATATACCTTGCATCCAGTCACTACCAAGATGTATAAGGACCTCCGCACGACCTTCTGGTGTCACGAAATGAAGAGAGATGTGGCGCTCTTCGTGTTGCAATGTATGGCCTGTCAACAGGTGAAAGCTGAGCATCAGTGACCGGGCGGGGAGCAGAACCTTGCTATTCCAGAGTGGAAATGGGATCACGTCACTATGGATTTTATTGTTGGCCTGCCGAAGACACCACGGGGGAACGACGCCATCTGGGTCATCGTCGATCGATTAACCAAGTCAGCACACTTTATTGCCATCAAAGTTACTTGGAGCATTGATCGCCTGGCACAGATTTACCTTGATGAGATATTACGGCTGCACAGAGTTCAAGTATCCATCGTCTCTGATCGGGATTCACGGTTCTTGTCGCGATTCTGGAGTAACCTTCAGTCGGCGTTGGGTACCAAGTTGTAGTTCATCTCAGCTTACCATCCTCAGACCGACGGCCAAACGAAACGCGTTAATCAGATTCTCGAAGACATGCTACGACAATGTGCAATTGACTTCAAATCAAGCTAGGACGTCCACCTACCGCTGGCAGAATTTGCATACAATAATAGCTACCAGTCCAGCATCCAAATTGCGCCGTATGAAGCTTTGTACGACCGGAAGTGCAGATCGTCCATTTGCTGGGATGAAGTCGGGAAACGGCAGATACTCGGCCCGGAGCTGGTGGAACAGACTGTGAAAAAGGTCAAGCTAATTCAAAAAAGACTGAAGATTATACAGAGTCGGCAAAAGAGCTACGTCGACACCCATCGAAGACCGCTTGAGTTCCAGGTGGGAGATCACGTGTTCCTGAAGGTGTCGCCTATGCGAGGAGTTACTCGGTTCGGCGCGAAGGAAAAGTTGAGTCCGAGATTCGTTGGGCCGTTCGAAATACTCGAGCAGGTCGCCCCAGTGGCCTATAAAATTGCCCTACCACTGGCGCTCGAAGGTGTGCACAATGTCTTTCACGTCTCTCACACTACAACAAAAAACCCTTTTAATGACGGCTAAAAATTGTCATTAGTGACAAACCATGACGCTTTTTTTCCACAGCAACCGTTATAAAAACGGGTGTTATAAATATTTTTTAAAAGCATCATAAAATAACCGTCATGAATAGTTTCTATAAAAGTGTTATGAATAGTTAATATATAGTGCACAATTCAGAACAATTTTAAAACGTCATGAATAGATAATATGTACAGGCTCAATACAGCACATTTATAACACTTTATACTATTCAAATTAGCACATTTATAATGCTCTATACTGCACAGTATATATTACATTCCAAAAACTTAACATTATATATCACCATCTTTATTACATTTCTCAAAATAGAGTACATATCAACATCTTCATTACATTGAATATCCAAATACAGAATGTACCCAAAAAATAGGAATAAATCTCTCTTTTGCTAACCAAATTATTAGAAATATTTACTTATGTAGATTCTGACCATGGATCTTCTCTCTGCCATCTCTTGAAGATATCGGGAGTCCCAAAGAGAAGTAGTGTCGCAGCTGAGCGACGACTTGGTGCTGCTGCAGCCGGCGAAGTCGTGGGAGAGCCTCAATCCCTTACTCTCGTCTGAACCCTCACCAGCGCCATCAGTACATCTACTACAGATAGAAACTAACTCCTCTTGGCCAGCATCTCCACAGATATCACAGACTATGACCTACAACCATATTGTATTTGGAAAGTCACACTTCAAATAGGAATAGCATCATGAAAGGGTAGAAAATTAAGTTGCATACATTACTCTGCAAGCTGGAAGACAGATGGAGAAATCACCATTATCAGAGGATTAAGGTATAATAAAGTAGCTTGCAATAAAGTAAGGAACCTGCAGGGGCTTTTTCCACCAACTGCAAATAGATATCTCATACAGCTGCAAAGTGCAGCAAAAACCAGTAGCGAACAATGAACTTCCAATAGTCCTCCGCTGCAATGACAAATGAACTTAACCCACTTATGTAACAGAATAATGACATATCCTTCAAATTTTTTTAATAAGTCTTTTACTTGCTAGAGTAGCTTAATAAGAGAGAAGGAAAAATGACAAAGGAAAAAAGAAAATAGAAAAAAATCTTCAACTGGAACCAGAAAAACTAATAGGCGAATAGTCTTTAAGACCTTGAAGAGTACAACACGCCCCTTCTGAGCTTTTCTAAGTTTAAATTTCATAAGTACGGCATAAAATAGAAATCAATAATATATTAAAAAGTGTCAGCAACCAAACATCAGAAATCTAGTGTACATCTTCAGGACATTGGTACAGCAGCTGTAACCTAATATTCATTGAAAAAAAACATTGACAAATGACACCATGAATAAGAACAACAGAAGATTAGTCTAACTGTAGAACATTGCACAATTTTAGGGCATTGGTAGCTTATGAAGAGCAGAAATTGTTAGGTAGCTCAAGAAAATTCCTCACAAGAACTGAATGTCATAATCGACAGGATCTTAATTTGTGCATATGAGAACAAAACTATTCCCATAAACTTGTCCAAAAATCAACTGAATGAAGACTTATAAAAGTGATAACAGGAGCTTACATAGAAGTTTGCAATAATAACCACCAAGACGAGACATGGTGCTGGCATCCAGAAGAAAGCAATATGAAGAAAGTCGCGTTCTGAAACATCTCACGCAACCTTTGCTGGCCATGTTGCCTGAGCGGGCATGATAATGCCTACAATCACACCAAACAAACCAAGTGCACTACCAAAGATTTCAATCACCAATATCTTCCACAAAGAGTGAGGAATTCTGGGCATCAAAAAGTGCACAGCTGCTTCCAATTATTCCAACACAAAGCCTGGGAAGAAAGATCAAATTGTTATCTAAATCAATGTGAACCACAGTGAAAGACAACAGAGGTCAACAAGAAGTACAAATAACATACCCACAAACAAGATTTATAAGATGCCCTTTTCCAAAATTTAAAGGTGATTTGGCAGAAATGTGGAATTTTTGGATCGATCAAGAGAGTGTGAGCCTACTACTGGGCACTTCATATTTCATATTAATGTAAGGACCAGAGGTTCATACATTTCATCACATACTCAAACATGACCTGTGTTGTTGCACGAATATGGATACGAATAAGGACACAATGTGGATACAGGACACATTTTCGTGCAATACAATAGTAGCTGCCTATGTTGTTGACACCACTTTTTTTGGTCTGCGCAACATAGAACATGACATGTATTTCCAGGCCTAGAATCACTCTTTAGTGTATGATCGAGAACTGTGATTCCTACAGAGCCCAACCAAGACTCTTTAACACATTCAAAAAATCTAATTTGGATGACTAGAAGGGAAACCCATGACATATAAAGTAAAAAAATTGACTGTAGAGCCACTGTGAATATCCAAAACACTTGACTCAAACTAAACTCAAAACTTCTCCCATAGTGAATTCAGATATCTATAGCAATACCCGTATGCAATGGGAGCAGATTCTGATAGTACACGACTCTCTTGGACAAATATACACTCCACATAGTTTGTGTCTAATATACATCAATATCACAAAGGAAAGAATTAAATATGCTCTGCCTTGTAATATATTTGAACAATAGGAACTTGGAAGGACTTATTCTAGTTAACATCTATTAGAAGATTCACACAGGAGATATAATGAATATTTAAACAGCAGAACCTTCTCTATCTTTTTCCCCCAAAAAAACTGAATATGGAAACATTGAAATGAATATTTAAACAGCAGAACCTTCTCTCTTTTTTTCCCCAAAAAAACTGAATATGGAAACATCTGTCAATTTTGGACAATTAAAATTTTGTAACATCCAGCAGAAATATCAGTCATCTTTACCTCTTCTGATAATCTGATTGAGACATGGACACCAGTTTGCTATCTATCTGCTCTGTTTACTCTCCAATAAATAGAAGGACAATTAAAATTTTGTAACATCCAGCAGAAATATCAATCATCTTTACCTCTTCTGATAATCTGATTGAGACATGGACACCAGTTTGCTATCTATCCGCTCTGTTTACTCTCCAATAAATAGAAAAACACATCATATAGAAAAGCATATAGTAACACCAGAAAAGAGAAATGTGTTGTGAAATTTTGGGCAGGAAAAAAAGAAGCCTCCTAGATTAACACCAGAAATAAGAAATGTGTTATGATATTTGGGCAGCATAGAGCACCCAAGAAGTACCCCGGAGAGCAACATCACAATGCTGATGTTATCAACGTCGAAAGAGAAGAGATGAAACGAAGGACTCCCTGCAAGTTCAATAACAAATAAACTTGACTAAATGTAAAGGAATACATTTTGTACCAAGAAAATATACATACTCCTGCAATACCCCAATCTAACACATCGATTTTAAAAAAGAAACACATGTTTCACTTTGTCCGAAGTCCACCCTACCACTAGGTTCTAAATTATATACTTCAAACCTATTTGCTTCCATATAACAAATATATCATCTCCCCAATGTAAACAATAAAATGTTGGCTAAATTATCTTAATGGCACCCCAACTATAGCGCTCAGTTGTTTTTTGCATCTTAACTTTCCACTATTAAAAAACTTCATAAATTGCTCTTTTAAACCACCCACTACAACAAAAAGACCTATTAATGACGCTCGACAAGGAGTTTTAATGACGGTTGATACATAAGCGTTATTAAGTTGAAAAATACCTTTTTCTATGACGGTTTGGGCTAATTTTGGGCTTTTTATAACGTTTATAAAATAAAGCGTTATTAATATTTTAGAGCGGTGGCAAACTTGTAATATTTTGCAAACTTATTAATATTAAACGTTCTACTCCTTCCATTTCCCCTCTCCTCCTCCTCTACCTCTTCCTCCGCTCCCATGCTCAGAATTAGGGTTCGCACCATGACCTGCTCAACGAACGCCTCCTCCTCGACGCCGACGAGGTGGGAGCAACCATCCCGCCGACCTTCCGGTCGCTGCACCACTACTTCGACTCCTTCCGGTCGCTGCACTACTAGTTTTTTCATTTTGCAAACCATTTTCCCCTCCCCTCTCTCTCATCTCGAGCTCTGTGGCTCCTCTCTGGCTCGACGATGAGTTGCACCGCTTGGTAAACTCTCTCTCTCTCTCTCTCTCTCTCTCTCTCTTTATTCTAATTTTTAGGGTTTTTGCTACTATTCCCCCAAAAGTTCGGCCATGTCAGGTGTCGTGTGAACCGAGAAGGTGGGGACTCGATCAACTCGTCGCCTTCAAGCCCTCGGCCTTTGTCCCTTTGAATGACCCCGACCTCCGCCCTAAGTCCAAGGAATGGATCGACCACAAGACCCCTGACGAGCTCGAAGACCTAGATGACGACCTCGGTGATGATGGATTCCTTGATAACTACAAGTTTCATGAGCTCCAACTATAACTAAACCCTTTTTTCTAGGGTTAGGGTTTATTATTGATTTTGTTTTTCTTGTTCTAGGAAGAAGAAGCTGGCGGAGATGAGGGAGGCGGTGTGGGTAGCGAGGTTCGGGTCGATGCTGCCTTCGAATCGGAATTTGTTAAGGAGGTCTTCCAGGCGCCTGTTAATGTCTGGGTCGTCGTCTTCCTCAACAAGTATGGGTAATTTGTTTTACAATTGATCATTCACTTATTAGGTTATGGTTATGTGATATTTGTCCTTTAATTTCCATTTCCTGCACATAGTCTAACTCTTTATGGGTATTGCTTGGCAAGGATAATTGTAACGACACAGATCCGAGAAATTAGGCAGATGATAAAGAGAACATTAACAACTTACCTGTTTGTACATTGGGCAAGGTCTGGCTTTAAATTTTGCTTTCTAGATACATAATATATATATTAGTAGAAGGTATAAGATAATAGAGGGATGCCATCTGGCTGCATTGTCAACAAATGTGGAAATTATGTAGGAACTATTGCTCTTGATAATTAGAATAGGTTATGGAATAGTTTTAGAATCCAGCTTACATACTTTGTTGAGTTTCTTTCTTTGTTTAGACCCACTAAACGTACAAACCTGCTAACGATAAGAATGCAGGAAACGAGGTTATGAATTTTGGAAATCTAGTGTCCTTAACTTTTTGTTTCATCAGAGATGTGTCAAACTGAACTGTGAAATTGTTTTTCGACTTGGTCTTGATCTTTTCTTCTTCATTGTGATGTCTTTAAAGTTTAAACCCATAAGTTACCTTTATAGTTAAGCCTGTAAATGCTTTAAACCTAGGATTCCAGTTGGCAGTTTTCCCTAATAGGGAATTTCATCTCATGTGAATGGCTTCTTTAAAGATAGGGTAAGTTCTACCCTTTCTAGATTAGACATTCATTTACCGAGTTATAAATATCTGCCAATAATAGATTTATAAATACCCATTGGGTACAGATTTCATGAAAACTTGTCAGTTGCAAATCTTGAAGACAATTTATTACTTTGTGATTGCTTCACAGATTATACTCATTGTTTTTGCCCATGCATAGAGGGTGTCCTTTGGTGCGACAGTTGCTTTGAACTTGGATCTTGGAGGAGTGGGTTTTGTCACGCAGAAATGACCTCTCCATTCTTTGGGGGTAACACCTCGTACATTTTGACCCTCCGAAGACCTTACTTTAGCGGAGACTCGTGGCAGAGGATGCCCTTTTACTATTGCCCAGTCATAAGATAAGAGGATTGTCCACTTCATTGTTAGGACAAAGAAAAATTATCATCTGTTGACACATGCTATTATATAACTAATATATAAGCCCAGGCCAAAGCACTAATGGGTAATAATCCACTTTAGAGGAACCAATTGTGGATAATCACCAAAGGAGAAGGACTAACTGATCTGGGCTGTATTTAATTGGTGTTACATCTTGTTTTAACTCGAATGCGTTATTCTGCTTCTGCCATACTACTCTTGAGTATGCTTTGTAGCAAATATATGTGCATATCATTGGCATATTATTTATTGCTGCGCCGATGTCAGTATACTTTTGTTTTACATTTCTCCAAGAGAAATTCCAGCTGAAACTTGTACTAGCATTACAGGATACTGTTACAAATCCAGTGTCTATTATTTAATAATCTGTCCAGCTGTCACAAATGCTCCACTCATAAGGCCTAGTTTGGGATTGCTGCTACTTCTCAAGAAGTGGCAGCAGAAGCATCTTTTGACAGCAGCGTCCAAGACAGCAGCGTGCAAACTGCTTCCAAAAGCTGCCTCAAGAGTCAAGATTGAACTGACTTTCCAATTTCTTTTAATAAGCAGTTGTTACGAAACAGATTTTGGAACTGCTTTTCAAAAAAAAGAAGTAGAAGCAGCCAAGATAGCAATCCCTAACCCAGCCTAAGTTTGTAGAAAATTGCAGAATTTGTGTTTCCGAATCCTTTAAATAGCCTTGGTATAACTAGTAAGTTTTACTTGCACACTTTCTACTTTATTATCTTAACATATTATGAGCTAGTAGCTTTTGGATTCTATTTGCACAAATTTGATAAAGAGTCCTCTTTATCAAGGTGCTGAAGACAAGTTGTAGGGCGCCAAGTCCTTGTTTGTTATTATATGTTACTTTTCGTAATTCAATTTACATCACTTGTATTTCTTTTTTCATATCATCTCTGCCCTTAATTTCTCTCTCCCTAAATCATATTGATAGTTCAAATGCAATAATTGTTGATGGGACTGTTGTTGGAGAAGAAGCCGTGGATATAAAATCTGGAAGTGAAATTATTTCAGGGCGTGAGAAAGGTCAGATATTTATTTATGTTGTTTTCTGTCAACCTACTTTATTACTGAAAGATAAGTGATCTTATTAATTGTTTGTTAATCATGTTATCCCACAATTAAATGGGAGATACTTGATAATTTCCCATTTCAGGATCAAATTCCTTTGCTTAGAATTTTTATCATTCGTCGCATCCCTGTAAGAGTCCTTACTCCTTAGGATCAGAGTGTTCCTTGGCATTATCGTTCAAGTTACTACAAGAGTCCTCAGAAACATAGTGGTTAGCATTTTGTTTATTTTCTCCATCCATTCTATGGAACATTGAGAAGTGAGCAAACTTAGTTTTTTCTAGTGCTTGATTTATTAGTAATACTTTTTTCTTCTTCTTTGCTTTCAGGTTAGTTCACAGCTCATAAGCAATGCCTGCACTGACGCACTTTCTACAGAGAAGGTGATAGATTTTGACAAACCCATAACCATCTTCGGTTTTGGGATTTTCTTGGTCGACTTTAGAAGGATTATCATACTGGCAAAATCTGGCATCACGAGTGCATAACCAGTGAATTGAGTATTATGTGTATATATATTTCTTAACCATTTCCATGTCTGTAGCCTTTAGTCTAAAATAGAAATTCAACGTAAAACTTATTTTTGTCACATGTGTTTCCGCTTTGACTCTGATCACACCGGCAGCCAACTTCTGTTGACAATATTACTTCTCAGCTTTCACCTTGGGCATATGTCTTGTTTGAATATATTTTTATATGGACTGATTTGGTTGTCTTCTCTTTTTCTCAGGATTTCACTGGTGTTCTGGCTGTCGTTGATCTTTCATAATTATTGGTTATGTGGCCAAGTTTTGATGTGGACAATTTTCGTAGTTGTAAATATATATATATATATATATATATATATATATATGTATTTGGATATTCTATTTTGAGAATGTAATGAAGATGTTGATATGTACTCTATTTTGAGAAATGTAATAAAGATGGTGATATATAATGTTAAGTTTTTGGAATGTAATATATACTGTGCAGTATAGAGCGTTATAAATATGCTAATTTGAATAGTATAAAGTGTTATAAATGTGCTGCATTGAGCCTATACATATTATCTATTCATGACGTTTTAAAATTGTTCTGAATTGTGCACTATATATAAACTATTCATAACGCTTTTATAGAAACTATTCATGACGGTTATTTTATGACGCTTTTAAAAAACATTTATAACACCCGTTTTCATAACGGTTGCTGTGGAAAAAAAAGCGTCATGGTATGTCATTAATGACGCTTTTTAGCCGTCATTAAAAGGGTTTTTTGTTGTAGTGACCTTTCGTTAATTTTGAAGCACATTGAGACCACTTTAAAATAATATTTGACAATCCAAATATTTAAATTGCGCTTTTGTACTACAAGATATACTTTTAAAGTGGTCTCGATGTGCTTGAAAATTAACTAAATGTACTTCAAAAGAGCAATTTATGAAGTTGGGGTACCAAAATCGAGCAATGAAAAGTTAAGGTGCCAGAAACGACCGAGCGCTATAGTTGGGATACCATTAGGATAATTTAGCCTAGAATGTTTTAAACTTCAAAAATGTGTCTCAACAAGAAAGAAGCTTCCCTAAAACATATAGAATCGAGAATCTTAATCATTTACCTCTCCGAGCAGAATAGACATTGCCTAACCAATTTTAACATGCAGAAATAATGGATGTTTCTACTGGCACAGGAAGAACCACACATGCAAATAAATGGATAATAATGCATCAACAAACTAAATCTTATCCCATTGAAATTGGTTCAGCTATGCAGCACGATCTTATAAAGAAAAGCAAATCAAAGTCCATTATATTCTGTATTGGCATTAAAAGGGCAGCTTATAAAAACTGCAAATACAGATCATGTTTGTGGTTGCTTTATATTGGATCGGCCATGAACAACAGAAGATGCAACCAATGGATAGTGCACAATTCTTCACCTCCAAAATTTTGAACATCAGAAGATGAACAACTGAGGGGGTGGTAAGTGTATGAGAACATCTTCTTCACCAATGGATCATAACATCTTCTTTTGTTGATATTAATAACTGCTTAAAAAACTAAAATAGTTAAGGATATTAAGTTGCATTTAAGCCTTTTTTAATTATAATTTTCATAGGAAAAAAAAGGTTGGGTGTTTGAAAAGTATCAGAAAAATTGGAAGGATCCAAAAGTAAATTCTTGAATAGATGGGGAAAATTATTTTTCTCCTTAATTTCTTTTTTCTTGAATATGTTTGATTCTTTTTCTTCGAGAATATGTTTGAATAGATGGGGAAAATTTCTTTTTATCCTTAAATTCTTGCGGGCCAAGTCTATTCCAGTGACATAGCTTAGATCGGTAGCCATCGAGAGAGCCTAACATACCTGACCGATGTTGGTGTGGAGACCACGCATGAACCGGCATCAGTCGTACGTTCCCTGCACTCCACCATCACCATGGTAGGATCGAATCCCATACCAACGCTCTGTCCTTCCTCTAATTCTTGATGCGCGCATGGCCCACTCCTCTTGAATGCTTTCAGGTTCCCATCGCCCAGAGCTGATCAACACTGGCTCGAAAAAGCGAAGGGAAGGGGGACATGCATCGATGGGCTGTGCACACAAGTACGTAACACTCGCATGTGATGGTCCCAGAACGAATGTCTACTTAGCCGACTTTAAGAGGAGGGTTTTATATCTAGTGTTAGGGTTTTGGAGTTGGGGGAAAGGAAGGAAAAGAAGAGGAGGAGAGGAGGGTATTGCTAAACTAGAGTTAGGGTTTTAGATCTATGGGATTTTGGAGTTTGGGGAGAGGAGGGAGAAGAAAGGATCGGAGAAGGAGAAGACCAGAACCAGAGGGAGAGAAAAAAATTTTGTTGAAGCGCGGGATTTTGTCAAAAAAATGAACTTAACAAATATTACAAGTTTGCCACCGCTCTAAACTATTAATAACGCTTTGTTTTATAAACGTTATAAAAAGCCCAGAATTAGCCCAAACCGTCATAGAAAAAAGGTATTTTCAACTTAATAACGCTTATGTATCAGCCGTCATTAAAACTCCTTGTCGAGCGTCATTAATAGGTCCTTTTGTTGTAGTGTCAGCTGCGGAAGTACGTGCACGATCCTAGCCACGTGGTAGATTTTGGTCAGCTGGAGTCTGACTTATCCTACGTTGAAGAGCCATTTCAAATCTTAGAGCGCAAGGATAAGCTGCTGTGAAGTCGAGTGATCCCTCTTGTTCGTGTACTCTGGAGGAACCATGCGACGAAAGAGTCGACTTGGAAACTCGAGTCAGAGATGAAGGAAAAGTTTCCTTCATTATTTTCATAGAGGTAGGTTCTGTTCTTAAGTTTCGAGGACGAAAATTTTTTGTTGGTTATGGTGTAGTGCCCTGTAATGCCCCGCTCCGCACGAGGCATTTGGTTGGCTTGTTGGATGGGATCAGAATATTGGACCGTGACTTGTGTTGGAGATCAAGAGAGTTGAGACTGATGCAGTCTTTCTTAGCTGGCTAGATGGAATGGGTATTGGAACGTGGCTCGCTGGTGGAGCTACGTTTAGTAGGATTGGAGCAGGAAGACTGTTATGCAAGGCAAGTAGAACTGTCCTCCTTCCTTCTTATTCCTGCATGCTTAATAAATGGAATAACGTGATACTGTAAATTGTCCCTAAATGTTCCATGTCTTAGTTGATGAATAATAGAGATGCCTATGTTGAGAATTATTGAAAAAAATAAGACATGAATGTTGAACTGCTGACTGAATCACACTCGAACTGCTAATATAACTTGATGCCTATGTTGAGAATTATTGAAATGAATAAGACATGAATGTTGAACTGCTGACTGAATCACACTCGAACTGCTAATATAACTTGATGCCTGAGAATGAATTAATAATGTCCCTGTTGCTTAATGTCGATGAAATGAATGAATACTTGAGTAATGAGATGCTATGAGAATGCTACATGAGTAATAAACTGGCTGTGCTATTAACACAAAGAATTGAAAGAAATACATCAATCATGTACATTCTACATAACTGTTAACGTTGCCTGTTCCTTATAAGCAATAAAAGAAAGAATACTGTCCCTATGAAATGAATAAAATGTTGCAGGTCCTATCGAGATGAATGAAATATTATTTGTTTCCTTCAGAAAGGAATGATATGAGAAATGTTGCAATGAAGCAATGAATGAGAAATGATGAGACTTGGGATCGTCGAGATCACTAAGTGGAATGATGAGAATATTGAAAATGATGAGTCGTTGAAAACGACATAGATGAGTTGAATGATACACTGTTGCCTTTAGTTATTTCAATATTTTACCACTTGCTTTATGATCACGATCGAGTCGGACACGCATTCGCATGGTCAGCGACAACTTGTATACAAGGGGGTGACTACTTCCGCGGACGGTACCCCAGGACGTTAGGGGGACCAGTCCGACCATGGGGGAAGTGTAAACGTACTTTAAGGGTACGTGGTATCGGGACATTCCATTCGAGCTCGTAACCTGGTGGAATGGCGTGCTGATTACCTTTCGAAGTCCTATATGGCAACGTCTGAAAATGGTGCACTAACACCAATGATTATGTTATAAGGATGCACGCTAATGAATGTTTTGTGCAGGCAGAGTAAGTGTAACTGTTAACCTGTATTTGATGCAGGTACGAGGAAGTTGGCTATCGGTAAGAAATCACTTAAATGTGATATACTCAATATATGTGTTGGTTTAACTTGCGTGCATAATGTGCCAAATAAATGTTGCTGTGTTGTAGCCTTTTAACATGAGATCCTACTTAACATGTTAAGTTCAATATGCTAAGAAAGATGCCTTGCTATGAAATATTGCTCAACCATAACATACATGCTAAGTAATGCTTGAAGTGAGAACTGTCATAATGTTTAAGATGTTAATGTTAACGATGCCTCAATGATGCCTTTTCATGATAACACCTAGTATGCCTCAATGATGCCTTTGCATGACAACACCAAGAATGCTAAAAAGATATGTCCACATGAATGCTACTAAGAATATGTTTACATGCTTCACTATGATGATTGCCCATGAACTGTAAACTGATGCTAGGTCCCAAGTAGAAAGATCATTCTAATAAATGCTTGCTTAAATGATCACTTTAATGTTGGTTTATGCGAGTGGGTCGGATTCTTTTCGCCAGTACATAGATGATGTGCTGACCCACATTTTATGGGCAGGTGCTCGTGCTTGGGATATTCTACACACGAAGATTGGCTTGATTGGTCCGCGGCATCGAAGATTTGTTGGGCATACAGAAGCTCTCCTTGCACAAGATGATGTCTTCTGTTTATAAAGGGCATAATGTATGGAACATTGTAATCAGTTGTACCAGTGAGATTGTAAGCCAAGTCAGTATATCGAGTTGTATCCAAATATCAAATGTAGACCTTGTAGCATTGCTCAGTTGGCTTTCAATGTAAAGTGAGATTGGTTGTAAGCATTGTACTTCAATACAAGTCTTGTACTTTTCTTCGATTATCAATAAAGGGAATAAAGTTCTATATGTCTCTGTGTGACTTCAAGTTGTCCTTTTATCTTCGCTGCTATAAAGAAGTGATTTACTTCTATTCAATAAGAAAGATTGTTCTCATTAACTTTAATTTGTCTGCTTCTGCCGCTGCGATGTGTTTCTATTTGAAGATTATTAATTATGTACCATCTTTGTCGTGTACAAGTGCAATTCCAGACTTGTACGGCATCACGCCCAAGCGAGGACGATCGATTCTAAGAGATAAATTATGTGAATAAATGACTCTACAAATCGGGGCGTAATAAATTGGTATCAGAGCACGGCTTTACATCCTTGGTCTCTTTTTTGATTCATTTCAAATCAAAGTTGCATCGGTGATTAACCAAAGTTGCTTCCGCGATCACTCAACGTTGCTTCCGAGATTAAATCAAAGATTGCTTCTGTGATTATGCTGTCGTTGTTCTGCAATCATCTTATGTTGCTTGTGTCTAAAAATTCGTTGACCCTCTTGGCTGCTCACTGGATGTTCCATGCAATAAGTCTATATACATTGTGATGCCCCTAAATGAATGATTGTTGTTGGTTTGGACACAAATAACCCAACAATAACTCGATGCCATAGTATGCTATATTGTGAATGTTGTTTGGAATGTGGGAATAAAGAAAATGGCTATGTATGCTGCAACAAGTTGAGAATTGCTTGTGATGTTGGAAAAGAATTGGGAATAAAATAATTGATGGATGAGTTTAACAGAATTGGTGAATTGACTCATGTGTGCTGGCTACTGCTTTCGAGACCCTAAGAATGTTGGCTTGTGATATTGAGACCCCCGAGATGTTGGTTAAGTATTGTGATCATTATAGATCATGAATGTCCGGAATAGAATTGGGTTTGTATTGTTTAAGGATGGCTTCGTTTCTGAGTGGTATATTGCCTCTACCACCTCAGAACGAGATGTATGTTGACCCTTTCCATAGGATAGCAGGAGACTATCTGTGGGTACTGGGTAGTGCCAAGACTTAGCTGGGAGTCATGTATTGTGGCTAGATGACTCGAGTGTCCCTTGACAATGATGTTATATTGAATAGCGAGATTGTCAAAAATTGTAACGGGTGGCTTGGTTAGAAATTGTTTAGTCGAGTGATGACTCAGACTAGTAAGACCATTAGTATGCTATGGGTAAATGGATTTGGCTAGAGAATGTTGTGGCTTAGAATATCTGAATGTTGCTTTCGAATGGTTGGAAGCAAATCATATGTGGCTAATACAAATTTGATTGCTAAACTGGAAGTTTTGGAAAAAGTTGTCGGTGACCAAAAGAATATTAGAGATTTGTGCCTTGACCCTAAGGTGTAATAGATGTGAACCCATCTAGATCACCAAAGAATATTCGTTGCTTATGCGCATATATGCTCAGGAATTGAATTGTACCAGAAAAGTGACAAGTAGCAATCCTGAATATTTGTGTTGCATAGAGGATGGTTAATTGATACATAAATTGTCGGATTGAATGGCATGAACTACTCGACCCTTGAGGTAGGGAATTTTAAGAATGTTCGTATGAGATTTTGACGGCTGGGAAAAGAACGAGATTTAAGAATGCCATAAGATAGTTTGATGATTGGGAAATGAATAGGAACGAGAAGTTACAAATGTGTTGGATAATGTCGGTATATGTGACTGTTGGAATGGGATATAGATTGTTGACTTACGACTTAGTGGTGTGACTCTGTCATACGAACCAAATAGTATGATTCCATAGTTATATTAAAACTATCGGGATCGATGACCCTTGAATAGTTAACCTTGGTTTATGGGTTTATGTGGGTACAAAGGAATTGGAATAGAAATTTGGATTATTGGGAATTTACTTGATGGATTATTAGAATGATGAAGATCGTATGTCGGATTGGGATTGACCGTAATGTTGATAGATCGATCTTAGTCGATCGTCGGGTAAGTCTAGAATGAGCCTCTGTAGAAATTATTTCCTTGAGGAAGACCCTGGATAGATAGACTTGGCCCTAGTGACCAATTGAGGACTTACCAATTGTTGGCATAGCCGACAATAAAGATTAGTATTCAGACTGAGTTGATACCTATAGGTTTGGGTAGAGTTCCTTAGAGCTGTCGGTTGCTTGTTGGCCCTAAGAAAGAAACTAGCATGATCCCTAGTAGCCGTCCACTCTAGGGAAGTCACCTGAATGATTAGGTATAGCTGTCGGTATAGCTAACCATTGAGACTGGACCGAATAATAGATGGCCGTTGGCGACCCATAGAATAACCTTGTGGCATTGAACGAGAGATGGTGATGAGTACGACCTAAGAGTGTTATGTTATATGTATGCTTCAGTATGAACCTTAGAGATGTTTGACCCTTGAGGATTATGTATCGGCCTATAGCGGGACTAGAATCGTGGGATGAGACTTGAGTTGTATGTATCGAATGGTGAATTATTATATGAGATGGAATTGACTGCTCATGACGGGAATGTTGGATCAGTATCGATAGTTGGTTGATGTCGGATTGTATCTTTTAGAAAAGTTGAATTGCCTTGGTGAGAAATATTGTTCGATTCGGAAAGGAATATGATTGCATGTTGTGAACTCTTGATATGATTGGCTCTAAGATTAGACCCTTGATTGAATGCTAGAAATATTATGCCGGATAGAGAGCTTAACCAAGTTGTCCCTGATGTAAAGTGTTGTGGCCTGGAAGATAGTGATTGTGACAAGTGAATAAAGTAATAAGTTAATTGAAAGGATGCTAAGTCTGATTTGGAAAAGAGAATTATATCGTGGCTGATCGAATTATACTATCATGGAAGTTGGCTGAAGTACATATATTTTGGGGACGCCTAAAATATGTGTACGGATCCAGCCGAAGTGATAGGTTGCGACTAAAATAACATTATGGGAAGAATCTAATGCACTAGCACGGACTTTGGCTGAAATACATATGTTTTGGGGACGCCTGAAGTATGTGTATGGATCCAAACGAAGTGATACATTGCGACCAAGATATAATGCAAGGAAAATATTGGTGAATCAATAAGAAGTGGCAAGTATTTGGAAAAGAGAAAGATGGATTGAATCGTTGATTGATTAAAATGATACAGTTGGATAGCTATTTTGAAATGACCGAGTGGGCTGAACTGAATATTGAATTGAAGCTGAGTGAGTAACTCATTGTGATTAAGTGAATCTAGTAGATGAGTTGTTTTCTTAAGTTTCGAGGACGAAACTTTTTCTGAGTGGTATATTATGTAATGCCCCGCTCCGCACGAGGCATTTGGTTGGCTTGTTGGATGGGATCAGAATGTTGGACCGTGACTTGTGTTGGAGATCAAGAGAGTTAAGACTGATGCAGTCTTTCTTAGCTGGCTAGACGGAATGGGTATTGGAACGTGGCTCGCTGGTGGAGCTACGCTTAGTGGGATTGGAGCAGAAAGACTGTTATACAAGGCAAGTAGAACTGTCCTCCTTCCTCCTTATTCCTGCATGCTTAATAAATAGAATAACGTGATACTGTAAATTGTCCCTAAATGTTCTATGTCTTAGTTGCTGAATAATAGAGATGCCTATGTTGAGAATTATTGAAATGAATAAGACATGAATGTTGAACTGCTGACTGAATCACACTCGAACTGCTAATATAACTTGATGCCTATGTTGAGAATTATTGAAATGAATAAGACATGAATGTTGAACTGCTGACTGAATCACACTCGAACTGCTAATATAACTTGATGCCTGAGAATGAATTGATAATGTCCCTGTTGCTTAATGTCGATGAAATGAATGAATACTTGAGTAATGAGATGCTATGAGAATACTACATGAGTAATGAACTGGCTGTGCTATTAACACAAAGAATTGAAAGAAATACATTAATCATGTACATTCTGCATAACTGTTAACGTTGCCTATTCCTTATAAGCAATGAAAGAAAGAATACTATCCCTATGAAATGAATAAAATGTTACAGGTCCTATCGAGATGAATGAAATATTATTTATTTCCTTCAGAAAGGAATAATATGAGAAATGTCGCAATGAAGCAATGAATGACAAATGATGAGACTTGGGATCGTCGAGATCACTAAGTGGAATGATGAGAATATTAAAAATGATGAGTCGTTGAAAACGACATGGATGAGTTGAATGATACACTGTTGCCTTTAGTTATTTTAATATTTCACCATTTGCTTTATGATCACGATCGAGTCGGACACGCATTCGCATGGTCAGCGACAACTTGTATACAAGGGGGTGACTGCTTCCTCGGACGGTACCCCGGGACGTTAGGGGGACCGGTCCGACCATGGGGAAAGTGTAAACATACTTTAAGGGTACGTAGTATCGGGATATTCCATTCGGGCTCGCAACCTGGTGGAATGGCGCGTCGATTACCTTTCGAAGTCCTATATGGCAACGTTTGAAAATGGTGCACTAACACCAATGATCATGTTGTAAGGATGCACGCTAATGAATGTTTTGTGCAGGCAGAGTAAGTGTAACTGTTAACCTGTATTTGATGCAGGTACAAGGAAGTTGGCTATCGGTAAGAAATTACTTAAATGTGATATACTCAATATATGTGTTGGTTTAACTTGCGTGCTTAATGTGTCAAATAAATGTTGTTGTGTTGTAGCCTTTTAACATGAGATCCTACTTAACATGTTAAGTTCAGTATGCTAAGAAAGATGCCTTGCTATGAAATATTGCTCAACCATAACATACACGCTAAGTAATGCTTGAAGTGAGAACTGTCATAATGTTTAAGATGTTAATGTTAACGATGCCTCAATGATGCCTTTTCATGATCACACCTAGTATGTCTCAATGATGCCTTTGCATGACAACACCAAGAATGCTAAAAAGATATGTCCACATGAATGCTACTAAGAATATGTTTACATGCTTCACTATGATGATTGTCCATGAACTGTAAACTGATGCTAGGTCACAAGTAGAAAGATCATTCTAATAAATACTTGCTTAAATGATCACTTTAATGTTGGCTTATGCGAGTGGGTTGGATTCTGCTCGCCAGTACATAGATGATGTGCTGACCCACGTTTTGTGGGCAGGTGCTCGTGCTTGGGATATTCTACACACGTAGATTGGCTTGATTGGTCCGCGGCATCGAAGATTTGTTGGGCATACAGAAGCTCTCCTTGCACAAGTTGATGTCTTCTGTTTATAAAGGGCATAATGTATGGAACATTGTAATCAGTTGTACCAGTGAGATTGTAAGCCAAGTCAGTATATCGAGTTGTATCCAAATATCAAATGTAGACCTTGTAGCATTGCTCAGTTGGCTTTCAATGTAAAGTGAGATTGGTTGTAAGCATTGTAATTCAATACAAGTCTTGTTCTTTTCTTCGATTATCAATAAAGAGAATAAAGTTCTATATGTCTCTGTGTGACTTCAAGTTGTCATTTTATCTTCGCTGCTATAAAGAAGTGATTTACTTCTATTCAATAAGAAAGATTGTCCTCACTAACTTCAATTTGTCTGCTTCTGCCGCTGCGATGTGTTTCTATTTGAAGATTATTAATTATGTACCATCTTTGCCTTGTACAAGTGCAATTCCAGACTTGTATGGTATCACGCCCAAGCGAGGACGATCGATTCCAAGAGATAAATTATGTGAATAAATGACTCTACGAATCGGGGCATGACATGCCCCGTTCCTACATCGTACTCCGTTCTCCATCCACGGGGTGCGTGAGAAAGGAACACTGTCGCTATCGACTCGGTCAAGACTGATAGGTCGGGATCGATAGAATCGATCGAACGGAAACGGTTGAATTAAGATCCATTCCACATTATGGAATGGCTTCTTCGGAACCAAGTCTCATATTCAGCGGTTAGCGCCTTGAGGATTGACTCTGCGGCTGAGTCGGGAGAGACCTCCCGTTGCTCTGTTTTTCACGCCGCATGCGTTGGTTTTGGCTTTGATTTTCTGAATGCGTTTTCGTAAATATTTTTGATAGTTTTCATGGCTTACATTTTGAACTCTTATTTTCTATCGAACTTCTTGCCTAATACAGTGTTCTAATCGGTTGTTTGTGCGATTTCAGGTAATCGCATAGGCGACGTCTAGCACGGCCAACCAGTCTCTCGCCTCAAGCAAAAACTTAAGGTGAGTGGCTGACCTCCTTCATCTCGACCCTCTATTTCAAAAGTAAGAACTTGGGTAATGGTAATAAAATTGAATGATTCGCTTGAAAAACACAAGTCCTATGTTTGAGAAGAGAAAAGATGAGTTGCGTAAAAAAAAGATAGAATTATTTTAGGCCTGCAAAACAACCAAGTAAATGAATCGATTACATAACAAGCCCCAAAGGTACCCCAAATATACCTTGTTAACCTATCAAGGTCATGGACAACTTATCGACAAGGGCGATGGTTTCTTCGAGCGGCAACCCAGGGCCACGGGACCGACTCGGCCTAGGAAGAAACAGGTTATAGCCAAGCTGGATATGAAGCAACCGGTAATACGGGGACTTGCATCGGAGCTCGCTACTTGCGTTGCAAGGGTCCCGTTTATCAGGCTATGTCCAGGATGGCTAGTTAATGCCAGTGACCTCCACATCAAACACTTGATATAAATCGTTATCAACTAACAGGGAAGGTGATGGTAAGTTTTATGTTACACGATGCGCTTTACCGAGGAAAATTCTGGTGTAACTTATTTGCTTTATGTTTCGTCAAAATGCTTCGTATGAAATTACCTAGGATGGTTAGAAAGATCACAAAAAGCAAGTTCTGTAAATTCTTTTATCTAAATTCTTGAACCAAATTAGAGCCTGAAAATTAATTAGCCACTCGCCAGTACATGTTGATTGTAATGATCTTCGCTCTCTCTACAGGTACGATAAATCAGGAGGAGCGTGCCACGTGAAGGGAGGCTACACTCGTGTAAGCTTCGTCCGTGCGGTCGAAGCTTGGATCCAATCTCTTTTGAAGACCCCGCTGTTGAAGGCCAGAAGACAGATGGAGCGACTTTCCGTCATCCCAGGTGGTTTTGTAATACTGGTTGTAATCAAGGGATGAAATGTATGGAATGGCTATCTCGTCGACGTTCATTTTGTAATGGAGTCAGTTTCTAAAAAGTCCGCACGGCGCCCTTGTATCGAGTCTGTAAAATGATGTTCATTATCAATAAAGCTTAAGTTTCCTTCTTTGTAATGTGTGTTCAATTTACTCTACGCATTCTCTTGTTGTTGTGTTTCGAATAACCTTATGACTATGCCTTGTGCAAGCGCAACTTAGGCTTGCATGGCATCACGCCCGGGGGACGACTATCGATTCTACGGAATCGGGACGTGACAAGAGCATACTTTCGCTGAGAAAGCACTATATACTTTTGTGGCCTTGCAATTTCAATTCTGAAAAAGTACTTCAAATGTCCCAGATCTTTGACTTCAGATTCCTTTCAAGTCTTTTCTTCAGCCGTAGGATTTTCTCAGTATCGTCTCCAGTAATTATAATATCAGCCACTACTACAAGGACAGTGATACGAGTCTTGGAGTACCTGTAAAATACAATATGATCTCCATTATACTGCCTATACTCCATACCACATACTGCAAGACTGAATCTTTCAAACCATGTTCTCAGAGACTACTTTAGCCCATATAAAGACTTCTTCAATTTGCACACCTTTCCAGTTGTTTGTGAAGTAGCAAAGCTTGGTGGAATCTCCATATACACCTTCTCCTGGAGATCCCCATGCAAAAAGGCGTTCTTGACATCTAGTTGATGTAGTTGCCAATTGAGGTTGGTGGCACATGACAGCAACACTCGCACAATGCTCATCTTTGCTGTTGGAGCAAAGTTTGGATGTACCCTTTAACAACTAATTTGGCCTTATACCTGTCAATATTGTGCTCTAGAGTCTGCTTAATAGTATAAATCCATTTACAACCAATAACACGCTTCCCAGCTGGCAGTGGCACTAGCTCCCACGTGTCATTCTTTTTCAAAGCCTGAAGTACCTCCTGCATGGCACTCAACCACCTAGGATCTTGATTAGCTACCTGCCAGTTGTTAGGTACAAGCACAGAATGCAATGATGCCATGAAGGACTTATATGCAGGTGGAATGGATGCATATGAAATGTAATGGGTAATGTCAGTATCCGAAATACCAAACTTAGCTGGAGGTTTTCCAGTATTGACTCTAGAAGTTCTACGAAGCAAGACAAGATTATTAGAAGTATCAGGGGAGGAATTGTTACCAGATGACTTAGGTGGAAGCGCTGAAGGACTTGGAGAAGAGAGACCTAGGAAATTAGCATTTGTGGGCACTGGTACCGGCATAAGAGGTGGCTCATGCTGCGGGAAGCCGGGGATGCAGGAGGTCATCCAAGCTAAGGGGGTCTCGGCCAGTACTGGGTCGAGAGTTGACGGTCACTGTTGATTGCATATGCATGCGGCTTTGCACGTGCACGACGAGCGAAGGAGATCTGGGCACTGCTCGGCGACGAAGCGAGTGTGGCTCACGATGACCAGAGTTCAACGAGGTTTGCCAGCACAGAGAGGAGGAACCAAGTGTGGTCTGGACAACATTGAAGCTAGTGCGTAGGTGAGTGGAACGTAGAATCCGTCATGAGTAGCGCGGAGGACGCACGACCAAGTTAAGGGCCAAGACCGCCGGCCAAAAGCATTTTCCATCTCTTATATTTAGTTTTTGAAGGAAAATGTCTATTGTTCTTTGAACAATTCATGTGTTAAAACCAAAGGAATGAATGAGAAGAGACACCAAAAATTCACTCAAATGAAAATAAAACCACTTTTGTTTCTACTCATTCGTCCAACTGCTCTAGTCTCTAGACAATGTCATAGCATATGCTCTTGAGAGCCTCTACCTGATCATCCAGCAGAGGCACAAACACATCCACCCCGCCCCTGTCAGCGTGCGAAGGAACAAACATCATCAGCCCCTCCACAGGCAGGTCAGGAGGGATGACCGCAATTGGAGCCCCACAGCCGAAATCTATCTCCTCCATCTTGAACCCCATCAAGCTGTCCACCTCCAGATTCGGGCTCAGCGTCGACCACAGCTTCGGCGTGGACCTCACCAGTTCTTTCGCACCTACCCCTTCCCTTTTCAAGTTCTCCCCGAAGTCGATGAACGACCTGAAGTAGCCCTCGTCGACCCGGCTCACTGCCTCGTGGATGACACTGACAATGTGCGGGTGGCTCGCACGCAACAGCTCGCCAGCGCTGAGTTTCGGATGTGCCCACAGGACCATGTTGCCGAAGAAGTTCTCCGTTTGGAGGCCGTCCGACCGCAGTCTTGCTCTGCCGTTGACCGCTATCCTCACCTGCGTTGGTTCATCATCCTTGACTTCTCGCACGATCGTGATCTTCTTCCATAGGTGGGCGAGGAGGTTCTCGAACGTCGAGCTCCGACCCTCGACTTTGGACTTGAGCTCCGCGATAGAGCGGGGAGTGAAATGGAGTGCGATATTTGCAATTTTGGCAGGAGATAGCTGCACATCGACGTCACGGGAAGTAGTGTCTACTTTAAACTCTGTCTCCATGTGGTTGAACTCGCACCTCGGTGGGCTTCTCGGGATGCAAGTGGCAGCTCGGTCTAGGTAAGGCGTCAGAGCAGTGGAGGAACCGCGAACCATGTCGGCCCACACGGAAAGCAGCTGGCCGATGGAATAGCCATCGCAGACGCGGTGGTGCACTGCGAGACCGATCACTAGGCTGCCGCAGATGTAGCGGTTGAGCTGGACTTGGAAGAGCTCCTCCACTCCTATAGAAAGAAAAACAACAGGAGAGTCGAGAGTTGGCATCCAAAGAAACAAGGGAAAAAAAAAATCAACTGTCAGGTAGGCCTGGGGTTGGATTGTTCGAGTCGGAGCTTATTTGGGTCGCCCCTACTGGTTCTGGAAAGTCACTTGCAACTCCGACCTCTTGCAAGTCACGTTGGACCTAGATGATTGTTTGTCCGAACTCTTGTCAGAGTTACCCTGGGCCAGCCCTGACTACTATCGTACCTACCTTTGAGTGTGGGATACAATTCGGATAAGTTTGTGGTGGCCACTAATGGCAACTTCTCGCGAAGCGTGGCTTCGACCCGAGCCTCAATGAGACGCGCACCCGCATTGTTGAGGGAGAAGCACGGGTTGCCTTGCTCGTCTATGGTCTTTCGACCGGTGAGGTGGGGGTAGAGGTCGAGTAACTTGGACAGGCCCTCCTCGAGTGCAGAGTTTGAAGGCGTGGGGGCACAGAAAGCGTAGACGAAGGGTACATTGTGGTCGAAGTTCGCGAGGTCGAAGATGGTGACCGGTACTATATTGTTGGAGAGGGGAGGTATTGGATTGCATGATTTCAAGATGGTGCTCTTCGTGATCTTCACAGCCATCTTGCCAGTAGTGGTATTGTAGATGATGGTATATATGGAAATGTTCAAAGAAAAAGTGTACTAATTATGTGAAAAAGAATCATCATCAATATTAATTACACACCTATATTTTGCTCTCCCTTTCTGCCTCGCTTGTTTTCCTTGGCAAATTTTCCACAAAATGTTCATCTTCTCCTATCAAGCAATTCATCTTTATTGATGAATATTTTATTCTCATGTCTTTTTCTCTAACGTCCACGCCATCAATATTTTCTTATTTTGCTACTTTTCTAATATTCGTGTCTTCCCTTTCCCGCATCCTTTTATCTACTTTTTCTACCAACTTTATCAACTTCTTTTATTACCACTGTTGATATATGGATTCTTCAACTCCCACCCCCATCAATATTCTTTTTTTTTTTCCTGCTACTTTTCGAATATAAATATCTTCTCTTTCCTCGATCATTCGTCTACTTTTCTACCAACTTTATCAACTTCTTTTATTACCACGGTTGATATATGGATTCCTCAACACCCACCCCATCAATATTCCCTTCGTATGCTACTTTTATAATATCAGTGTCTTCTCTTTCCTCAATCCTTTATCTACTTTTCCACCAACTTCTTTTATTACCACTGTTGACATATGGATTCCTCGATGCCCACCCCATCAATATCCCCTTCTTATGCTACTTTTCTAATATAAGTCTTCTCTTTCCTCCATCCTTCATCTACTTTTCCACCAACTTTGTCAACTTCTTTTATTACCACCGGTGACATATGGATTCCTCAACACCCACCCCATCAATATTCCCTTCTTCTGATACTTTTATAATATCAGTGTCTTCTCTTTCCTCAATCCTTTATCTACTTTTCCACCAACTTTATCAACTTCTTTTATTACCACTATTGACATATGGATTCCTCGATGTCCAACCCATCAATATTCCCTTCTTCTGCTACTTTTCTAACATAAGTCTTCTCTTCCCTCCATCCTTCATCTACTTTTCCACTAACTTTATCAACTTCTTCTATTACCATTGTTGACTTGGATTCCTCAAGTTCCTCCTCCTCTTCTACTACATACATAGAGGTCCTACAGTGTAGAAAGGAATAGTCGATGATTTATTATTCAAGAGGGGATACATATATATAGGAGGAGGCTAGCCTCTTCCTTCTTTCCTATCCGATGTGGGACTAAATAAATCATTATAATAACTCAACACTCCCCATCAAGATGGACGATATATATCAATCATCTCCATCTTGTTACAAAAGATATCAAACTTTCTAGGACTTAAACCTTTAGTTAAACAATCAGCTAACTGCTCCCCTGATTTTACATAGCTCAAAGTTAAAACTTCTCTATTCAGCTGTTCCTTGATGAAGAACCGATCAATCTCTACGTGTTTGGTGCGATCATGCTGAACTGGATTGTTGGTAATATCAATTGCTGATTTGTTGTTCCACCAAAGTTGTAGAGAGTCTCCTCTAAATAAACGCATCTCGGACAATAAATTTTTCACCCACATCATCTCACACAGGCTAACTGTCATATCCCTGTACTCTGCCTCAGCTGTAGACCTAGCAACATCTTGCTTCTTGATATGCCAAGATACAAGATTGCCTCCATATGCTGCTTTTCTGGACTTCCTATAATATACATGAGAATTCTGTGAACTACCTCCATATGTTGCTCTCTAGGATCATGCATATATCTACTTACCATACTCACAACATGAGTAATTTCAGGTCTCATATGACATAGATATATAAGCCGACCAATTAATCTTTGATATTCCTCCTTACTCACCGAATCACTACCTTCGACACACAACTGGTGATTCTGCTCCATAGGAATAGAAGCAACCCTGCAACCCAGCATCCCCGTCTCTGAAAGAAGGTCCAGAGCTGTAGTGCTCCGTCCCTACATCGTGCCCCGTTCTCCGTCCACGGGGTGCGCGAGAAAGGAATACTGTTGCTATCGACTCGGTCGGGACCGATAGGTCGGGATCGATCGAATCAATCGAACAGGAACGGTTAAATTAAGATCCATTCCACGTTATGGAATGACTTCTTCGGAACCAAGTCCCATATTCAGCGGGTAGCGCCTCGAGAATTGACTCTGCGGCTGAGTCGGGAGAAACCTCCCGTTGTTCTGTTTTTCACGCCGCTTGCGTTGGTTTTGGCTTGGTTTTCTGAATGCGTTTTCGTGAATGTTTTCGATGGTTTTCATGGCTTACATTTCGAACTCGCATTTCCTATCAAACTTCTTGCCTAATACAGTATTCTAATCGGTTGCTTGTGCGATTTCAGGTAATCGCGTAGGCGACGTCTAGCGCGGCAAACCAGTCTCTCGCCTCAAGCAAAAACTCAAGGTGAGTGGCTGACCTCCTTCATCTCGACCCTCTATTTCAAAAATGAGAACTTGGGTAATGGTAATGAAATTAAATGATTCGCTTGAAAAACACAAGTCCTATGTTTGAGAAGAAAAAAGATGAGTTGTGTAGAAAAGAGAGAGAATTATTTTAGGCCTGTAAAACAATCAAGTAAATGAATCGATTACATAACAAGCCCCAAAGGTACCCCAAATATACCTTGTTAACCTATCAAGGTCATGGACAACTTGTCGACAAGGGCGATGGTTTCTTCGGGCGGCAACCCGGGGCTACGGGACCGACTCGGCCTAGGAAGAAACAGGTTATAGCCGAGCTGGGTATGAAGCAACCGGTAATATGGGGACTTGCATCGGAGCTCGCTACTTGCGTTGCAAGGGTCCCGTTTATCAGGCTATGTCCAGGATGGCAAGTTAATGCCAGTAACCTCCACATCAAACACTTGATATAAATCGTTATCAACTAACAGGGAAGGTGATGGTAAGTTTAATGTTGCACGGCGCGCTCTGCCGAGAAATTTTTTGGTGTAACTTACTTGCTTTATGTTTCGTCAAAATACTTCGTATGAAATTACCTAGGATGGTTAGAAAGATCACAAAAAGCAAGTTGTGTAAATTCTTTTATCTAAATTCTTGAACCAAATGAGAGCCTGCAAATTAATTAGCCACTCTCCAGTACATGTTGATTATACTGATCCTCGCTCTCTCTACAGGTACGATAAATCAGGAGGAGCGTGCCACGTGAAAGGAGGCTACGCTCATGTATTTTGAAGCTTCGTCCGTGCGGTCGAAGCTTGGATCCAATCTATTTTGAAGACTCAGCTGTTGAAGGCCAGAAGACAGATGAAGCGACTTCCCGTCATCCCAGGTGGTTTTGTAATGCTGGTTGTAATCGAGGGATGAAATGTATGGAATGGCTATCTCGTCGACGTTCATTTTGTAATGGAGTCAATTTCTAAAAAGCCTGCACGGCGCCCTTGTATCGAGTCTGTAAAATGATGTTCATTATCAATAAAGCTTAAGTTTCATTCTTTGTAATGTGTGTTCAATTTACTCTGCGCATTCTCTTGTTGTTGTGTTTCGGATAACCTTATGACTATGCCTTGTGCGAGGCAACTTAGGCTTGCACGGCATCACGCCCAGGGGACGACTATCGATTCTACGGAATCGGGGCGTGACATATTGGCATCACAGCACGGCTTTACGTCCTTGGCCTCCAGTGTCGAGTTTCTAGTCTCAAAATCGTTGGTCTTGTGTCGATGAGATATGTCGTTCCATACGAGGTAGTCCATAATAAGTTTTGTGACTAATGTATTTTACCTTCAAAATCCCAGATGGTGCGGCCGTGAACGTGGCGGCGAGCGAAGAAAGTGCTTCGAGCGGCTCGAGGCCCGAACCCTCTAACGACGCCATGGAAAGGATGTTGCGTATGCTGGAAGCGAAACAACAACAAGCTCAGGAGAATCAACATCTGAATGAGCAACATCGACAGGAGAGTCAACGCCTGAATGAGCAACATCGACGGGAGACGGAGGCACGCCAGACTCAGTTCGAGGCCCGATTCGATGCACAATTCAAGTTGCAGCAGAAGCAGCTTGATACTCTTCAGCAGATTGTCCAGATAGTGGTGGACAACAACAACAACTCCGTGACAACCCATGCCGTAACCTGTAGAAGCATGGAATTTCAGAACCAGAAAGTCTATTCGCCAGACTACATGCGCCAAAGCTTGGACAAAGTCACAGCAAAAAGCAACAAATATAGACATTAAAAGAGGACTTCTTACTTTATAAAAGTCTATTACATGTCTAAGAAAGACTGTACAAATTAGGAGAATTTCTGCAAAGAAAAGATCCTAAGTCTACAGCCAGCAATCAACATGCGCCCTCAGCCAGGCGCATCCCAACATGCGCCCTCAGCCAGGCGCATCCCACCATGCGCCCTCAGCAAGGCGCATCCTTTTCAGCAGCTCAGTTATGAGCATCCTCAGTTATGTGCATCCCTTCAGCAGCCCAGTTATGTTCCATCCTTCCAGCCAGGCTCACCTGGCCGAGCAGGACGAGGGTGGCAATTAACCACCCATCCAGGAGCCTCAAAAGCCAAAGGGAGAGAAGAGCACCGCAATCGACCCGCGGCTAAAGGAGCAGCTTCCAACCAGAATGGGTAACACCCACGCAGAGAAGGAGCTCGCCAAAGCTCGAGGAAGAAGGTCAGGGCACCGCAATTCCGATATACGGCTCTTCCTGCACAACGAAGACGAGGCCCGAGCATCCCTATCTTTGGATGCAACAGGCACCTTCCGCCTGCCTCGGAAGCCCTCGACTCTGACTTTTGGATGTAACAGTCACCTTCAAGTGCATCAACAAAGATACTGCGTCGCATCTTCACTCTCGGGAGCATCTCGTCAACAAAATGCATTCGAGTACACTAGTTCATGTCGGAAAGACGTGAGAGAACGAGAAGCAAACCCTCTCTCCATGCCACTATTTATAGGCCGGACAAATCAAACCCATGCGCCAAGTGGATGGCTCTTCGAATTCCGTGCAATAAATTTGTATTAAATGGATGAACCGGACGCTTCGAATTCAGCCAAGTCAAAACGGCTACTTAAAGCACTCGAAGAACGTAACAGTTGCACCATCAAAGATGTCTCACGAAGCAGATGCGCCGGCCAGATCGTGCATCACACAGACGCGCCCTTCAACATCAAGCGCATCATACAGACGCGCCCTTCAGTACCAAGCGCATCACAGGGGATGTGCCCCCATGCGTCCCCATACACCTAGTGGAACGCCAACCGACGTGCCCACTCAGCTGTCTATCGAATGTCACAAACATTAAATGCTGAACTGACAGAGTTGGTAGCACGCCACCTAAAGTCTGAACAGTCGGCAGCTTTTTCAGGAGACGAAGCATCTCCAACGTCAGCATCATCATTACTTCCCTCCGACGGCTACTGCCACGTGGCCACCCAACCATCTCGCATGCGCCTCTGCGGCCATGCACCCAAATCTGCATACGCCTCAAAAGCCATGCGCCCCAGACTTCTTCCTGATCCCAAAAAATAGGATTAAAGTCATTACTGAAGTTCTGCATGCGCCTCAAAAGCCATGCGCCCAGAATGGTTTGTGACTCCTAAAGGTTACGAGCCAAAGTCTCCTCATACGCCCAATCCTAGGCGCATCCTACCAGATCATCCCCACCAAATCAGAGATCTCCGAGCCATGGGTCGATGACACGTGTCCTTTGACTCAACTCATCCAAGATCTCAGCAACATAAAGATCTTCTTCTCTGCTACGTGCCGGTTCACAACAGCAACATGAAGAAGTCAACCCCCTCGATCAGGGCGCATCGTCCATGCGCCTCCATCAGCAATCAATATGTGGCGTCCCCGCGTACAGATGCATCCTACTTATGCGTGCATGAGCAGCCAGCCTGCAAAACTATAAATAGAGGGATCATTTCCTTCTTCCGGACATACACGGACCGACCTACGTGCACACATATCAACCTCCACAACGAACAGACATAGACTTCGCACTACCAGAGAGGCAGATATAGACACTCAACGTCTTCCTCCTCTCAGCAAGCTCCAGCACCCAGAGCAATCCAGACCTTCAGAGAACCGATAACCGTCGTCAGATCGTCAACGGAGTCAACGCATTACCACTCACTCCATCGGCACAAGGGACCCAGATTAAACAAAAGTGTACTCCTAGGACTACGTCTAAGTCCTATATTGTAACACTGTTCTGTTTGTATTGAAATTTACAATCAAAGAATTTTAATGGCAAACATAACCGAGCCTGCGGCCAGACAAAGTGAAGTCGAACCGGAGGTACCCGAGCTTATGGAATTTCAGAACCAGAAAGTCTATGCGCCAGACTACATGCGCCAAAGCTTGGACAAAGTCACAGCAAAAAGCAACAAATATAGACATTGAAAGAGGACTTTTTATTTTATAAAAGTCTATTACATGTCTAAGAAAGACTGTACAAAGAAGAATTTCTACAAAGAAAAGATTCTAAGTCTACATCCAGCAATCAACATGCGCCCTCAGCCAGGCGCATCCCAACATGCGCCCTCAGCCAGGCGCATCCCACCATGCGCCCTCAGCAAGGCGTATCCTTTTCAGCAGCTCAGTTATGTACATCCCTTCAGCAGCCCACTTATGTTCCATCCTTCCAGCCAGGCTTACCTGGCCGAGCAGGACGAGGGTGGCAATTAACCCCCCATCCAGGAGCCTCAAAAGCCAAAGGAAGAGAAGAGCACCGCAATCGACCCGCGGCTAAAGGAGCAACTTCCAACCAGAATGGGCAACACCCACGCAGAGAAGGAGCTCGCCAAAGCTCGAGGAAGACGGTCAGGGAACCGTAATTCCGATCTACGGTTCTTCCTGCACAACGAAGACGAGGCCCGAGCATCCCTATCTTTGGATGCAACAGGCACCTTCCGCCTGCCTCGGAAGCCCTCGACTTCGACTTTTGGATGTAACAGTCACCTTCAAGTGCATCAACAAAGACACTGCGTCGCATCTTCACTCTCGGGAGCATCTCGTCAACAGAATACATTTGAATACACAAGTTCATGTCGGAAAGACGTGAGAGAACGAGAAGCAAACCCTCTCTCCATGCCACTATTTATAGGCCGGGCAAATCAAACCCATACGCCAAGTGGATGGCTCTCCGAATTCCGTGCAATGAATTTGCATTAAATGGATGAACCGGATGCTTCGAATTCAGCCAAGTCAAAACGGCTACTTAAAGCACTCGAAGAACGTAACAGTTGCACCATCAAAGACGTCTCACGAAGCAGATGCACCGGCCAGACCGTGCATCACACAGACGCGCCCTTCAACATCAAGCGCATCATACAGACGCGCCCTTCAGTACCAAGCGGATCACAGGGGATGCGCCCCCAAGCGTCCCCATACGCCTAGTGGAACGCCAACCGACGCGCCCACTCAGCTGTCCATCGAATGTCACAAACATTAAATGCTGAACTGACAGAGTTGGAAGCACGCCTCCCAAAGTCTGAACAGTCGACAACTTTTTCAGAAGACGAAGCATCGCCAACGTCAGCATCACCATTACTTCCCTCCGACGGCTACTGCCACATGGCCACCCAACCATCTCGCATGCGTCTCTGCGGCCATGCGCCCAAATCTGTATGCGCCTCAAAAGCCACGCACCCCAGACTTCTCCCTGATCCCAAAAGACAGGATTAAAGTCATTACTGAAGTTCTGCATGCACCTCAAAAGCCATGCGCCCAGAATGGTTTGTGACTCCTAAAGGTTACGAGCCAAAGTCTCCTCATGCGTCCAATCCTAGGCGCATCCTACCAGATCATCCCCACCAAATCAGAGATCTCCGAGCCATGGGTCGATGACACGTGTCCTTTGACTCAACTCATCCAAGATCTCAGCAACAAAAAGATCTTCTTCTCTGCTACGTGCCAGTTCACAACAGCAACATGAAGAAGTCAACCCCCTCGATCAGGGCGCATCGTCCATGCGCCTCCATCAGCAATCAACACGTGGTGTCCCCTCGTACAGGCGCATCCTACATATGCGTGCATGAGTAGCCAGCCTGCAAAACTATAAATAGAGGGATAATTTCCTTCTTCCGGACATACACGGACCGACCAACGTGCACACATATCAACCTCCATAACGAACATACAGAGACTTCGTACCACCAGAGAGGCAGATACAGACTCTCAATGTCTTCCTCCTCTCAGCAAGCTCCAGCACCCAGAGCAATCCAGACCTTCAGAGAACCGATAACCGTCGTCAGATCGTCAACGGAGTCAACGCATTACCACTCACTCCATCGGCACAAGGGACCCAGATTAAACAAAAGTGTACTCCTAGGACTACATCTAAGTCCTATATTGTAATACTGTTCTGTTTGTATTGAAATTTACAATCAAAGAATTTTAATGGCAAACATAACCGAGCCTGCGGCCAGACAAAGTGAAGTCGAACCGGAGGTACCCGAGCTTATGCCTGCAGCACCAAGAAGTTCCAACTTCGATGTGTCAAAATTCACAAAGAGCTTCCGCACTTCCTTCTGCGGTACTGAAGACCCTTCGTTGGCGATCGATTGGCTGGAGGAGTTGGAAGACCGGTTTGAGCTTCTGGGCATCGATGAATCCAAGAAAGTCGCATGCGCTCAACTTCTACTCTGATTGAACGCGCACGACTGGTGGGCCATACAAAAGCGAGCAATCAGACGCGACGACGAGACAGCGGCAATTTCTTGGGCCACCTTTCGAGAGGCGTTCGAGATCGAGTACCTTCACGAAGCCGTTCGACACAAGAAGGAGAATGAATTTATGCAGCTAAGGCAAGGGAATATGACGGTGCGGCAGTATGCAGCAGAGTTCAACAAGTTAGCCAAATTTGCTGGAGAATTCCTGCCCTCCCTGGCGAGTCGTGCTCGACGGTTCGAAGTGGGTCTAAGATCATCTATTTACGCCCACGTGTCTGTTCTGAAATACCAAACGATGGAGGAGTCTCTCAACCACGCCCTCCGCCTTGAACGCCAATACCCTCCAGGTGCTGTCGGTGCTGTGCATACATACAATCACAAACGTCCTAGCCACGTGGGAGGAAACAATGTGACCAAGCATCCAAACAATGGACAACAAGGCAGATATCAAGGGCGTAATCCATGGCCTTACTGCACCCATTGTCGCCAGTCCGGTCACACTATCGACGACTGCCAGATACTAAAGGGTAGATGCTGAAACTATGGCAAGAAGGGCCACGTTCGTACTGATTGTCCGACCAGAAGGCTGAACCCAACAGCGCCCCAACAGCATCGCCCAATGGTGCCCCAACAACACTGTCCAATGGCGCCCCAACAGCACCGTCCGGGGAATCAAGTCCTAGCGCCTCGAGCCGATCAACCCGCACCGCAAAATGGCTAAAATGACCGTCGCCCCAATGGCCAGGGCCGCGTCTACGCCATGACTCGAGATGAAGTGCATGCATCAGATACGGTCGTGACAGGTATACTAAATTTCAATAATGTGCATGCTCGTGTACTATTTGATTCAGGCGCTTCGTATAGTTTTATATCGGTGGACTTTACCGCTGAGCACAAATTCTCTGTAATATTATTAGATCTCGGCCTTAGCATAAGTACACCTTCGGGCACACCAATACTCACAAACTTAGCCTGTGCCGACGGGATTATCTGTAATGGTGGTCAAAAGATCGGTCTTGACATGATAGTTCTAGACATGAAGGACTTTGACATCATTCTGGGAATGGATTGGCTCGGGCCGTGCAACGCAACCATAGACTACGCCAGAAAGACGGTCACCTTTCGCATACCAGGAGTGCCTAAATTCTGCTTTTCGTGTGGTGAGGCGTCGTCGACCTGTATGCTGATCTCGACAATTTTTGCTCGAAGGATACTGCATTCTGGATGCAAAGGCTATTTGGCGTCCGTCCGAGGCATGCGACAGCATGGTGCAAACGCGGGTCAGATCGACATTATGGCAGAATTCTCTGATGTGTTCCCGGACGAGCTACCCGGAATGCCCCCCGATCGAGAAATCGAGTTCAGCATCGATACATTCCCTGATACTCGACCGATTTCCAAGGACCCGTACAGAATGGCCCCCGCCGAGCTGAAGGAACTCAAGGTCCAGCTATAAGAGTTACTCGACAAAAGATTTATTCGGCCTAGTGTTTCACCGTGGGAAGTGCCCGTGTTGTTCGTGAAGAAAAAGGATGGGTCCATGCGTCTGTGCGTCGATTACCGAGAGGTGAACAAGGCAACCATCCGGAACAAGTACCCATTGCCCCGCATAGACGACTTATTCGATCAACTGTAAGGCGCCTCGGTATTTTCGAAGATTGATCTCCGCTTGGGCTATCATCAACTGAAGATCAAGTCAGACGACGTGCAAAAGTCAGCCTTTCGCACTCGGTACGACCACTAAGAGTTCCTGGTGATGCCATTCGGCCTGACGAACGCCCCTGCCGTCTTCATGGATCTAATAATGTCACGACCCGCTCCCAAATAATCAAACACGAGTCAGACACGTCTAGCCTTTGTCGTTAGACACAACGAAGTAAGCTGTACCAATCTAGGAAAATCTAACAGATAAACATGAAAGTATACAATCACAGCATCTAAAAACGTATCCCATAATGATCACCATAATCCACAATTCTATGTATATAAATGTACGAGTCATCAAGAGTGAAATGTACTATGAATTCTAAAACAATATCTAAGAGTAAAGCTAACAGTCTAAACCTGAAACCTCAAGCTAAGTCAAGACCATCCTGCTCAGCTAAGATTCTGGGCTCTGGCCCATAAGGTAGAATAATATCTTGTAAGCATACCTGAAACTTATCCAATCAGGAGCGGAGCAAAGTATAATTCTAGGTAATGAACAAGACATCATGATATAAAAGTACAAGAGAACAGGTATGTAAAGTACAAAAAAAAACATGGTATGTAAAGTACATGAAAGAACATGAAATGTAAGAACATAAAAGAACATGGTATCTCAGGAATCACAGGAACTAAGTACATGATATATCTCCTGAATGTGTGTACAATATTTGAAATAAAACTAAGTATGTGACCGGCTAGGGGTAAGCACATGAAAGCACATGAATGGTACGACTTAGGACCCACGTGCACGATGCAGGGTCTAAGCTAAACACACCTGAGTTGTTTCTTGGGCTCGGTCACATAAATAGTATATTTCTCCACCCCAGGTACAAGTAATAAGAACAAGGAACATGAGCACCCGAAATACATGTCGTGTTGCAGTGTGTCAATCAAGAAAGCACAAGATATAATGAAATGTACAAGACCATAGAATATACTTGTCTTGCTCCAGAAAAGTACGGGTGAAGATCGGGGCTAGATGTCCTCCTGTATTTAATAATGTGTACAAGTTGATTAATATCTAAATAAGACATTTAGCTAACTAACTATTTTTCCAACCATATCTTGCTAGATATCAACCTTAGCTAGTTATACATCTATAGCCAAATCTTATATACATATAATTAGTGAGAAAATAATATGCCATAGTTTAGATAAATATTAGAGTCTAGATAGAGGATACTAATATGAAATACGTCAATCAACTATTATGATAGATAGAAAATATTTACTAGCAATTCTCTGACATTACTAGATAAGAAGATGGTTTCTTACAAAGTATGCAAAATAGTCTAGGTTATACTATTTATTTAGAAGGGCTAGATAGATAGGATATTCATTAATCAAATTGGAAAGAACAACATATATGTAACACATCCTTCCAATTTTCTCTTTACTGAATATAGCTAGTCATTAATACAAAAAAATAATAACATAAATAATTTACACATAAATTGTGACACAAAGTACTATAGGCCCGGCTCAACATTCTACTTCTACTCCCTTTCTCATTTGAAAACAAAGAATCAAACACCAACCCAGGAGAAAACTCAACCTTCAGACAGCCATTCTATAACTACAGTAATATATCCAACTGTATTGCAAAATGTATATACATGAAGCCAACTCCCTCAACTCGAATAGTCTTTAAGGAACAAGCTGTAAGTTCAGCCAACTCCAACTGAACATTAGTTCGATAATACTTCAGTGAAATCAAGACTCAACATAATCCAAAGTATCAACATCATCCATTTAACCCAGCCTATGCCAATCCACAGAATTATGTCCCAACTCAGATACAAAGAGATGATCCTAAGCTGGCAATACCCAAACCAAAGATTCAACAAGCATACAAACAAAAGCCCTGTAAAGCACACATAGGCTTCTCTTATATACACAAAACTCAACTGAAAAGTTTTAACTTAATTTCGAAGGTTCCCACCCTTGCATCCCTTCATCCCAGTTGGTTCTCAAAGCAAAGTCTAGAAGCAAGGCCCAAGTTCCATTCAACACAACTTCTAAACAATCCCAGTCAAGACTAACGGCTATTAAGAGCTTGGGAGAAGAAGATTGAACACAATCAGATCCCAGAACATATACATTTCCAACCACAAAACCAAAATTTATAAAGAATACATACAAATCAATTGAAAACATATATGAAAGAATATACAAAATAATATAGCTTCAAATAAGAATTTCTACAACAATGAATCGACGAAACCAAACTGAGAATCCTGCTCACGCTACTCCATTCATACGGACACGAGAACACACACTCCCGAACATAAGTAGAGCCCTGGATACGATCCGGAATCAATACCACCTTTGCAGGATCCAGGACACGCACCCCCTTATACTGCTATAGCCCCCACCAGCCACACGGACACATCTACACATAATTCCTACGACCCAGTCTTGTCCATCATTGCTTCGATCAAGAATTACAAGATTTAATCAAATCTAAAAACAGAATTTGTACCTGAGAATGCTAGAAAGGCCATCGGTCCAAGAAAGTCCATAGCCTGGAATTCATCGTGAAGACTCAATCACCCAGAGATCGGACACAGCCTTCTTATTGCCCATGATAGCTCATCGGCATTGCATCAAATGAGTACCAAGCAAGAACAGAACACAATTATAAACAGTTCAAAACATTCTACCAAAAATTCGTGAAAAACTCTAAGGATTAAGAAGTTGATCAGGTGCTTACCACTTACTGGGTTTGATCGGTCATCGGAGAAACGGATCAAGAAGTCACCGTCAGTCGGATCCGTCAAGAATTTGCCGAGGAAAACAACTAACCGTCGCAGTCGATGATCCGTGTCGAAGCCGTGTCGTCGTCGTCGAGAACACCGCAGAAGAGAAGCTGTTGCTGTGATCTCAGCGCCCGAAGAGATCCACCGCCATCACTGGAGTGGCTCGATCACTCGTCGCCGCCGGAGTCGAAGCCGGAGAGATGAAGTCGCCGGTCGAAGAAGTGAACCGTGCCATCGTCGGAGAGGATGTCTTGGACAGCTGACCGTCAAAACAGGGAGGCGCCGCCGATGAAGCCCGGTGGTTGTCGAGAACAACCGTGCTCCCGGAGTAGTCGTACGTCGCTGATGAAGGCCGACGCCTAGTCGTCGGTGGCGAGCTTGTGTCGAGGACGATGATCTCCATGCCGCCACCACGAGTGGAGGAGGAATCGCTGATGAAGCCGCTCATCCGTCGTGGTCGTCGTCGTCGCTACTTCGGAGCCGTCGAGAGGAACTCGTCGTGCTGACGTCTTCAGCTCGCCATTGCCGAAGAACGAAGAAGTCAGTCGCCGCCGTCAGCTGATGGCCGTGCGCCGGGACTTGCTGGTGGCGGGGTGGCTCCGCCGAAGATTTGGGGCTTAGGGCTCGCGCTCGGGGAAATGGGGAAGAAAAGCTTAAGAAAAAAAATAAAAAAATAACAATTGGAATACTCTTTCTCTCTCCACAGGCTCAGTTGTTATAAGGAAATGTTTGGAACATTTACAAAAAACCCCCCTCCGAAAATACCTAATTGCAAAACACCCCTTCCACTATGAAATTTTTATAAAACAACCCTCCCCCTTTTCAGAAATTATAAAAAAAATGTTAAAAATCAGTTAAAAACTTTTTGGGAAAATGAGGGGACCACAAGTTGGTTGTAACAACTTTTCAAATTTGAAAATTCCTCCTAATTTATTTCCCTCTAAAATATCAATCACCATAATACTAATTAAAATAAATAAAAATTAACTTTTTATTTGAAACCCAAATAAATCAATTACTATTATTAAAATCAAAAATTTTATTTTCTCAAAAATCGGAAAGTGGAGTTACAAATCTCCCCTCCTTAAAATAATTTCGCTCTTGCATCTCGTCCTCGCGCTCCCATGTGGACTCCCCCGGAGAGTGGTGTCTCCACATGACGCGGACAAGTGGGATAGTCTGGTTCCACAAGCGCTTCTCCCTCCGATCAAGGATCTCCACTGGCTGCTCCTCGTAGGTCAATCTCGGACCCACCTCTAGCTCCGAAAAGTCTACCACATGGCTCGGGTTCGGAATATAGCGTCGAAGCTGGAACACGTGGAAAACGTCGTGCACTCCCTCCAAGCTGGTTGGAAGCGCTAGTCGATATGCCACCTCGCCAATTTGTGTCGTCACGTCGAAAGGCCCGATGAATCTTGGACTGAGCTTTCCGCCTTTGTCGAAATGAATGACGCCCTTAGTCAGCGAGATCTTCAGGAACACTCTATCTCCAACTAGGAACTCCAGTGGCCGTCTGCTGCTGTCCGCCCAGTACTTCTGCCGATCCTGTGCAACTCTGAGACACCCTGAGCCTTTGAGATCAAATACGATAATTACACACAAGAAGTTGAAATAACACGATCTAACGTCAATCAAGAATGAAATTCCAACTACCACTTAGAGGAGCAAAATCATGAAGACACAATTATTAAATACGATCAAAAATCGATAGTTTAACACAGGTAGACTAGAATAAAATCAAAAATCATGGTCAGATAAACATGACTTAAGATCGAAGTTTAGACAAGTCACAAACGAAGTACGGAATCACAATCTGGTAATGTACAATTTGAGGAATGCTAGAAAGAAAATTTAGCAAGGGTTGATTTAGGAGACGTATGCAATACTCAGGAGATACAGTATCAAATCGGGATGAACGTGCAAGAATCTGTGATTCTCGAAAACCAATAATCATATAAAAGGGATATAGTTTCCTCAGTATCCGGGAACATATAGCTATTTAAAATCACTTTGCCTAGAATCCCTACCCCGCCAGTATATATCTGACTGCAGTGGACTTTCGGCTCCGTGACTCAAATGACAATATGTCACCGAATAATCTGTCAACCTTATCCATTTTCCAACAATTATTGACGAAGCAACCCAAGAGATCAAGGTATGAAGAATATGATAAGTCTCGACAGTACTCAAAAACCTATGATTGTCTGAAATCACTTCAACTTAAAGTTCCTGCCTCGCTAGTGCGTTACTGGCTGCAGTGAACCCTCAGTCTCCATAATCCAACTAATGGCTGTAGTGCGCAACTGTCATGCCATGGTAGGTCATCGAATAGCCTTTCGACTTTATCCCTAGGTATTTCAAAAGAGTTTCAAGGAGTTCAAAATGAGTTTCAGTAGTCCAAGTCACGAAAATTGTGAAGTTACCTGACTGTTAGAATACAAGGATTTATTAGGTACTAAGAGACGACAAGGGATCCCATTGGTGAGTACAAAAGGGTAACCAGGGAGATTTAAAATTTTAGACAGGGCAAAGTTTCAAATTATGACGGAATATCAACTGATATCTGGAATGGTAACAAGATTCCATATATGGGACGTTATTCCGAAGGGATAACAGAGTCTCGAAGGGTAAACTGAAGCAAGGTATCAAATAGGAGACAAGTTTTAAAATAAGAAATAAAATCCCGTACTGGAGACAAGTTTTAATAAAATCTCGAGTAATAATAAAATCTCGAGCAAAACTTGAATTGAAAATGAATTGTCTAATAAGGTACATAGTGAAAGAAAAAATAGAAAATCAAGTATCAACAAGTCGCGGATAGGACACAAAATCACGAATAGAAATCTAAATTAGAAAGCTAGGTTACGAAGAGTGAATGGAAAGCATGTATCATTTAGTGAATAGAATACAAGGTATTGGATCGTAAATATGTGACAAGCAAATCTCAAATAAGTCTGAAACAAAGCCGCAGATAAAGAACAATCTCGAATAAATATAAAATCTGGAATAGGAAATAGAATCCCAAACAAGCATCAATAGAAGCGAAGGTTCAAGCAAGGTTTCAAAATGATATTTCGAGTAGAAATAATTCTTGAATAGTACACAGTTCAAATAGGAAACAAAATTTCAAATAGAAACCAATAATAGGAAACAAAGTCATGAAAAATGAATATGAAAACATGGTATTAAATAGCGGATATGAAACAAGTAAAATCTCAAAATACGAGGCAAGATCAAACAAGATCGTGAACAGAACGAAAAATAATTCACGAATGAGAAATAAAATCTCATAGGGAACGAGTCAAAATTTCAAGATAGAAAACGAAATCGGCAAATGAAATCTCGAATATAAGAAAGATTCAAACAAGGTTTTGAATGGCATAAGTTTGAATAAGAATGTAATCCGAAGTAAAGTCTTAAATATCAACAGGGTCTGAATGGGGAACAAAATTCGAGTAGAACCAAATCTTGAATTAGGAAACGACGCCATAGGAAACAAGTTATCGAGCAGGAAAAAAATCTCGAATAAGAGCAAAGTTACGAACAAGAATGGGAACAAACTTTCAAAATACATCTCGAATAGCGACCAAGGTTTCAGAATAGGAAATAAAATCTAATAATCCTTAAATAGGAAACAAGAAAGTTTCTAAGAAACAATCTAGGTGCAAGAGGAATCTAAGAAAAAAAACTGGAATATGAATCATGATCCATGGTTTTCTCCAACCATGCAAAAGAGTCTTCTGTCTTCGGTCTAACTTTAGTATTCTTCCGGGACTGAAATCTCTTCAACCTTCTTCAACTGTTCTGTCGTAGACTGGTCCCTGTGGTAGTGCTCCATGTTGTTGCTGAATCTGGAGAAACGGGTCCTTCTGTGATACTGGTGCTCCTCGCGCTTGTCCTTGGACAGTGTGATCAGCGGTCTCCAGCAGTCCTTGACTTAGTGGGCAGGCGATTAGCAGTACAAGCATAGCCTTTGTCTTTTGTGGCACTCTTTGTAGTGGTGTCCTGAGCTGCGACAGATATACAAATGATCGCCGGCTAAATCTGAATCTGAATCTCCCGCTGGGCTGAAGAAGCGTGGTCTGAGTGTGTTGACGCTTTACGGATCCACAGTAGTTGCTATCTTCATCATAAGTCTTCATGTTCCTCCTGAACTTCAGCTTCCCGTCGCGTCCTATTGGCCGTGCTATATTCTCGATCTCCTGGCTGGTGGCTCTAATCTTCAGAGAAGTCGGATCCTCACATGCTGAGATGATCTTCAGTGGCAGCTTCAGGTTCTCGATCTGCTCCCTGGTGCATGATATGCGCTCGGTGTCAAAAAAGTCCAAGTGTCTGAGAGTCTGAAAATCAGAAGTCCTTTCTAACTCGAAAATGCATTTGCAAGTCTAGATTGGAAAAGGATGGCCTGCTGGTGTCAAGGAACTCTTGAAACGTCTCCGTTAACTGCATACTACCCATGGGGATAGTAGTGGCGATAGAAGGTAGTGGAAGCTCGAAACCTTCAAATGTAGGTGGATCAACAGTTCTGGTGTTGCATGCTTTTGAACTATCTGTAAAACAGAAAACTATTAAAATGACCTAGACCTAAATACAACAAGTGTTTATAGAATATCAATATACCTGATATACATGATATACCATTATTTTCTGATTTTTCCTATGCTATGATCAAGTTCCCCTAGTGTAATCAAGTCCCCCAATAGTACGCTGAGACCTAGGTACCATTAGGATAGACCTGTATGGGCCACCACTAAAAACATGTCACGATCCGCTCCCGAATAATCGGACATGAGTCGAACACGCCCAGCCTTTGTCGTTAGACACAACAAAGTAAGTTGTACCAATCTAGGGAAATCTAACAGATAAACATGAAAGTATACAATTACAACATCTAAAAATGTATCCCAGAATGATCACCATAATCCACAATTCTATGTATATAAATGTACGAGTCATCAAGAGTAAAATGTACTATAAATTCTAAAAAAATATCTAAGAGTAAAGCTAACAGTCTAAACCTAAAACCTCAAGCTAAGTCATGACCATCCTGCTCAGCTAAGATCCCGGGCTCTGGCCCATAAGGTATAATGATATCCTGCAAGCATACCTGCAACTTATCCAGTCAGGAGCGGAGCAAAGTACAATTCTAGGTAATGAACAAGACATCATAATATGAAAGTACAAGAGAACATGGTATGTAAAGTACAAGAAAGAACATGGTGTGTAAAATACATGAAAGAACATGAAATGTAAGAACATGAAAGAACATGGTATCTCAGGAATCACAGTAACTAAGTACATGATATATCTCCTGAATATGTGTACAATATTTGAAATATAACTAAGTATGTGACCGGCTAGGGGTAAGCATATGAAAGCACAGCACATGAATGTACGACTTAGGACCTGCGTGCACGATGCGGGGTCTAAGCTAAACACACCTGAGTTATTTCTTGGGTTTGGTCACATAAATAGTATATTTCTCCACCCTAGGTACAAGTAATAAGAACAAGGAACATGAGCATCCGAAATAAATGTCGTGTTGCAGTGTGTCAATCAAGAAAGCACAGGGTATAATAAAATGTACAAGACCATAGAATGTACTTGCCTTGCTCCAGGAAAGTACGGGTGAAGATCGGGGCTAGATGTCCTCCTGTATTTAATAATGTGTACAAGTTGATTAATATCTAAATAAGACATTTAGCTAACTAACTATTTTTTCAACCATATCTTGCTAGACATCAACCTTAGCTAGTTATACATCTATAGCCAAATCTTATATACATATAATTAGTGAGAAAATAATATGCCATAGTTTAGATAAATATTAGAGTCTAGATAGAAGATACTAATATGATATACGTCAATCAGCTATTATGCTAGATAGAAAATATTTACTAGCAATTCTCTGACATTACTAGATAAGAAGAAGGTTTCTTACAAAGTATGCAAAATAGTCTAGGTTATACTATTTATTTAGAAGGGCTAGATAGATAGGATATTCATTAATCAAATTGGCAAGAACAACATATATGTAACACATCCTTCCAATTTCCTCTTTACTGAATATAGCTAGTCATTAATACAAAAATAATAATAACATAAATAATTTACACATAAATTGTGACACAAAGTACTATAGGCCCGGCTCAACATTCTATTTGTACTCCCTTTCACATTTGAAAACAATGAATCAAACACCAACCCAGGAGAAAACTCAACCTTCAGACAGCCATTCTATAACCACACTAATATATCCAACTCTATTGCAAAATGTTTATACATGAAGCCAACTACCTCAACTCGAATAGTCTTTAAGGAACAAGCTGTAAGTTCAGCCAACTCCAACTGAAAATTAGTTCGATAATACTTCAGTGAAATCAAGACTCAACAAAATCTAAAGTATCAACATCATCCATTTAACCTAGCCTATGCCAATCCACAGAATTATGTCCTAACTCAGATACAAAGAGATGATCCTAAGCTGGCAATACCCAAACCAAAGATTCACCAAGCATACAAACAAAAGTCCTGTAAAGCACACATAGGATTCTCTTATATACACAAAACTTAACTGAAAAGTTTTCACTTAATTTTGAAGGTTCCCACCCTTGCATCCCTTCATCCCAGTTGGTTCTCGAAGCAAAGTCTAGAAGCAAGGCCCAAGTAATATTCAACACAACTTCTAAACAATCCCAGTCAAGACTAACCGCTATTAAGCGCTTTGGAGAAGAAGATTGAACACAATCAGAACCCAGAACATATACATTTCCAACCACAAAACCAAAATTTACAAAGAATACATACAAATCAATTGAAAACATATATGAAAGAATATACAAAGTAATATAGCTTCAAATAAGAATTTCTACAACAATGAATCGACAAAGCTAAACTGAGAAGCCAAACTGAGAATCCTGCTCACGCTACTCCATTCATACGGACACGAACACACACACTCCTGAATATAAGTAGAGCCCTGGATACGATCCGGACTCAACACCACCTTCGCCGAGGAAAACAACTAACCGTCGCAGTCGACGATCCGTGTCGAAGCCGTGTCGTCGTCGCCGAGGACACCGCGGAAGAGACGCTGCTGCTGCGATCTCAGCGCCCGAAGAGATCCACCGCCATCACCGGAGTGGCTCGATCACTCGTCGCCGTCGGAGTCGAAGCCGGAGAGATGAAGTCGCCGGTCGAAGAAGTGAACCGTGCCGTCGTCGGAGAGAATGTCTTGGACAGCCGACCGTCAAAACAGGGAGGCGCCGCCGATGAAGCCCCGTGGTTGTCGAGAACAATCGTGCTCCCGGATTAGTCGTACGTCGCTGATGAAGGCCGACGCCTAGTCGTCGGTGGCGAGCTTGTGTTGAGGACGATGATCTCTATGCCGCCACCACGAGAGGAGGAGGAATCGCTGATGAAGCCGCTCGTCCGTCGTGGTCATCGTCGCTACTTCGGAGTCGTCGAAAGGAACTCGTCGTGCTGACGTCTTCAGCTCTCCGTCGAAGATTTGGGGCTTAGGGCTCGCGCTCGGGGAAATGGGGAAGAAAAGCTTAAGAAAAGAAATGAAAGAAATAAAAATTGGAATACTCTCTCTCTCTCTCTCCACAGGCTCAGTTTTTATAAGGAAATGTTTGGAACATTTACAAAAACCCCCTCCGAAAATACCTAATTGCAAAACACCCCTTCCACTCTAAATTTTTTATAAAACAACCCTCCTCCTTTTCAGAAATTATAAAAAATGTTAAAAATCAGTTAAAAACTTTTTGAAAAAATGAGGGGACCACAAGTTGGTTGTAACAACTTTTCAAATTTGAAAATTGCTCCCAATTTATTTCCCTCTAAAATATCAATCACCATAATACTAATTAAAATAAATAAAAATTAACTTTTTATTTGAAACCCAAATAAATCAATTACTATTATTAAAATCAAAAATTTTATTTTCTCAAAAATCGGGAAGTGGAGTTACAAATGAATCAGGTATTTCAACCCTTTCTTGATAAAATTGTGGTAGTCTTTATTGACGATATTCTCGTCTACTCGAAAGACAGGGCGCAACATGCAGAACATCTACAGGTCGTGCTCCAGACACTTCGAGAGAATGAGTTGTATGCAAAGCAGAGTAAGTGCGAATTTTGGCTAAGCAGCGTATCCTTTCTTGGTCACATCATTTCGTTCGAAGGCATTGCAGTTGATCCGAAAAAAGTGGAAGCTGTTGCTGATTGGAAGCGGCCTGCGTCTGCTAGTGAGATTCGAAGCTTTCTTGGTTTGGCGGGATACTATCGACGCTTCGTGAAAGACTTCGCGAAGATTGTATCGCCATTATCTCGCCTCACTCAAAAGGGAGTCATGTATGAGTGGTCGGATGACTGTAAATCTTCTTTCCAGGAGCTAAAACAGCGACTAATTTCGGCCCCTATACTCGCACTTCCGGATGGGCCAGAGGGTTTTCAGATATTCAACGATGCTTCAGGCCAGGGCTTGGGATGTGTGCTCATGCAGCGAAACAATGTGATATCCTTCGCCTCCAGACAGTTAAAGCCGCACGAGAAGAACTATCCTACGCACGACTTAGAATTAGCGGCGATTGTGTTCGCATTAAAATTGTGGCATCACTATCTATATGGCATGGCGTACGCGATCTATACTGACCACAAGAGCCTCAAGTATCTCTTCATCCAGAAGGAATTGAACTTGCATCAAAGACGCTGGCTCGAACTGATCAAAGACTATAACTTGACGATCGACTACACTCCGGGCAAGGGTAATATTGTGGCGGACGCTCTGAGTCAAAAATATCTTGCCTCGCTATCCATCAACCGCAGACTACTACAAGATCTAAAAGAAATGGGTATCGACCTCCGGGTTCGATTCAGGGATGTACGGTTGGCGCAGCTGCAGTTAGAGCCAAGTTTGCTGGAAAAGATCATGGCCGCTTAGAAGGATGATCCGGACCTGAAGAAAATGCGCGAGCAAATTTCGACAGGTAGTGCGACCGACTTTGCGGAAGATAAGACCGGTGTGCTGAGATTGAATAGGCGACTATGTGTTTCGGATGATTCAGAACTACGAAAGGAGATAATGTCGGAGGCGCATTATGCGAAATATACCTTGCATCCAGGCAGTACCAAGATGTATAAGGACCTCCGTACGACCTTCTGGTGGCACGGGATGAAGAGAGATGTGGCGCTCTTCGTGTCGCAATGTATGGCCTGTCAACAGGTGACAGCTAAGCATCAGCGACCGGGTGGGGAGCAGAACCTTGCTATTCCAGAGTGGAAATGGGATCACGTCACTATGGATTTTATTGTTGGCATGCCGAAGATACCACGGGAGAACGACGCTATCTGGGTCATCATCGATCGATTAACCAAGTCAGCACACTTTATTGCCATCAAAGTTACTTGGAGCATTGATCACCTGGCACAGATTTACCTTGATGAGATATTACGGCTGCACGGAGTTCCAGTATCCATCGTCTCTGATCGGGATTCACGGTTCATGTCGCGATTCTGGAGTAGCCTTCAGTCGGCGTTGGGTACCAAGTTGTAGTTCAGCTCAGCTTACCATCCTCAGACCGACGGCCAAACGGAGCGCGTTAACAGATTCTCGAAGACATGCTACGACTCTGCGTAATTGACTTCAAATCAAGCTGGGACGTCCACCTTCCGCTGGCGGAATTTGCATACAACAATAGCTACCAGTCCAGCATCCAAATGGCGCCGTATGAAGCTTTGTACGACCGGAAGTGCAGATCGTCCATTTGTCGGGATGAAGTCGGGGAACGGCAGATACTCGGCCCGGAGCTGGTGGAACAGAGTGTGAAAAAGGTCAAGCTAATTTGGGAAAGACTGAAGATTGTACAGAGTCGACAAAAGAGCTACGCCGACACCCATCGAAGATCGCTTGAGTTCCAGGTGGGAGATCACGTGTTCCTGAAGGTGTCGCCCATGCGAGGAGTTACTCGGTTCGGCGCGAAAGAAAAGCTGAGTCCGAGATTCGTTGGGCCGTTCGAAATACTCGAGCGGGTTACCCCAGTGGTCTATAAAATTGCCCTATCGCCGGCGCTCGAAGGTGTGCACAATGTCTTCCACGTCTCTCAGCTGCAGAAGTACGTGCACGACCCTAGCCGCGAGGTAGATTTTGGCCAGCTGGAGCTAAAGTCTGACTTATCCTACGTTGAAAAGCCAGTTCAAATCTTAGAACGTAAGGATAAGCTGCTGTGAAGTCGAGTGATCCCTCTTGTTCGTGTACTCTGGAGGAACCATACGGCGGAAGCGTCGACATAGGAACTCGAGTCAGAGATGAAGGAAAAGTTTCTTTCATTATTTTCATAGAGGTAGGTTCTGTTCTTAAGTTTCGAGGACGAAACTTTTCTTTGTTGGTTATGGTGTAGTGTCCCGTCCCTACATCGTGCTCCGTTCTCCGTCCACGGGGTGCGTGAGAAAGAAACACTGTTGCTATCGACTCGGTCAGGACCGATAGGTCGGGATCGATCGAATCTATCGAACGGAAACGGTTGAATTAAGATCCATTCCACGTTATGGAATGGCTTCTTCGAAACCAAGTCCCATATTCAGCGGGTAGCACCTCGAGGATTGACTCTGCGGCTGAGTCGGGAGTGACCACCCGTTGCTCTATTTTTCACGCCGCTTGCGTTGGTTTTGGCTTTGATTTTCTGAATACATTTTCGTGAATGTTTTCGATGATTTTTATGGCTTACATTTCGAACTCGCATTTCCTATCGAACTTCTTGCCTAATACAGTGTTCTAATCGGTTGCTTGTACGATTTCAGGTAAACGCATAGGCGACGTCTAGCGCGTCCAACCAGTCTCTCGTCTCAAGCAAAAACTTAAGGTGAGTGGCTGACCTCCTTCATCTCGACCCTCTATTTCAAAAATGAGAACTTGGGTAATGGTAATGAAATTGAATGATTCGCTTGAAAAACACAAGTCCTATGTTTGAGAAGAGAAAAGATGAGTTGTGTAGAAAAAAGATAGAATTATTTTAGGCCTGCAAAATAACCAAGTAAATGAATCAATTACATAACAAGCCCCAAAGGTACCCCAAATATACCTTGTTAACCTATCAAGGTCATGGACAACTTGTCGACAAGGGTGATGGTTTCTTCGAGCGGCAGCCCGGGGCCACGGGACCGACTCGGCCTAGGAAGAAACAGGTTATAGCCGAGCTGGATATGAAGCAACCGGTAATACGGGGACTTGTATTGGAGCTCGCTACTTGCGTTGCAAGGGTCCCGTTTATCAGGCTATGTCCAGGATGGCTAGTTAATGCCAGTGACCTCCACATCAAACACTTGATATAAATCGTTATCAACTAACAGGGAAGGTGATGGTAAGTTTTATGTTGCACGACGCGCTCTGCCGAGGGAAATTCTGGTGTAACTTACTTGCTTTATGTTTCGTCAAAATGCTTCGTATGAAATTACCTAGGATGGTTAGAAAGATCACAAAAAGCAAGTTGTGTAAATTCTTGAACCAAATGAGAGCCTGGAAATTAATTGGCCACTCGCCAGTACATGTTGATTGTACTGATCCTCGCTCTCTCTACAGGTACGATAAATCAGGAGGAGCGTGCCATGTGAAGGGAGGCTATGCTCGTGTATTTTGAAACTTCGTCCGTGCGGTCGAAGCTTGGATCCAATCTCTTTTGAAGACTCAGCTGTTGAAGGCCAGAAGACAGATTGAGCGACTTCCCATCATCCCAGGTGGTTTTGTAATGCTGGTTGTAATCAAGGGATGAAATGTATAGAATGGCTATCTCGTCGACATTCATTTTGTAATGGAGTCAGTTTCTAAAAAGCCCGTGCGGCGCCCTTGTATCGAGTCTGTAAAATGATGTTTATTATCAATAAAGCTTAAGTTTCCTTCTTTGTAATGTGTGTTCAATTTACTCTGTGCATTCTCTTGTTGTTGTGTTTCGGATAACCTTATGACTATGCCTTGTGCGAGCGCAACTTAGGCTTGCACGGCATCACGCCCGGGGGACGACTATCGATTCTACGGAATCGGAATGTGACAAGAGCATACTTTCGCTGAGAAAGCACTATATACTTTTGTGGCCTTGCAATTTCAATTCCGAAAAAGTACTTCAAATGTCCCAGATCTTTGACTTCAAATTCCTTTCAAGTCTTTTCTTCAGCCGTAGGATTTTCTCAGTAACGTCTCCAGTAATTATAATATCAACCACTACTACAAGGACAATGATACGAGTCTTGGAGTACCTGTAAAATACAATATAATCTCCATTATACTGCCTATACTCCATACCACATACTGCAAGCCTGAATCTATCAAACCATGTTCTCGGAGACTACTTTAGCCCATATAAAGACTTCTTCAATTTGCACACCTTTCCAGTTGTTTGTGAAGTAGCAAAGCTTGGTGGAATCTCCATATACACCTTCTCCTGGAGATCCCCATGCAAAAAGGCGTTCTTGACATCTAGTTGATGTAGTTGCCAATTGATGTTGGTGGCACATGACAGCAACACTCGCACAATGCTCATCTTTGCTGTTGGAGCAAAGTTTGGATGTACCCTTTAACAACTATTTGGCCTTATACCTGTCAATATTGTCCTCTAGAGTCTGCTTAATAGTATAAATCCATTTACAACACCAATAACACGCTTCCCAGCTGGCAGCGGCACTAGCTCCCACGTGTCATTCTTTTTCAAAGCCTGAAGTACCTCCTGCATGGCACTCAATCACCTAGGATCTTGATTAGCTACCTGCCAGTTGTTAGGTACAAGCACAGAATGCAATGATGCCATGAAGGACTTATATGCAGGTGGAATGGATGCATATGAAATGTAATGGGTAATGTCAGTATCCGAAATACCAAACTTAGCTGGAGGTTTTCCAGTATTGACTCTAGAAGTTCTACGAAGCAAGACAAGATTATTAGAAGTATCAGGGGAGGAATTGTTACCAGATGACTTAGGTGGAAGCGCTGAAGGACCTGGAGAAGAGAGACCTAGGAAATTAGCATTTGTGGGTACTGGTATCGGCATAAGAGGTGGCTCATGCTGCGGGAAGCCGGGGATGCAGGAGGTCATCCAAGCTAAGGGGGTCTCGGCCAGTACTGGGTCGAGAGTTGACGGTCACTGATGATTGCATATGCATGCGGCTTTGCACGTGCACGACGAGCGAAGGAGGTCTGGGCACTGCTCGGCGACGAAGCGAGTGTGGCTCACGATGACCCGAGTTCAACGAGGTTTGCCAGCACAGAGAGGAGGAACCAAGTGTGGTCTGGACAACATTGAAGCTAGTGCGTAGGTGAGGGGAACGTAGTATCGGTCATGAGTAGCGCGGAGGACGCACGACCAAGTTAAGGGCCAAGACCGCCGGCCAAAAGCATTTTCCATCTTTTATATTTAGTTTTTGAAGGAAAATGCCTATTGTTCTTTGAACAATTCATGTGTTAAAACCAAAGGAATGAATGAGAAGAAAAACCAAAAATTCACTCAAATGAAAATAAAACCACTTTTGTTTCTACTCATTCGTCCAACTGCTCTAGACAATGTCATAGCATATGCTCTTGAGAGCCTCTACATGATCATCCAGCAGAGCCACAAACACATCCACCCCGCCCCTGTCAGCGTGCGAAGGAACAAACATCATCAGCCCCTCCACAGGCAGGTCAGGAGGGATGACCGCAATTGGAGCCCCACAGCCGAAATCTATCTCGTCCATCTTGAACCCCATCAAGCTGTCCACCTCCAGATTCGGGCTCAGCGTCGACCACAGCTTCGGCGCAGAACTCACCAGTTCTTTCGCCTCTACCCCTTCCCTCTTCAAGTTCTCTCCGAAGTCGATGAACGACCTGAAGTAGCCCTCGTCGACCCGGCTCACTGCCTCGTGGATTACACTGACAATGTGCAGGTGGCTCGCGCGCAACAGCTCGCCAGCGCTGAGTTTCGGATGTGCCCACAGGACCATGTTGCCGAAGAAGTTCTCCGTTTGGAGGCCGTCCGACCGCAGTCTTGCTCTGCCGTTGACCGCTATCCTCACCTGCGTTGGTTCATCATCCTTGACTTCTCGCACGATCGTGATCTTCTTCCATAGGTGGGCGAGGAGGTTCTCGAACGTCGAGCTCCGACCCTCGACTTTGGACTTGAGCTCCGCGATAGAGCGGGGAGTGAAATGGAGTGCGATATTTGCAATTTTGGCAGGAGATAGCTGCACATCGACGTCACGGGAAGTAGTGTCTACTTTAAACTCTGTCTCCATGTGGTTGAACTCGCACCTCGGTGGGCTTCTCGGGATGCAAGTGGCAGCTCGGTCTAGGTAAGGCGTCAGAGCAGTGGAGGAACGGCGAACCATGTCGGCCCACACGGAAAGCAGCTGGCCGATGGAATAGCCATCGCAGACGCGGTGGTGCACTGCGAGACCGATCACTAGGCTGCCGCAGATGTAGCGGTTGAGCTGGACTTGGAAGAGCTCCTCCACTCCTACAGAAAGAAAAACAACAGGAGAATCGAGATTTGGCATCCAAAGAAACAAGGAAAAAAAAAAAAAATCAACTGTCAGGTAGGCCTGGGGTTGGATTGTTCGAGTCGGAGCTTATTTGGGTCGTCCCTACTGGTTCTGGAAAATCACCTGCAACTCCGACCTCTTGCAAGTCACGTTGGACCTAGATGATTGTTTGTCCGAACTCTTGTCAGAGTTACCCCTGGCCGGCCCTGACTACTATCGTACCTACCTTTGAGTGTGGGATACAATTCGGATAAGTTTGTGGTGGCCTCTAGTGGCAACTTCTCGCGAAGCGTGGCTTCGACCCGAGCCTCAATGAGACGCGCACCCGCATTGTTGAGGGAGAAGCACGGGTTGCCTTGCTCGTCTATGGTCTTTCGACCGGTGAGGTGGGGGTAGAGGTCGAGTAACTTGGACAGGCCCTCCTCGAGTGCAGAGTTTGAAGGCGTGGGGGCACAGAAAGCGTAGACGAAGGGTACATTGTGGTCGAAGTTCGCGAGGTCGAAGATGGTGACCGGTACTATATTGTTGGAGAGGGGAGGTATTGGATTGCATGATTTCAAGATGGTGCTCTTCGTGATCTTCACAGCCATCTTGCCCGTAGTGGTATTGTAGATGATGGTATATATAGAAATGTTCAAAGAAAAAGTGTAGTAATTATGTGAAGTTCGTCCGAGCTCTCTAGCCTAGTGGTATTAGAGCGGACATCCGGAGGGGCCGGCAAGGTTCGAGCCCCCCAATTGTGTGTGTGCGTGTGATTTCAAAAAAATTATGTGAAGTTCCGCTTTCGATGCTCATGCTTATATTGTGGTGCGTCTGTGTTCATCGATCCGTCCATTGCGATAAGATCATGCGAGGTTCGTATGCACGGTACATCTCTCAAAGAGATTCATTGCTTCTCCGAAGATATATATAGATATATATGGTTTGTTTTAAGAACGATCTTGAGGAACACAAATACATTGAATATCATTTTCAGATACATTGTATTTAATATGGTAAATAATCTTTGTGTATTTAATATTGTTATGCATGGGTCTTGACAATGGATCTATACGTGTATATGATTCATCTTGTACACATATAATTAACGATGCATGCATAAGTCACCAAATGAATCTTGAATTTAGAAGACATTTCAACCCATGTCCAACAAGACATGCGTTCAGCAACCATTTAATCTATTTATGAAGTTCTTTTCAAAAAAAAAAAATAGTAGACATTTCATAGAAAGGTTTAAAGGAAAGGAAATCAATTCCTTGTTCTTTCCCTTTTCTTGGAAAGTTGCAATTTTCATCCATTTTTCTTTCCGATGTTTGGAGGGGACAAGAAAATTAGAAGGAAAATTGAATTCCGTGTAGTGGGAAAGTAAATCCATGTTAGATGGAAGAACTAGGGGTGAGCCAATACCAACCATTACCGAAAAATCGACCGAATACCGATTAAAAGTATCCCGAAAAATCGAAACGAAATTATTTACCGATATCGAATTGCCGAACAGACTAAAATATGGTATAATGGAAGTGGTATATGGTTTGAGTGTAATATCATACCAAAAATAACGAACTCATACCGAAAATAACGAACCGACACGTTTATATATATATATATATATATATATATATATATATATATATATATATATATATATATATATATATATATATATATTCCCAAACAACATTTTATTGAATAATAAAAGTGGCTCTTAACGAGCAGTAAAGGTGCCAGGGTCCAAAACACAAAAAGTCCTGGAATGCAAAGTATAAATTACATAAAAGATAATTTCGAAATTTCGAAAAATTTTGAAATTTGAAAACATTGTGGGCTCTCAGCCCTATGTGGAACAGGGCACACTGCCCAAAGCGCCGTTCACGCTGCCCGAGGGCACGCAAACCTATGAGGGGGTGGTGCAGACATGCAGCCTAGGGTGAGATGCTCTTCCCGATGGGGTGGGCACGCATCACGGTGAAGCCGCGGGGCCCCCCCTGCCCAGGCGCAACGCCCGGAGCCGGGTTCCGGCGGTGGAGACCAGCCGGAGAGACGCGGGCGGGGTGTGAGGGTAGGGAGGGAGGGTGGGTGAGGGGAGGGAGGACGGGGACGGGGGAGGGTGGATGGGGGGAGGCGTCCTCCGGGCGGGCGGTGGAGGCGATGCCGAGACTCGATGAGGGAGGTGGAGGGGGTGGAGGCCCGAACAGGGGAGCGGGGCGTGTCCTCGGGGGGGGGGGGGGGGAGGGAGGGCGGCCGCTGGCCTATCTCTGGGAGGGAGGATCCGCCAGTAAGCGACGGAGGGAGCGCCTGAGCTCCGAGGGCTGCGCCACCGTGGGCGAGGGAACCCCGGCCGACTTCGGGGGGGCCAGGACGGGGAGGCCGCCAGAGGAGGGCGGCGCAGAGACAGAAGGGGGCGGAGGCGGCGAAGCCGGTGGCATGTACGGGCTGCCATCCGCAGGCTGCCGCCGAGCGGCCACCTGATCCCGGGAGGGTGGCTCGTGGCAAGGAGGAGGGAGATCCACCGACGACGATGCCGGGGGGGGGGGGGGACGACGCCGGAGGGGGCGGAGGGGGGCCGCAGCGGGCGCTGCCTGAGGCACTGGGGCCCAACTCAACGAGAGGAAGCGAGAGGTGGGGGGCGCTGCCAGAGGGGGGCGGCGCCGCAGGAGAGGCGACGAGGGGCGGTGATCGGGGGCGACCGAGGAGGGAGGAGAGAGGGGGAGCAGCAACGGAGGTGGGCAGCGCGGCAGCCGGAGGAGCGCATGACCCAGACGGAGGACCAACGCTCGGCTGATGCGCGGCGGCAACAGCAGCAGGTGGCCCGCGGTGACTCCTGCGACGACGGCGTCGGGGGCACGGCCGGCGACGATGAGGAGGAAGAGGGCGGCAGCACCTCGGGCAGCAAAGGGGCTGCCAGGAAGAGGGGCCAGAAGAGGTACGCCGCATGGTCGACGGCAGGGTGAGCAGGCCAGCGGTGGAGGCTGGCGCAGACGGCCAGGTGGCGGTCCACCAATACGGCGCCCACCAAGGGATCGGCCACCACGGGGGGATCCACCCCAAGCCGGAGGTGTCCCAGGGAGCTGGGCTTCTCTCCATCGCTATATATATATATATATATATATATATATATATATATATATATATATATATATGGAAAATTCTTCAATACATCCCATGAAAAAAGTTGTATCGATACATCCCAAATCTGAACCATTGGATGTTGATCCAATGGTTCAGATTGAGGTCAAAAGTCAAAATCAGCATTAATGCTGATTTAGATTAATAGAATAGGGAATATCATTTAATGCTGGTTTTGACTTTTGACCTCAATCCGAACCATTGGATCAACATCCAATGGTTCAGATTTTGGATGTATCGATACAAATTTTTTCATAGGATGTATTGTAGAAGGACCATATATATATATATATATATATATATATATATATATATATATATATATATATATATATATATATATATATATATATATATGGGTACTTGTGGCGAACTCGCCACCACTGAGGCTCAAACTCCCGACCACTTGGGCTGCATGCATCTCTCTTAACCACTAGGCTAGAGGTCATTTGCTATATATATATATATATATATATATATATATATATATATATATATATATATATATATATATATATATTATGCAACATATACGTACTTTGCACGTATTTTAATTAGAATATTATAAGATATGCTATCAACTTTATGTCTTTTTCAGGTGATTATTCGTGTGTGTGCTTTCTTTTTACAATGCCAAGAGATTTGAAGTACGAATTTTGTTCTTTTTTAAAATTTTCTATTGAGAATAATAATATTTCAAAAATGGTAAGGACAGAAAATTTATTACCATTGGAATATTAAGAGTTGTATAGAGACAGCAAACTTCATAGCATGCAAAAAATTTTGCTTTGACTCTTAAACATAAATAATATGTAAGTTGACATAATAATATCATGTTTATAAAATACTCAAGGGTATTTTAGGAATTCAAAAGTTTCACCACCAAGTTTTCCTTATATATATATATATATATATATATATATATATATATATATATATATATATATATATATGTATATATATATAATGTTGTTAGTGATAAATTTGTGCTACTCATTTTTAATTTTATCTTTGTTTTAGTTGAGAATCAGTTTCTTGGAACTTAAATGGATTTTGGTGTACTTGAACTTATGTTAAGAACGCTAAGAATTGAATTTTTGATCTATTGAGCTTATATTTTGTGTTCTCATAGAATTTTAAAGTAAATTTTGGTGTACTTAAACTTATATATACTAAGGATTAAACTTAATGATCTTGATCTTTTAAGCTCGTATTTAGGCGTTTGTGACTTTGTTATATATTGTTCTAATAAATTTGATTACTTGCTTTGTTGGTAGAGGCTTGACTTTGAAATTGAATGTTTCCAAAAAAAGTAAAAAAAAAAAAAATCTAGGTTAAAAGGTTCTATAATATATTGATTGATCAAACGTAAAATATTAATTGGTAAAATACTGATACGGAACAAAAACCGACGGAATACTGATTTAATCGAAACCGAAAAAATCGATTCTAAATGATACGATATTGGTATTAATTTTTAAATACCGATTTAAAAAAAAAACCCCAAAAATTCGACCAAATACCAATCGATTTTACCGACGCTCACCCCTAGAGGGAACCACTTTCCTCCTTATTTTCCTTCTATGTGGAAAGCGTTATCCTTTTCTCACACTTTTTTTTGACATACAAACATAGGAAATGAATTACTTTCCTTTTCCAATCCCGTAATTCCGTCAACCAAATGAGATTTTCTCAAAAAAAAAAATGTTAAACTTTTCCCACAAGTTAGTTAATTATAAAATTACTTTTATGTTTGCTCTTTGAAACATAAAGTGTTGGATTTTAGTCTTTTTCAAAGTAAATTTTAGTCCCACATCGGCTAGACCAAAGGATCGTATCTCTATATATTAGCTTTGCTAGTTTAGAGATGCACATGTGGTGTGGAGGTGCACATGGGTGTGCCATGTGGGGTTATTTTTCTAATGGGAAAAAGGCTAAATAAAAATTGAAAGCATTCATGCTTTTTGCTCTTGGGAAATTAATTTCCATGGGAGCTAAGTCCCGTTGGGGCTTAGCGACTCGGACTCGGACACGGACTCGGACACATGGGCTCATGAGGCGTAATGTGGCATTTTGTTGGCACACTTTGCACTCAGCATCGTCGCTAAGCGCATAGTGCACTTTAGTTGCGCTCGTTGTGCACGCTAGGTTGCGCACAGGTTATGCCGGGTGCGCTGGTTACGCACGTTGCGTGCGTGGCACAAGGTGACACAGGTTACGCAGTGGCACAGTGCGCGCAGTGGCGCAGGTTGGCGCAAGTGGCTCAGTGCGCAGTATGCAAGGCACGCAGAGTGGCACAAATTGCTTCAGATCGTGCATGTGCATGATCTGAGCGGTTACTGCACGTTCGGAGTGGTTATTACCACGTCCCGAATATTGTGCTAACCGGACAGTTGCTACTCGGGCCTATATAAGGTCTCCTATCTCTCACAGGCAGATATAAAATACAGAACACATTCAGAGAGTCATGAAAGTTTACAAGTGTTTCTTAACATAAGTAAACAGAGTCTGTGAGAGAGAAGAGAAGCTTTGCACCAGTGTTGCTTTTGCACGGGAGTCCGTGTATGATCCGAGGAGTCATAAGAGCAGAAGTGTTCCAAAGTTCTCCGACGAACTTGCTGGTTCCTTTAAGCTATTCGTGTGGGGCGAATATAGCTTTGAGGAACGGTGATCATTCACCCCAGCAGGCCATCTTCCATCTTTTGTCTGTCATCTTCTTCGCTGTTGTGATTACGAAATCTTCTTAGATTCTTGTATATCATATGCTGCTGTGGATTACGAAATCTTTTTAGATTATCGTAATATAATTACGAGATCTTCTTAAATCTTTGTCATACTTACGCAACCTTCCTAGAAGTGTTGTGTTGGAACATTGTTCTTACAATTGTTTCATATTCACAGTTTTCCATCAAAAAATTGTACCCCGGCAATAATAATCTCAAAGCTATATTACTACGATAGAAAACTTTAATGCTTCACTCCTCAATACTGACTTCTGTAAGTTAGAAAAGTTTGATGGAGAGCATTATCAAGTCTGGAAGAGGAAGGTTTATCTCACTCTTCAACTCAGAGATGTTGATCACGTGCTTCTTGAAGAGGAAACTACTATTCCAGATACTGGGTCTGCTGCCGCCATTACTGCGGCTACTAAACTTCAGGCCAAGTGGAGAAGGGAAAATAGCATTTGCAGGCTACTTATCCTGAATGCTATGGAGGATTCTCTAGCAGAATTTTACTGTAAAAAACCAATTGCCAGAGACATATAGGACTCTCTGGAGAAACTATACGAAGAGGACAAGAACAGAAGCAAGATATTTGTAGTTGAAAAATATCACAAATGGCTCTTTGAGGACGAGAAGTCCATGTTGCCGCAGGTAAAAAAATTCTTGAAACTGCGAAAGAAGTTGGAAGATGAGGCGATGCCCCTCCCCGACAAGTTTGTTGTTGGAGGAATTGTCTCAAAGCTTCCCGCTGGGTGGAGTAAGTTCTATGCAAACATGCATAGGAAGAAGCTTGAGATCAGCCTTGAAGATCTCTTGCAGAAAATCTATGTTGAGGACCAGATACGGGCTCAACTGAAGGTGGATACACTGTCCAAGCAATTGGCTAACGCCAATCTGGTTCATACCAAGGAACCAAAGGGAAAGCAGGCGGCTTTCTACAGCAAGAAGAAGGACCCTAACAATCTAAACGTGAAAGGGACTTCCTTCAAGCGAAAGAAGGCAAATCTCAGATGTCTTGCTTCAGGTATGGCAAGAAGGGCCACTTTAAAAGTGAATGCAAAGCAAAGACCAAGCAATCAGAGCAAGGAGAGACTAGTAAGGTATCTATGATCACTGACGTTGTTGCTATGATTGCGCAGGTTGATGCGGTAAGGACTGACTCTGACTGGTGGGTAGACACTGGAGCCTCCTGCCATGTCTGCTCCAGTAAGGAGTGGTTCACCACCTACACACCTACTTCTGAAGTGGTTATGATGGCGAACCAGGCACAAGCTGAAGTTCTCGAGATCGGGATGTTGGTATTGAAGCTGACTTCGGGGAAGTCTCTGACGCTTCAAGGCGTGAAGCACGTACCTGCTATCGCCAAGAACCTGATCTCAGGAGGCCTACTATGCAACGCAGGCCTCAGGATGGACATCAATGCTGGCCAGATGGTGATGTCTATCAAGGGAACATATTTCGGAAAAGCTTTTTATACCGAAGGAATGTTCAAAATTCAGCTTGTGAATCAGTCCAAAGTAATTAATGTAATTAATGCAATCACTCCTTCTACTTATACTCTTGAGTTATGGCATAATAGGCTAGGACATGTTCATTGTAAATGAATAAACAAAATGTATAGTCTAGGACTTATCTCCAAATGTCGGGATAAGGTAGAGAAATGTAAACTTTGTGCTCAAACGAAGATCACAAGGAAACCCTTTCCTCGGGTTAATCGAAGTACAGATCTTTTGGAGTTGGTACACTCCGATATCTGTGACTTCAAACAGTTCTCTACAAAGACCGGGATGAAGTATTTCATAACCTTCATCGATGACTTCTCAAAGTATGTGTTCGTCTACTTGTTGAAGGCTAAAGACAAAGCATTCGAGAAGTTCAAGGAGTTCAGAGCCGAAGCTGAGCGGCAGACTGGACAACAACTCAAAAGAATAAGAAGTGATCGAGGTGGGGAATACAGGTCTCATAAATTCGCATCGTTCTGCAAAGAACATGGAATCGACAATGAGACTACGGCTCCGTACTCTCCTCAATCAAATGGAGTAGCAGAGAGAAAGAACAGAACGTTAACAAAAATGATTAACTCAATATTGTTGACTGCTGGTCTTCCTAAGTGCTACTGGGGAGAAGCTGCATTGACGGCCACTTTTATTCTAAATAGAGTGTCTCATGCAACTTCAGACGTTACTCCTCATGAACTCTGGTTCAAGGTCAGACCTAACTTGAATGTCATTCAAGTGTGGGGGTGTCTGGCATATGTCAAGCTTTCAAATCTGAAGATTCAAAAGCTTGGGACAAGGACTACTAAGACGATCTTCTTAGGGTATGCCGAGAAGAGTGATGCTCGAAGATTTCTTGATATTGAGTCAAATCATATCATTGAATCTCGTAACGTAGAATATTTTGAAGACAAATTTGCTGGGCACAAAAATATTGTTCTTGCGGATGTACCGGAGAATATTGAGGGTGCGCAGGAAACTGAAGTCTTCAATGAAGATGTGGTCCAAGAAGATGTTGTTGTTGAAACAACGATTAAACCAGAACAAGCTGAGCCGTCAGCTAAGCATATGAGGAGGCCGAAGGACTTCGAAAGTGACTTTGTCACCTATCATGTGAATGCAGATCCGCTTACCTATGATGAGGCGATGAAGACCAGAGACGCAATTTTCTGGAAGGAGGCGATTGACAATGAAATTGATTCCATCACCTCAAATAACACTTGGGTGTTGGTTGATCTTCCTGAAGGAGCGAAACCCATCGGATGCAAATGGATCTTCAAGAAGAAGATGAAAGCAGACGGAACTATTGACAAGTTCAAGGCTAGGTTGGTAGCCAAAGGGTTTTCTCAGAAGTATGGGATTGACTACTTTGACACGTATGCTCCAGTAGTCCGGATGACCACCATCAGATTATTGATTGCTCTTGCAGCAATACATAAGATGGTGATACATCAGATGGATGTAAAAACGGCTTTCCTAAATGGCGAGCTGACCGAAGAGATATATATGCAACATCCAGAGGGATTTGTCGTCAAGGGTCTTGAAGATAAAGTCTGTAAGTTGGTAAAATCTTTGTACGGTCTTAAACAGGCTCCCAAGATGTGGCATAAGAAATTTAACAAAGTTATAAGGTCAAATGGATACATGGTCAGCGAGACGGACAAGTGTGTTTACACGAAGTTTGCTGATGGAAGAGGTGTGATCGTTTGTCTGTACGTGGACGACATGCTTATCCTAGGTACGGATATGAGCTGTGTCACGAAGACAAAAAAATGCATCTCGAACAAGTTCAGTATGAAGGACTTGGAAAAGCTGATGTGATCTTAGGGATCAAGATCATCCGGACAGACACTGGATTAGCGCTGTCACAGTCTCATTATATTGAGAAAATGATCACTCGTTATGGGTATCGGGATCTTTCAGGGATCGATACGCCATACAGGAGTGATCTGAAGCTGAAGCCTAATTCAGGAGAAAGCGTCAGGCAGCTGGAATATACAAGCTTAATCGGAAGTTTGATGTATGCTACTACTGCCACAAGGCCTAACATAGCTTTCGCCGTGGGAATGCTGAGTCGTTTCACGAGCAACCCAGGTGTTGAACACTGGAAAGCTGTGAAACGGGTTATGAGATATCTCAAGAAGACTCAGACATATGCATTGTACTACAATGGAGATCCGCCGGTAGTGGAAGGCTTCAGTGATACCAGCTGGTGCTCAGAAATGGAGAGCGAGAGGTCCACAAGTGGATTCATTTTCACAATGGGTGGAGCTGCTATATCGTGGAAGTCGAAGAAGCAGACTATGCTCTCACGGTCATCCATGGAATCTGAGTTCTTTGTACTTGATACCGCAGTCGAGGAAGCAGAATGGCTTCAGGAGCTCATGTATGATCTTCCAGTGGTTGGGGCTCAAATATCGGCGATACCGATATATTGCGACAACCAGGCGACTGCGGCGGTGGCATCAAATGACCTCTTCAATGGGAAGAAGAGGACTGTACGGTTGAAGCATAGGGCAGTACACGATCTTATCAAGAGAGGTGTTATTGCAGTGATTGATGTTCGGAGTCAGGAGAACCTGGCGGATCCGTTCACCAAGGGACTCAAGCGCCAGCTGGTCGATGACACAGCTTGTAAAATAGATTTGAAGGTATTCTGATATTGTATTATTATATTCCTACCATAAAGTTTTATGCTAATAGTTCAAAGAGAAATCTACTAGGCATCTAGCTTTTGGTTCAAGGGAGGACCACTAATCGGAAGAATATCATGAACGGTGGGTACATGTTCTATGGGGCATGGAGAGGTTACGGACCTACAACCACTATTATCTACTATTGTTTTCTGCAAAAAACGGATCCTGTGGGAAGGTTGGCTTAAATGCCTTAATGAGTTCACAGGCAGAGTGAATGCCTGGTGTGCTTTACAGGAAGCACGGTAGAACAGCACTACAAGGAGTGAAACTCCATGCTACTGTGGGGTGATTCCACCATGAGGTTCCTAGGCATGGGTTAATGCCTCGGCTTTGCTAGCCAAGTCACAGCGGCGTAGCACCGCAAATAGGCAGTTAGCCTAATGTTGTATGTTAAAATAAAGAGGGGTGTAGTCAGCACTACAAAAAGGAGGAGTTCCTCATGTTACAGTGGCATGACACCACGATGAGGTACCCGGTTAGGGATAAAGCCTCGGCCTTGCAAGCCATATCGTTGCGGCGTAATACCGCAAGGGAGCCTAAGGCTTAATGCTGGGTATAGTTTGGTACTACAAAGAGGCGGTTGCCTCATGCTACAGTAGTATGACACTACTATGAGGTTTCCGGTACGGGGTAAGGCCTCGGCTTTAAGCCATGTCATAACGGCGTAGCACCGCAAAGGAAGCGCAAAGTGCTTCATGCCATGTCTCTTTATAATGAACTCACCTATAGTGTATGGACAAAGAGATATCAGGCCGTCTCTTGAGGGTAAACTTGTAGACGCCCAAAATTATACACTGAAACCAGGCTGGCATGGGGCCTTTAATGTGTAGCCAGAAGCACATGTAACTACATTATGTGAGTGGAAAGAATTTCAGCTATGATGCAAAATTCAAGGCTTAGTCCATTCTTGTATTATAGTCTGTTGTTTGACCCATGCGGGAAGATTCAAGTCGTCAGCGACATCTCTCCTAATGTATGATGTACAGTTATTGTGGGGAATACTTATACCCATATATAGAGATATGTGGGAGATTGTTGGGTTTTGGTCTTTTTTAAAGTGAATTTTAGTCCCACATCGGCTAAACCAAAGGAGTTGTATCTCTATATATTAGCTTTGCTAGTTTAGAGATGCACATGTGGTATGGAGGTGCACATGGGTGTGCCATGTGGGGTTATTTTTCTAATAGAAAAAAGCTAAATAAACAATTGAAAGCATTCATGCTTTTTGCTCTTGGGAAATTAATTTCCATGGGAGCTAAGCCCAGTTGGGGCTTAGCGACTCGGACTCCGACACGGACTCGGACTCATGGCCTCATGAGGCGTTATATGGCATTTTGTTGGCGCACTTTGCACTTAGCACGTCAGCATCGTCGCCAGACGCATAGTGCGCTTTAGTTGCGCTCGTTGTGCGAGCCACTTGCACGCCAGGTTGCCCACAGGTTGCGCACAGGGTGCGCACAGGTTGCGTCGGATGCGCTGGTTGCGCACGTTGCGCACGTGGCGCACGTGGCGCACGTTGCACGAGAGGCGCAAGGTGGCGTAGGTTGCGCAGTGGCGCAGTCCATGCAGTGGCGCAGGTTGGCGCAAGTGGCTCAGTACGCAGTATACAAGGCACACAGGGTGCCAGAGTGGCGCAACTTGCTTCAGATCGTGCCTGTGCATGATCTGAGCGGTTACTGCAAGTTCGGAGTGGTTATTACCACGTCCCGAATGTTGTGCAAACCGGGCAGTTGCTACTCGGGCCTATATAAGGTCTCCTCTCTCTCACAGGCAGATATACAATACAGAACACCTTCAGAGAGTCACGAAAGTTTACAAGTGTTTCTTAACACAAGTAAACAGAGTCTGTGAGAGAGAAGAGAAGCTTTGCACCAGCGTTGCTTTTGCACGAGAATCCGTGTACGATCCGAGGAGTCAAAAGAGAAGAAGTGTTCCAAAGTTCTCCGACGAACTTGCTGGTTCCTGGAAACTATTCGTGTGGGGCGAATATAGCTTTGAGCAACGGTGATCATTCACCCCAGCAGGCCATCTTCCATCTTTCATCTGTCATCTTCTTCGCTGTTGTGATTACGAAATCTTCTTAGATTCTCGTATATCATATGTTGCTGTGGTTTAGGAAATATTTTTAGATTCTTGTAATATAATAACGAGATCTTCTTAGATCTTCGTCATACTTGCGCAACCTTCCTAGAAGTGTTGCGTTGGAACATTGTTCTTACAATTGTTTCATATTCACAGTTTTCCATCGAAAAATTGTGCCCCGGCAATAACATAAAGATTGGTAACAAATACTCACTTATATGAGAGTGATTTTCATATACCAATATCCAATTTGATTTCTTTTTCAATCCATCATAAAAATACACGGTCAATAGCAGAACCACGTAGTGCGCTGAATGGGCTCCAGTCAATCCTAATTTTTTTTTTCTCTTTTTTGGTGCATAATTTTTTTTTTTCCATATGAGTCAGTCTATACTCACTCCACCATGTCCTACCTAAGCCTACCCTAGTTCGAATTTCTAATTCAGTTCTAGTACATGGCCAAGTACGATATTTTATTATTTATTGTTTATGTACATCACTAATTTAATTCTTTTTATTTCTATTTCTATTCTAAAAGTTCCAAAATAACAAATTTACTACCCTTAACTTATATAATGGTATTCTCCACCCTAAACATGAGGTCTTAGATTCCATACGTTGGGTTACGGGCAAATATATCAGTATAATTTAATTAATATTAGATGATAGTATAAATATTACAACAATAAGTGATCAAACATACAATAATGCATGCAA